>OZ014471.1:5000-373369 GCA_963965965.1 Trididemnum nubilum
AAAGGAGTCCCTAAGCAAAATGTCTGAGAAAAGCGAAAAAACGCCTCTCGCCAAAAAGCGAATAGCTCTTTAGCGGAACAAGATTTTCGAACATTTCTAACGGTTTCGGAATCTCGACAACCGCCCGCGTTATTTGACACCAAAATCGGCGCGATCGCGCCAGAAACGGCGTCGCAAATCGACTTCGAAGTCGAAAAAAGCACAAAACGGTCCGAATCGAAACCGCCGACGACGTGATTGCAACGTCACGACCGCTGGCGGGAGAGGTCTCGACGTCGGCAAGCAGACGTTGCAATCGGAACTCGGAAATTCGGTCTAGAACTCGAGATATCGAGGTTTTAAGACCTTAAAGGGCGACTGCCAGGCGACGTTTTTTTGTTGCGATCGAAAGCCCGTTGCCTGACAATTCCGACGTCACGTTGGAAACTCAAAAATTCGGTCTAGAACTTGAGAAATCGACGATCGAAATCCTTAAAGGTTGACTACCGTGACGTCGTTTTCTCGCAACAGCGACGTCATTGCCTGCACAGCATGCTGTCACAATCGGTTTTTGAAAATCTCTGCTGGTTTTCCTTTTAAATCCCACCCTAACGTCTGTAACGATCCCGAGTAGCGAATGCAGCGAATTCGGGTAGCGAATGTAGCACTAAGAGTAGCGAATGTAGCACTAAGAGTAGCGAATGTAGCACTAAGAGTAGCGAATGTAGCGCTTGCGTAGCGAATGGCGCGCTTTACATCTCTAACCCTAACCCCAACCCTAACTTTAACCCTAACCCTTACTCTAACCGGATAAGGTTGTCACGTTTTTGGTCACTCAGTGACGTCATCGATGATGTCATCAGTGCTGGAAACCTTCAAAGTTTTGTTTTCTTATTTTGCAAGCTATTTTTGAACGAGGTCAACCCGGGTTTGTACGTTTCAAACTCAAACCGGAATTGGAAGCAAAGTCCCAATCGAAAATCGAAAGAGCGTCGATTGCTTTTTTCGTTTTCGATGCTCGACCTCGAAACTCGGCGTGTGCATGCACTGACCTCACGCGCGTCCGGTGTTCGACTGACGTCACTCTGACGTCATCAACAATGGCGTCATCGACGTTTGAAGGAGATCGCGAACGTCGCCTTTGTTTCTTGACTGATCGTGCCCAAACTCTGCACGTGACCTTACTGGTGCACCGCGCAACCTTTGCCGCAGTTGTATGGCTGTGACGTTACAAGGACGTCGTCGGCAACGGGCCGAACTTTTCGACGGGCGTTTTCCGACCCTCGCGAACCGGACAGCAACGCGACTCGTTTGCGTTGCGAAAGAGCGACGTCACAAACGAGCCAAACCGACGTCACGTTGTCGTGATGTTATCGAATCGGCAGCTGCGACGCCGAACCTTCGGACCGAAGCAGCTCGCGAACCAAACGCGATGCGATTGCCGTTTTCGGTGTGACGTAAGAACCGGTCAAGCGCCGTCTTGCCTCCAATTTACGTTTCTGCATCTCAAAAGACGAGCCGGCGATCGGACCGGACGCGTTTCGGACCGCCGAGCGCTCGCCTCTAAAGATTTTTGCGCTGTTTTTTCGCAAGACAACGTTGAGGATCAGCGCCACGTGCGTGCCAAGTTTCGTTGTCGTGACGTCACCGGACGACGAGTTACGGCCGACCGAAAACTTCGCGGCGCCCTCGACACGCACGCGGGGACTTCCCCGCCACGAACCGCATCACGCACGAGCCGACGTCACGTCATCGACCGACCCGTGACGTCGATTTCGGAAAATCGGTTTTTTTTTTTTTTGTAAGTCAAACGCCGGATTTTTTTATTAAGGACCCCCTCCAAAAGACGCGCAGGCGCGCGACTGACTCCGAGACAGATTTCGAGCGAGCCTTTTTTTTTACAAGAAATATTTTCTAGGCCCTAGGACCGAACCGATGCTACCGATCGAAAGCCCTGGTGAAGGGGAGCAACTTTTAAAAAAGGAGTCCCTAAGCAAAATGTCTGAGAAAAGCGAAAAAACGCCTTTCGCCAAAAAGCGAATAGCTCTTTAGCGGAACAAGATTTTGGAACAATTTTAACGGTTTCGGAATCTCGACAACCGCCCGCGTTATTTGACACCAAAATCGACGCGATCGCGTCAGAAACGGCGTCGCAAATCGACTTTGAAGTTGAAAAAAAGCACAAAACAGTCCGAATCGAAACCGCCGATGACGTGATTGCAACGTCACGACTGCTGGCGGGAGAGGTCTCGACGTCGGCAAGCAGACGTCGCAATCGGAACTCGGAAATTCGGTCTAGAACTCGAGATATCGAGGTTTTAAGACCTTAAAGGGCGACTGCCAGGCGACGTTTTTTTGTTGTAATCAAAAGCCCGTTGCCTGACAATTCCGACGTCACGTTGGAAACTCAAAAATTCGGTCTAGAACTTGAGAAATCGACGATCAAAATCCTTAAAGGTCGACTTTCGTGACGTCGTTTTCTCGCAACAGCGACGTCATTGCCTGCACAGCATGCTGTCACAATTGGTTTTTGAAAATCTCTGCTAGTTTTCCTTTTAAATCCACCCTAACGTCTGTAACGATCCCGAGTAGCAAATGCAGCGAATTCGGGTAGCGAATGTGGCACTAAGAGTAGCAAATGTAGCACTAAGAGTAGCGAATGTAGCGCTTGCGTAGTGAATGGCGTGATTCACATCTCTAATCCTAACCAACCCCAACCCCAATCCTAACCCCAACCCCAACCCTAACCCTAACCCCAACCCCAACCCTAAAACCCCAACCCCAACCCCAACCCCAACCCCAAACCCAAACCCCAAACCCCAACCCCAACCCCAACCCCAACCCCAACCTCAACCCCAACCCCAAACCCAAACCCAACCCCAACCCCAACCCCAAACCCAAACCCAAACCCAACCCCAACCCCAACCCCAACCCCAACCCCAACCCCAACCCCAACCCCAACCCTAACCTTTCACTTTGTTTTGACAACAACACAGCAAAGAACATTTATTGAGAACTAGAATATGACATCGCAAGCGATATCCAGGGACTTCGCGAAAGTATCTAGCTTTATTGAACTAAAGACCCGTTTATGGTTGTTGGTAGTCAGATGTGAAATATCGATTTCGATTTTCGTAATGTTCCATTTACTTGATCAGGTTTGTGGTTAATGGCTTTCAAAATTTAAATGTCTAGAAAAGGTATGTATAAAATGTCACTCAAAATTTAGCAACTCTGCTGGGTTCTCGGTTCAAGTTTTATGGTGTTTGTTGAATTTTTACTTAGCAGTGCAGCGCAATTGTTAAAATTCCAATTGCAAACAAAACCCTTGTTAAAACAAATATTTGGAAAATAAACTTTTGCAAATATGATTTTCAGATTTGTAACTTACGTTATCTTGACCACTGACACACTAACCTAAATGTCAAATCTGCGCCCTCAACTAACCTACTACAGTATTTTTTTAGAAGAATTTTATATAACCACATTTACGAGCATTTCTACTGATTCTTCTCAAAGTTTAAAAACCGAATCAAAACATAAAAGATCATAAAAAACGGCAATTTTTGGATTAAAAAGTTGATGTTTTCTCAATTCGTGATCACGTGACTTAGGGTCTCCAAAATGGGCACAAATGATGCTTTCACTAATTCTTACATTACGTTCAAATTTCAACTTTCTTAGTTTTACTCGTTGCTAGTTATGAGCAAATTCAATTCTCATCTGCCAAAATTCGCAAACAAAAACAAAGGTACTACGCGTTCGAGCGAAGTCCCAATAGCAAACATGCAGTAACTTTTTGAAACTTTGTTTGTAATTGGCAAACCTGGCAAAATTTCTACGGTAAAGAAGCCTTTTTAAGGGAAGTCTAAATTGTTATATCTTGGGAACGAAAGATCGTTGAAAGCTCAATTTTGGTGAAGTTAATCTTCGGATTTGTCAAAAAATTTTTGAAGATAACCGAGCAAAACAATTTCCAAATTGAATGGTCTGTGAGTGTAAGAAATGTATTGCAAATAATAACAATATGCCTGTTTGAAAACATAATGTGAAAACCCTAACGCTGTATTGCGAATTCTCTTTTTACAAATATAGTGAAAAGTTTGCTCAGATAAAGCAACGAGTCGACTAATATTTTTGCACATTTTGATTTTTAGAAATGCAGGCTGCATTGAACAAACTTCTTCTTCCCCCCAACTGCGCCGCCTCATCAGTTGTTGGCTATCAAATGTTAAGATCAGGAAGAGAAGTTTACTGTGATGGTGGGTGGATGGTGAGTGGATTGCATTCAGTCGCATGAAATGAAGTAAAGCGCAATAAAGTGAATAACTATTTATTTAGCACAATATGCTGAGAAAATTAATGATAAGCTATAGACAGTAAGTATCTAGACTCTAGAGGTTTTAAGCTCAATCAAACCTTTGATTAATAGCCTAAGGATACTGTTTCGAAATCGACATTCGTCTTTTATTCCTTGTCAGTATACCTAGGACTACAGGTAGGAACATGATCGTAGAAAGGCAAGAAATCGTAAATTAACCAGATCTAGAGTTGTAAAAAAACGGTTTTTTTTGCCCCATGTTTTTTTTGGTCGTTTTTTTTTTTTTTTTTACTTTTTGTTGTTTTGTTTTGGTTTTCTCGTTAGTTTGTTTGATTTCAGCTTAAAAAAAAGTGTGCTAGTTCAATCCATGTCGTAGATTTCTACATAATCTATTACGTTCACGTATATTAGGCGGAAATTTGCCTCAAATTTTGGGATTCGGAAAATCTTGAAATCTTGCAAAAACTTCAAATTTTGAAACTACGAAAATCTTGATCTTGATTCTTAGTTTCAATTACCGCAAATTGCTTTAACGGCTCCTATACTGCAAATAAAAAGCACAAAAGTTGTAAGTCACAAAAAAGATGGGGGGGGGGCGAATTAAACGTTGCAATGCCAATTAACGTTGAATAATTAATGCCAAATAACGTTGAAAAAACTATTAAGATTTTAAACTTAATATTTTGGGTTTAATTTATTTGTTTAAATAGACAAATGCCGACGTGCTTAGTAGAGTGCTCGATAACGAAATTACGAAATTAGAGTTTGTATCAAACTAGATTTACTAAACTAAACACAGAACTAAAATTGTAATTGTGATTGTAATTACATTTTATTTACCAAGTTGCCTTGGCCAGGAGACAGCGAAGGGACCTTACAGTCTTCGAGACAAGCTGCCACCTGCCCGCCTGTCTACCACATACGGCGGAGGCTTCACACTGTCCCTTTATTTGCTGAACGTCAAGCAGGGAAGCCGTAAATACCTATTTTTATGGTCTTTGGTTTAACCCGACCGGGAATCGAACCAGAGTCTACCGCTTCAATAGCAGACGCTCTATCCACTCGACCACTACCTGCAGGCTATTTCACCCTTGATATGGATCTTCAGCCGCTTGTTGCACTTTACACGTTTCTTCTTAAAATTTTTACAATTTACATTTCAAATGTATGTAATTAACACTAGAATTACGGAGGTGTCGTTTTCGACACCAAGATTTTTTTATTTTGTTGTATCTCCAGATATTTGCTTTACAGGGCGTAAATTTTTTTTGACTTTTCCTAAAATTTATTACTATAAACCATCCATAACATTTTATAACAAATTATTTTTTTTTATCAATTACTTTAGATGTGTTAACTCTCACACCCTATTGTTTACGGAAGTGTCATTTTCGACACTATATAGCGTTTCTGCTTGCGAAAAGTTCTGAAGCTCATCAAATGCGCTTTTTTGTCTGGTTTCTGTTTGCTCACTTTTGTTTGAAAGTCTAATTATGAGTTGTATAATTAGATTTGTCAACAAAACTGCGGTGAGAAACTGTTTAGTTGTAAATTTGATATTTGTAAATTGTAGGAATGTACAGGTAGCTTTCAGTATAGACTACAGAATAGCGTTTTTATTACAAGCTGTAGAGAAAAACTAGTCTACTCAGCACGCTTTCATAAAACAAAAAATGCCCTATTTTTTGTACTATACTGGAGACTGAAGATGAAGAGGTTAGGCTCAGCGAATGTACACGGGATACTGACAGCGAAGCTTTACTGTTTATTGAACTAATAAAATAGATAAGTTTTAGTTTATCCTTTTCTACGGCATAATGATTTGTAAAACTGTTTTAGACGGAATAATTGTTTTAAAGATTTATTTACTTTTTTGCTTGATTCTTATTTTAGTGACGAGTTAGAGACGTATTAAATTGTTGCAATTGGTCAAAGATCTTATGAATCATCAACCGCACAGTGCAGCAGAAGCTGCCGATTTGATTACTGACTGGCTCACTGATAATGATTTATCAGATGAGGAAGAAGATCAACAAGAAGATGAAAATCTTTCTTCAGTTGTTGATGCTGCTAGACAAAGACAAGATAGGCGTCTGCTTAGCAGCAGCTCGGACAGCTATGAAAGTAGCGAATCCAGCAATTCGGATTCAGATATTTCCAATTCTTCTTTTGGATCAAATGCTAATGGTGCTTCAACACATTTAGGAAAGGACAAGACGGCATGGAAAAATAGTCCAACTTCGGTCGTTGGAAGAACTCCTGCTCACAATGTATATACAGGTGCGAGTGGTGTCCCCAGACAAGTTTCGCAGTCTATTTCCACACCATATGATGCATGGAAGCACTTCATTCCTGAAGTTATTCTTCGCTCTATTGTGAAATACACAACTGAAGAGGCTCACAGAAGAGGAGATACGAACTTTTCCTTGACTCTAAGTGAATTGGAAGCTTTCATTGCCCTTCAGTACGGTAGAGGTCTGTATGGAAAAAATCATCCCTTATGGTTCCTCTTCAACAAAGAATATGGAATTTCTGTTTTTTCAAAAACGATGCCACGAGACCGGTTTCTAAAAATTCTCAAATATATGAGATTTAATGATAAGCCAAACAGACAGAGGACTGGACCTAGAGCAGATAGATTCGCGCCAATTCGTGAAGTATTTGAAACGTTTTCATCTATGTGCCAAACAAAATACAACTGCAAATTTTCCCTTACTATAGATGAGCAACTAATGCCTGTAAAATCTCGCTGCCCCTTCATCACGTTCATGCCAAACAAGCCGGACAAATACGGGATTAAATTCTGGGTATTGGCAGACGTCGAAACGAAATATGTAGCTAATATCATACCGTATTTGGGGGCTCAAGAACGAGAAGAGCGAGGAGAAACTCCTTTGGCGGAATCTGTGATGCTAAAGCTCACAGATAAAATAAAAGGAAAAGGTTACAACATCACTTGTGATAACTTTTTTACTTCATTACCAGTGGCTGAAAAACTTGCAAGGAACAAAATATCGATTGTAGGAACAATAAGAAAAAATCGCCGTGAGTTGTCGTTTCAAATGACGCAACCACTTCCCGACAAAATCTATCATAGCCGCTTTATGTGGCATGATAGAAGCAACGCTTTGTTTGTCAATTACCAACCAAAACGCAACAAGTCTGTATGTCTTCTTTCAACTATGCATTCCTCGCCAGATGTGGACACTGATTCTCGTAAACAAAAGCCAAATGTTATATTATTTTATAACAAAAATAAAGTTGGTGTTGACTGTTTCGACCAGATGACTCGTCTCTATACGACTCGATCTGCTTCAAGACGTTGGCCCCTTTCTGTATGGGGAAATATTCTTGATATTGCAGCAATAAATGCAAAAATATTGTTTGTAAAATGTACTGGAAATCGCATTAGTCACCGACAGTTTATTTTTCAGTTGATGAAAAATTTACGTAATGAGCCGGAATCAACACGTACTGGTACATCTACAGGGTGATTCAAAAGTCTCCATACACAGAAAATGTTGTTTTTATTTGTATAAAACAATTTCATTAAATGACAGACTCGATGTGGCCACCATTGTTTTGAATACACATCATGATACGCTTAACCCACTCACTGTGAACTCGCAATAGTACATCTGGGGATATTTGTGCAAATGAATTGATAATGCGGTCCTTCAAATGGTTTACGTTTCTTATACTTTCTTGATACACCATAGCTTTCAAATGACCCCAAAGATAAAAATCAAGAGGGGTCAAATCAGGGGATCGAGGAGGCCACTCAACTGGTCCACGTCTACCAATCCACGCATCTGGAAGTAATTGATTCAAGTATTGTCGCACTTGAATACCATAATGGGGTGGGGCACCATCTTGTTGGAAATATGCTGGAAGGTTACCATTTGCGCTTAACAGTGATGGAAAAATTTCTTCTTGTAACATGTTTAAATACTTATTGGCATTAAGATTTCCATCAATGAAAATTGGACCAATTTTCATTGATGGAAATCTTAATGCCAATAAGTATTTAAACATGTTACAAGAAGAAATTTTTCCATCACTGTTAAGCGCAAATGGTAACCTTCCAGCATATTTCCAACAAGATGGTGCCCCACCCCATTATGGTATTCAAGTGCGACAATACTTGAATCAATTACTTCCAGATGCGTGGATTGGTAGACGTGGACCAGTTGAGTGGCCTCCTCGATCCCCTGATTTGACCCCTCTTGATTTCTATCTTTGGGGTCATTTGAAAGCTATGGTGTATCAAGAAAGTATAAGAAACGTAAACCATTTGAAGGACCGCATTATCAATTCATTTGCACAAATATCCCCAGATGTACTATTGCGAGTTCACAGTGAGTGGGTTAAGCGTATCATGATGTGTATTCAAAACAATGGTGGCCACATCGAGTCTGTCATTTAATGAAATTGTTTTATACAAATAAAAACAACATTTTCTGTGTATGGAGACTTTTGAATCACCCTGTACATCTGCTGTCGCTGTTCCTGCCGCCTACCCAGATCGCAAAAGAAGAAAATATCACGGTAAAAGTTGCAACAATGCAACTACTTGTTTGTGCTTGAGTTGCACAAAGCCAACTTGTGGAACTTGCTCCGTTAGCGGATCGAAAGTAACATTTGTCAAGAGCAAATATTGCTCTTCTCGTATGTAATTGAAATTACTGTAACTTAGCAATGCAATGTTTTAGAACAAACTACCTGTCATTTGACTTTTGCTATTATTTTTCTACTAATTACAAAGTCCTTGGAATTGAACTACGATGCATTGAATGCTAGAATTCAGAGTTAAAAATTAAATATCTCATAGCAAACTTAATTTTAACAAGAAAGTGCAGATAAACACTAAAACTTTGCGGTATTACAGCTTATGTTTTACGTTACGCGCATCAGTGTCGAAAACGACACCTCCGTAAACGAAGGTATACAAAAATGTCCGTAATTCTAGTATTAGGCTCTCAAACGAATAAACTTCTCTGTGTTTTTTTTTTTTGGCGGATCACGGTCTTACAGAGCAGCATATACAAAGCCAGGGTTCCCAAGATTGGGAAGAGTCGGGAAAAAGTCGGGAATTGTGTAAAGGCATTTCCCGACCGGGAAAAAGTCGGGAAAAGTATGTGCTAGTATAGAATAAGGATGGAAAACAGTTTGGCAAAAATAGCGCACTGCACGTTGTAGAAACTAATGCGATTGGAGCGGATGAATATTAAATATCTAGTTTTTCTCTCTAGTACTTCTATTAAGCGCATAAAAAAAGTAATAACACTCCTGGCTGTGTTGTGTTAAAGCTTCAGAAACGGTGGTCCTGTTGATTTATTTTGTCACAATACAGGTTCAACAGAACTTTAATTTAAGAGTACTGGAAGATGGTCAATTGGTCTGTGCGGTTTTCGTCCGAGTCGCAGCACCTTGGACCAAATCTTCCTACTAATGCAAATCTTCCAGAAATCTTGGGAGTATGGCAAAGATCTCTTTTCATGCTTTGTCGATCTTTAAAAAACACATGACCGAGTTCCTCGGAATAAACTTTGAAAGGTTTTGCAGGAGTATGGCGTTGGTGGTGAATTGTTGCGCGGCATTAATTCATTCTACTGCCGACCGGAGGTTTGTGTTGGGGTAAATGGCCAGCAATCAAAGCCATTCCATGTTGGCGTAGGACTCCGGCAAGGGTGCGTTTTGTCACCTCTCCTTTTCATTGTTTACATGAATTGAATTGACAAATGCAGCCAAGCTGATGAGTGTGCCACGATTGGAAATTGAAAAATCAGTCGTCTGCTATTCGCTGATGATTTGGTTCTGCTTTCTTCCACAGAATCTGGCCTCCAGCGCGCATTAAATAGCTTTGCAGATGCATGCAACACCGCCTGAATGAAAATAAGCGCGGCCAAAACAGAGGTACTTCATCTTTCAAGAAACCCTGATCAATTCATGCTGCAAGTGAATGGAGCGAGAGTGAAGCAGATTGAGAAGTTCAAGTATCTTGGGGTTGCATTTACGAGTGGCGGAAGGCAAGACGAAGAACTGGATATCCAAATGGGCAAGGCTAGTGCAGTAATGCGAGCTTTGCACGATTTGGTTGTCATGAAACGAGAATTGTCGAAAAAGGCAAATCTCCCAATTTTCATAGCAGTTTTTGCCCTATTCTCACTTATGGTCATGAATCTTGGGTAATGACCGAAAAAGTACGATCACAAGTGCAAGCGTCCGAAATGAGGTTTTTACGAAGAATCAAAGGAGTTACGCTGTTTAACAAGGTGCGTAGCTCTGAGATTCGAAAATCTCTTAACATCAAGCCGGTACTTCCCCGAATTGAAAGATCTCAGCTTAGATGGTTTGGCCATGTAAGTAGAATGCCCCAGGAAAGACTCCCCAAACAAGCTTTACTTGCCAAAGCAAATTGGAGAAGACCAGCTGGACGATCTAGAACTAGATGGATTGATTACATTGAGGATCTTGGATGGAATTGCTTGGGACTTCAACCAAGCGAAAGGATGGAAGACCGTGAAGTGTGGCGACGTAATCTCGAGCTGCTGCCCCCGCAACCCTCACGGTAAAGCAGCCAATAAAGAAAGAAGAAGAAGGCATTATTATTATGCTGTGGTTAAATAGTAGCATTACCTCAAACGCAATTAAGCAAACGGAAGAATTCAAGTACTGGTAGCCTACTAGCACTAAAGGAGGAATAGCGTGGCATACGTAGACAGTAGGCAAAAGGTTAGCAAAGAACAGAAGAAAGCTATTTCAATAGCTGCTGCATCCAAATGAAGTTCAGAGATTATTAACCTACTACACGTTAATAATGCACTGATAGTTTACAGTGGGCTGTTTGCATGGCCATGTTTGGCTTTGAAGATAAAAGCTGAGAGATTTACTAGTCTACGCGATAGTAGCGTGCTGATCAGGGTGTCGAACCGTTTCAAATAACGGTTCGGGTTCAGGTTTAGCTCCTGCTCAAAATATTTTAGCGGTTCAGGTTTGGTTCGGGTTCACTTGAGCACCATTTTCGAGGTTCAGGTTCGGTTCAGATTCACTCAAGTAAAATATTACTGGTTCAGGTTCGGTTCAGATTCACTCAAGTAAAATATTACTGGTTCAGGTTCGGTTCGGGTTCATTGACCTAAAATTTAACTACCGTTACTCGTTTCGTCCAGAATAAAATCAGTTCAGCTAGTT
This sequence comes from Trididemnum nubilum, assembly GCA_963965965.1. Lineage (NCBI taxonomy): Eukaryota > Metazoa > Chordata > Ascidiacea > Aplousobranchia > Didemnidae > Trididemnum > Trididemnum nubilum. The sequence continues at coordinate 16,495 of OZ014471.1, forward strand.
AACATAAATCCAAAAAAAAAGGAGAAATTGCTGATCCTGTTAATGATCACCACTGCTCTTATTGTGCGTGTTCCAGCGCCAGAGGCATCCGGATATGGAAAAATATATTCTTACTTTTGTTAGGGGTTCAGGTTCGGTTTGGGTTCACTTGAGCACAATTTTGTGGGTTCAGGTTTGGTTCAGGTTCACTGAAATAAAATTTTTCTGGTTCAGGTTCGGTTCGGGTTCACCAAAATGAAACGGTTCATTCGGGTTTACGGTTCGGGTTCAGGTTCGGTTCGACACCCTGGTGCTGATAGCCCACAGCAGTATTTGCCTGCAGTAGGCACTCTGATTAGGCCTATGATTAGCCGTAAGAGAAAGCTCCCTTGCAGCAAAGCATACCGATTCCAGCAATTGAGCTACAGGAAATACATACACTAGATTATACCTGTACCGGTAACCAGTAGCGTAGCCAGGGGGGGGCGGGGGGGGCTCGAGCCCCCCCCCATTGGCTTGTGAAGTATGCAAAAACGCATGTTTTTTGTGCTTTTGAGGCCGATTTTCTGTGAAAAATGGAAAATAGCCCCCCCATACGAAAAGAGCCCCCCCTCAAACGTTTGAACTTGCGAAATTGGGAGAAAATCGCCCTGAATTTGGCGAAGACCTTTTTTTTTTTTTTTTTTTTTTTTTTGGAGATCACCCGATTTTGGGCGGAAAAAACGTTTGAATTTTGGATTTCGGCCGAAAAATCACTCTGAATTTTGGCGAAGACCTTTTTTTTTTTTTTTTTTTTTTTTTTGGAGATCACCTGATTTTGGGCGGAAAAAACGTTTGAATTTTGGATTTCGGCCGAAAAATCACTCTGAATTTTGGCGAAGACCTTTTTTTTTTTTTTTTTTGTTTTTTTTTGGAGATCACTTGATTTTGGGCGGAAAAAACGTTTAAATTTTGGATTTCGGCCGAAAAATCACTCTGAATTTTGGCGAAGACCTTTTTTTTTTTTTTTTTGTTTTTTTGGAGATCACCTAATTTTGGGCGGAAAAAACCTTTGAATTTCCGATCTTTCCGAGACATTTCGTCTCAAATTTCGGACAAACCGTCTGAAACTGATTCAAGGTCAATGAAAATTCGAGTCAACGTCGTTTGCACACTTCTCACTCTTTCAAAATAGCCCCCCCTTTTCCAAATCCTGGCTACGCGCCTGCCGGTAACTTATTTCTTTGGTACAAACACTGCAAATAGCGGTAGGCTCTGCAGATCCCGGTAGTTAGTCTGGTAAAGGCCTACTGTATGTATCTCGCTTTGTCAGTTGGTCACCCTATGCGTTAAAGGTTAGTCAGCTTACGCTTTAGCCAGTAGTTTGGTAAGGCTATCTATTCTATGTTTACCAGCCTGCAAATAAAAAAGAGCCATAGTTCAGATTTCACAAGCTTGAACAGTATAAGCCAGTGAGTACCAGTTGCCTACCGCTTAGTTACTTTTCGCAACGGACGAAAAAGTTAACCAGATTGCCTACAATGTGCAAGAAATTAGTATATCCCAATGTACCAGTGCTTACTATGGCTAAATCGAGAATTACTAGTAATGTAGTAGTGGATATAGCTGCCGCTTGGATACGACCTTTGAGCCTGTGGCCTAAACACTATGCCGCATTGCCTCCGTCTTGTATGAATCCAAACACCATGAACAATCACTAAGCTAGAAATGTCCATTACTATAGGCTATTTATTCGTCTTCATCCATGTAACAATTGAGTTATGTTGAGTTAGTTTTTGAATTGTGTTAAAATAACTGCAATTTTGTGTATTTTGGATGACTATAGAGCTTAGTTTGTTTTGAGCAAATTTAGATATGGAAAAAGTAGGAAATTTTTTGTTGACAAATGCGTGGGAATTCTGACAAAGCTTAGCAGAGTACAGACTACAGAGTGTTTTTTCAGAGTACCGGGATTGTTTTTATATAAATATTTTATTCCTGAAGATCCCTATCAAGGGTAAAACAACCTGCCGGGGTGCTTTTGGTTCTGTATTTATTTTGGTAAACTTTTGTTAATATTTATTTATTTATTTATTCATTCAGTTACCACAAATAAAGTGAATCAAAATTTACTTTATGACCGAAATGGATATGGATAGTTGGACACCGGTATAAAAAAAGCTTTTATCGCATAAAATTGAGAACAGTTTTGGCATGCGCTATTATGGGTTTTTGTAAGCATAACATTGACCAAACAAATTTTGGTTTAATTTGAAAAGTAGAACTTTTTTTGAAACCCAAAGTATTCACCGGTACCCCAATTTCCATTGTAAAACTTGACTTACCTATCTTACCATACATGGGTACTAATATGGGCATGTTGCCACCCAGTATCTCTTTCTCAATATCTAATAATCTTATTTTAACCTCATTTATCTTTACTTTTAAACTAAACATCAATTTTAACTTTACATTTGAATTGCGCAATAAAAACAAAAAAAACAACGTTTTTTTTTGGCGTTCAAAAAAAAAAAACAAAAAAAAACACGTTTTTTTTTCAAAAAAAACGACTCATTTTTTTTGATTTACAACACTAACCAGATCATAACATAATTTTTTTTCCGAAAATATTAGGCAATCACAATATTACAAGACATAATTATAATAGTTCGATTCAAAATAATTTCCAATAGCATGCCTTAGACAGCTGTTTCGCTCAATTTCAGGGCTCTTCACTAAGGCTAGCAAGGCCAAAATGACAAGTATCACCAGTGATAGAAATCTTCAAAACATCCATCAGTACCAATTTATTAATGAATGAATAAATCTTTACCGATTATGTTCATATTACATAAATCTATACCCATCAATTTTAGCTAAAATACGTCAATCTTGGCTGAAAAATCTTTTCCTGATGAAACTAAAGCTATTAATTAAAAATTTAATAAACTAATGTTGGAGACGTACCCATTTTAGGCGAGCTACGAGGAGAGCGGAGGGTATTGATAGCGTTTCTTTCCAAAGATTTTTAGCATAGTTTAGCTCTAGTTCTGAATTTTTGGCATTAGTTTTGAGCCTTTCAGCCTGCTGGAGACATAGTCATTTAAGGCGAGCTTTGAGGAGAGTAACGAGAGTTAGCTAGCCTATCGTTCTTCTGGGAGTTGTTAGGTAAGATTTGTACTTTAGTCGGTAAAGGTTTGGACTTTAGTCGGTAAAAAAAGAAACTTGGTTTTTTCTCGGCCATTTTGATAAATGAGCAACGAAATTTAATGATTTGCTTTTATAACAGGAGTCGGCAACCTTTTAAACTAGTGGGCCACATTCAGTTCTAACAAGGTTCTAGCGGGCCGCCACCATTCCAGCGGACCAAAAAAGAAAGGTTTTCGCCAGAACTTCAGGCCTTTTTTTGGACGAATGGATGGCGAAGACCACAAAAAAAAAGTCTTTGCCAGAAATTTGGGGCTTTTCTTGCCCGAATTGACAGCAAAGACCAAAAAATACGGTGAGAATCATTTCGGCGGTTTTTTGCTGCATATCTTTCATTGAGAAACGAAAAAAGGTCGCGAGCCAGATGACAATAAAAGGTCGCGGGCTGGGTGAAATGCCTGGGCGGGCCTCATCCGGCCCGCGAGCTCTAGGTTGCCGACCCCTGGCCTATAACTAAAAAACGGTAAAACATCGAAAGTTAAATTTTGAATATAAAATAATACTAATTAAAAGCGTCATGTATGGCGATTTTGGAGACCCTAAGTCACGTGATTGTGATAGCAACCCTAAATGACTGTCTACACTGTGCGTAAAAACTTTTTACACCCAGCGCACGTACGTCGAAGGTGTCTACACTATACAAAACGGCGCTTACGAGCGTAACGGATTAACAACGTATTCTGTGGGCGGCCATAATATTGTGTAGAATTGGACAACGGAAATCACAGATTTACTACAATTCTTTGTTGTATTGGTTAAATTTGGGTCAGATTATGCATTACGAGAAGTAGTATTGTCTTTTTGATAATTTAAACGTGAATTTTTTTTTACCTTCCTCACAAAAAAACATAACGTATGGCCTATTAAGAGTGTTGTGGTGGCTATTAGGTAGCGAAGGTTTTGTTGGATGAAGAAAAAATAATATTTGCACCAATCAGTGGTCGAGCGTCTGTTACTGAAACGTTAGATCTGGGTTCGATTCCTTGCTTAGCGTTCAGCAATAAAAAAGGACAGCTTGAAGACTCCACAATGTGTGGTAGACAGGTGGACAAGTGGCAGCTTAACTCGAAGACCGAGAGACTCCTTTGCTGTGTCCTGGCCAAAGCAACTTGGTAAATACAACGAAATTAGAAAAATTATAGGCCATTGATGGGCACTAGAGGTTGGTTTCAAAGGTCTGGTTCTGCCTCTTTGGAATTCCTCTTCGCGGAGGGTGACTCGGTGGAAAGATCTGGTGGCAATTTTTTGCAGGTACGTTTCGTTTTCATCTTTCAACCGTTTTTTAGTTCTTTATTCAACTGTCACATTTCGTTTCGGCCAAAATTTGAGCCTCTTTTACCTCTCTCCCTTATCAACTTCTATATAAACTTTATTTAGTCCACCCGTAGAAACACACCAGACGGTGCTTGTCCATCTTAAACTGTTTTGACCTTTTTTCGAGGATAAAATGCATCGTTTAGTAACGTTGCAAGTTGTAACACCAAAGTTACACATCGTACCGATCGAATTATTGGGAGGGATGCAGCAGAAATTCGTTTGGGGGATACCACCCCTGGATCGGTACTTTCGTGTCTGATGAAGTTATAGGCAATGCAGAAACAGAATAGGCATTCAAGCATAAATGCTTAACAGTTCATTTTTCTGCTTTGGCTTGTAATACACAATTGTATATTATAGCTACAGTATTCATCACAAAGGTACCGATATTAAATTTTGCTTATATTTTTTCTGGAGTTTCCTGTCGTCAGTCGTTTCTAGCCGTTATGTCAGCTGTAATCATGATTAGTTAAATGAAAAGATTTACGCTATTTTTTCAGCAATTGTTGAGTTAGCGGCTTTGCCAATATTTCAATATGTCAGAGACAGTCTGCTTTCTGCATTTATTCAAAAATCATTCAAGGTAGTTTTTCATGAACAGTTATTAACTTTTCTTATTATTTAGATTAATTCTATGTGTTTACCAACGCGATAGCAATAGAATATGCCAAAAATTTTTGTTGCAAGTATGTGTCTTGCTTTAAAAAATGTGGTATAATAACCGATATGATCCCATGCTGTTCTGATGTAAAAGACAAAGACATTCATGCACGTCAGATAGGCATTAAATAAATATACGGTTTAGTAATCGTTTCATTGCAACCTAAGTAATTTGTAAAAAAAAGATGAAAATGGTTCTGTGAACTTAATCAACGCCAAATAGCTGTACTACTCAAAGGCGAAATGAAATTTACAACCCCGCCACACAAACAACCTATTTAATTTTTAAATTACTGCAATAATTTACCGTCAAGACTTTGCCCCCCCGGTTTTCAGCTTTGCCCCCCCCCCAATCTCGCTGAGCTGGCGACACCCCTGCGCATTTCATTACATCAAAATTATTAAGCTCTAAAAAATTTACAAAAAATCTAAATGCTGCAACTCGGAATGAAATCACGAAGGAAGTCACATCAAATTTTTTATTATAGGCCTACTAGCTGAAATATATCGAAGCACGTAACAAGTTGGAAGGGCCCATCTCCACATCATTGCGCCCGAGTAACACAACTCTTTTCAAAGAAATGTTGCAGTGGTGGTGAGCTATTGGCAACTCTGTGTTCGATTGACCAGTCCAAAGTTTGAACCGCAGTGCTCCCACTTCAGAGACAAACGCAATACCACTCCACCACCTGACCATAAAGAGAGCATAACCAGACTCATAAATTAAATGCATCAAAGTATAAGGCACAAGTTGGATTTTTTAAAAACTTTTAAGTTCATTAGTGCTCCATATGGTCCAAAATATACGGCACTTTAAACTTTTCGTAGCACCTAAAAAAAAACAAGCAATGCTACCCGTATGTTACAAGAAACTTGAAATTGTGAAGTTAAGTTGCACTAAAGTGAATAGTGTTTCGTCACGTGATCACATCAAAATAACTTAAAAGGTGAAAACTAATCTTTGGTACACTGCGAAATTCAGATGACTATTTTAACTGAAAGCAAATGATTTAGATAAAACAAGAAAACTAAGTTTGTTTTTCATTTTCATAATGAAAATGACCAAACTTTTTTTTCGAAAAGCTCAAAAAACTGGTATCGGTAGAAATTGTCAACCTAGCAGTATAAGCATAATTAACAAAAACAACTAACCTTTAAAAACCTTACAATTGGTCATTATCCACAAACCCTTTACAGTAAGCGTTACAGATGAACATTACTGCATAGATTCATCAACAGATCAATCGGTCTCTTTGGCTACGGATCAAAAGTACATATCATTGATAAATTTGCTACACTACAATTCTTTAAGAACCCACAATTAACAACTGGTCGCTACTCAACAAATAAAAAATTGCTGGTAGATTCCGACTGTAATTCATAATTCTGAAAAACCATTGTAGAATATAAAAATTTTTGATTTCACCAGAGCCCGCATGACAAAACGAGTTAACGAGCTCGTAATGGCCATTTTCGCTCCCTAAAAGACGTTAACAAACAAAAAACCTCGTAGCAAAATGGTATTTTCCAACCGTCTCGCCTAACACTCGTTAAAAATGCTCGCTCGAATTTCTTTACGAGATATTGCGTTAGTATGTAATAAATACTTCATTGTGACGTCAGATGCATTTCTACTTCAAAATATGTGTTCAAGCGTAATGTGTCTGTATGACGTTATGAACTGCAATTATTGTTATGGAAAAAGATACTATGGGCCATGCACTAGTTTTCTAAGCTTGCAAAATCCTCCATTGATAATAATTAGTCAATAAACGACAGAGTTTAGTTATATTTTTGGATCAATGTAAAAAAAAAAATTTACCATACCGGTACCACAATTTTTTAAATGACGTGAAGCGCTTTTGAGGTTGTTGGTCGGTATACGTTTATGCTGCAGTTGAGGTACACAGTTCTTTTTTAGAACCAGTAACTCTAGAGTTGAGACTTGCTGTTTTTAATTTTGTGCCGATTTTCAGCTTCATTTGTTCTTGATTTTTAAATGATTTTTAGAGCATCTATGTCAATTTTAGCGACCACATTTTCAACAGTATTTAATTTTCTATTCTCTTCACCTGAGTAAAGGCTTTTTTCCTGCTTTGCAGCATCGTAAAATTTTTTTGGCAGTCGTTCAACTTGAAAAAAACAAGCTTTTTTCAAACGAATGCGAAAAAAAATCTCAAACAGCGATCTATACTCTTGAAATAGTTGCAATTTTGCTTGCAAATTGAAGAAAATCAGGAAAATTTTGCCTTTTTGAATCAGCACAAAATTTAATTTCTTTTCTTTGATTTGAATTTTTTTTCGTTTGCTTTTGTTTATTTTGCTGCCGAGGCTAGCATTGTTTTTAATTTGTTCTTAAATTTTGATCAAAAACGAGTTTTATGTTCTTAGAAATTTGTGTTAAAAAAAGAGTGCATTTTATTTTTGTCAACTGGGGCTACTCAATATTTTTTATCAGTCGATACAGCAAACGGTTTTCAACGCAATTCGCTTTCTTCTTAGCAGTCTAATAGCAAACATGGAGAACATTTCAAGTAATTTTCAACAAAAATTCGCTTTAGTTAGAGTTTTCAACATTTTGCCATTAAATTTTTGACTAAAAAAATGTCTCCTACGCTTGAAGAGTGCTTCAAAATCTTTGTTAATTATCGAGGAAAGTGCGACGTTTTTTACTCCAGGTATACTGTATCTAGCAATCGATCCAAGCAACTTAGCGAGCAAAAATGACGTTACCAGCTTGCAGAGCTTCAGATACACGGGTAAAAATAACCTCTTGCCTTTAACGAATATTTCGTTCGTTAGCGCCTCTTAAAAAATTCTCGTTATAATGCGAGCGAGGAAATTTCTGTCTTGTGGGCCCAGGCTATCACATTAACAGTAGGCTATTGGCTTGACAGTGTCTGTCATTTAACCAGGGATGTAAAAGCAGTGAAATTTTTAATGCTTCCGCTTCCAGCTCCTCTTGAAGTTTTATGGGTCCAAGTTTGCTTCCGTTTTCTCATCTTTGGAAGTTTTTGCTTTCGCTTCCAGCTCCGGAGAGAATTAGTCGCTTCCGAGTTTGCTTTCGCTTCCATGCAGTCTCTTTCGTCACAGTGCTTCCGCTTCCACAAAAATTTAACCGCTTCCACCGCTCCGCTTCCAGCTTCCGCTTCCACATTCCTGTTTGCAACAGCTGCGACTGGCTAAGTACAAGGTTTCATAAACTACAAGTGGCACAAGTAGGCTTACTTGGCAGTGCCACTTGCTAGCATGTGCAGCGACCGCATCAAACTAAAAAGGAGCCTACCATAACCACATCGTGGCCATTGCTGGCCGCAGAAAAACCTCGAACTCTGACGTCATGGCAGTATTGATGGTATACAGTGCCGCTGCTAAGGGGGTCCAAGGGGACCGTGCTTCCCTAACGACTGCTTGTGCCCCTCCCACCATTTTAGTTTACTCAAATTACTGTTTTTGAAACATCACGTAACTGCAAGACAACAACAATGCTGATACAAAGAGTAATTACCTTCAAACATAATTCTCTTTGAAGTTTTCTTGATTACTTGCGAAATTGCTGGCAACCAACTGCTGTACATAAATCTTACGTAATAATTCATCTTATTAACATACCTTTACGGATGTGTCACGAAAGAGAGAAGTACGCTTGCAGAATCGTTACCGGTACTTAGTTAGTGATCATATGACAGAAACAATACGTGAAAAAATTTTCTTCAAAGACCAGTTGTTTTGATTTTTAAAGTACACTCAAGATTTTGAGGTGGTGGTGGTACTACCCGACCCCTTCCGAAGGATGGGGGCGCGGAGGAACTCCTCGGAGACCCAACAGTCGGGCCACACCCCAAGGTCTGGACCATAGGTGAAAAATAGAGAGAGAGGAGCCAAAGATAGATTTACGAAGATATTCAGAGGCAGGACAGTCGAGGAGGAGATGATTGGGGTCCTGTAGAGGATGTCCACAGGCACTACAAGCAGAATTCTCCTTCCGACTGATCCTGCGAAGATATGAAGATAACAGAAGACTGTGGCCATGGCAACGAAGATGGGAAAGCTCACAGCGAATAGAGCGAGAAAGGAGCAGTTCCTCCGAAGAGACTTTGGGGACTTGGTAGTTTAGATAGGAGTGGGAGATGTGACGTCTCCAATTGTGGTACTGGAGATAACGGATTTTGGCAATGACTGGGGGAGAGGGCACGGGATCACGTCAGTGGGCTGGGAGGCATCAGCTTTGGCAAATAAATTCGCATTTTCATTACCAGGGAGAACAGCGCGACCGGAGACCCATTGGAAGTTTAAGATGGTGTTGTTGGAGAGGGAGGAGGCGAGGGACCAAACATTCCAAAAGGACTCAGGCAGAAGATAAGAGGGGGCTGATGGAAGGATTGAAAGGGCCGATTAGTTAGGATAAGGACTGACTGGAATTTGCAGGTCATCAAATGGTTAGTACACCAATCGAGACCTTGCTTGAGGGCAAAGGTTTCAGCTGTGAAGCTGGAGGCAATTGGACCAGTAGAAAGGGACAGGGAATTGGATGTGTGGCATTTGGAGCATGTGGCATAACTCCAGCACCACCGGGACCAAAAAGGGAGGGAACAGAACCATCAGTCCATACTTGCATATCAGAAGGGGGGAGGAAGGATAGTCTGTTCGAAGCAGACTGTAGTCGGTCTGTACTGTTGCCTGTGCAGTCGGGAATAAAGGGGGAAACAGTAAAGTGGGTTGCAGTCCATGGAGGAAAAGGGGAGCACATGATCAGAGTCTCACATGGGGATGGGAGTGATTGTGTGGCCGAAGAACAGAATGATCTCCAGAAGGGTTTCTTCTTTAATCGACAGGGCACGTTTCTTGTTGCCAAGTCATTGAGGCTGGAGAAGACTGGGGGGAGACGCAGAGCACGTTTGAAAAAGGAAAGGGCCTGATGTTCTAAAGTTAGCTTTAGAGGAGGGAGTTGGGCCTCAAGAAGGATTAGGGAGGAGAGGGTGGAAGAGAGGTACCCAGTAATAACCCTGCATGCAGTTCTGTGTAGGACTTTCAAGTGATTGTTTGCGGTGTCGCTAAGGAATGAGAACCATTTAGGAGAGGCATATGTGAGCACCGGTCGAACAAAGGCTTTGTAAAGTAGGGAGAGAGATTCTTTCGTGGAACCGCAGGAGGCAGTGGCTATGGAGCGAAGGGCTTTGTGGCGTGGATAGAATTTGGGACACAGGGATTGTACGTGGGCCCCAAAGGATAGAGTCCGATCAAAGGTTACACCAAGGAATTTAGGGGTGGGATTGAACAAGAGAGTGATGCCCAGGAGGTTCAGCCGGGGATGGAAAGTGGCTTGATGGAGATCTGTAGAGAAAAAGGAGAACTCACACTTCTTTGGATTGAGAGGAAGTCTCCATAAGTTAGACCACGTTTCTAGGACATTTAGGGAGGATTGGAAGACAGAAGATGCTTTGAGCGGGTCTGGGGAGGAGGGCCGAATGGCTAGATCGTTAGCATACAGGGAGGCATGAGCACCCCGAGGCAAATCCTTGGTGATGTCATCAACAAATAGGATGAAGAGGACTGGACCAAGTACCAAGCCTTGGGGGACCCCTCGTCTGATGTGGAAGGAAAGGCTGCGGGAACCACCAACCGGGACTTTAGCTCTACGGTCAGAAAAGAAGGAGCGTACCCAAAGAGCGAAGCAAGGGGGAAGTTTAAGCAATAGAAGTTTATGAAACGGAGCAGAGTTGCCGATCGAGTCGAAAGCCTTGGAGAAATCAACAAATGCTAAAATGGTTCGGTCTGGAGGTCTCAATCCAGAGTGATTGAGACATAGTAAGAATTTGGTCACGAGACGACCTACCAGGGCGAAAGCCGGCCTGGCAAGTGGAGAGGAGATGATTCGATTCGAGGTGAAAAGTTAGGCGAGAAAGAACCAAGCGCTCAAAAAGCTTGAAGATGCTAGAGGTGAGAGAAATGGGGCGGAAGAAGAACGGAGAGAAAGTGGTTTTTCCAGGTTTGTGAATTGGGATGATGGTGGTAGGTTTCCAACAAGAGGGGAAAGTATGAGAGGACCAGGACCTGTTAAAAAGAGAAAGAAGGAGGAGTTGTGCTGGCTCAGGCAAATGCTTTAGTAAAGGATAGACAATCTGGTCAGGGGCAGATGCAGTGAAAGAGGAGAGTTTGCAAATGGCTGTGAAGAGTTCAGCCAAGGAGAAAGGGGAGCAGAATTAAGTGTGGAGGAAAGAAGCATCCTCACAGCTGGCTTTCCGAAGTTCATTTATGAACTGTCGTTCGGCTGTGTGCAAGGTACGGGGTGTTGCTTGAGAAAGATGTGAGCGAAGATAAGAGGCATAGTGATTGGCAGTGTCAAGAAGGGAACTGCAACTGGGAAAAGAAGGGTCTTGCGAGGTGTTCTTTTTGCCCGAGATGGCATTGAGGAGCCTGAAGACAGCACGAGGATCAGAACAGGTGGCTTGCCAGGTTGCGGATTTGGCTCTAGAAATGACTGAGGGCCCTACGAGAAGCATCTATGTATCTGAGGCGGTGAGCCTCAGACCAGTGTGCCTCGGAGTGGGCCCTCTGTCGCTCCCGCACTGCAGATTCTGCTTCCTGGGACAACCAGGCTTTGGGGGCACGACCAAGGTGGCCAAAGGAGATATAGGCCTTGGCAGCTTCGACTAAGAAGAGGGAAAAAGAGCAGGCAGCCTGGTGGATGCTCAACAATATGTGAGGATATAGAAAATAGAAATATAGAAAAGAGGGGAGATGCTCAACAATATATGATTAGTAACCATCCCAACGAGCCTTTTTGTAGTTAAATTTGGTGGAACGAGTGTGGGGATTACGAACTGGAGGGAGGAGAAGGACAATCTCTATACGGAGATGGTCAGAGCCAAGTCCAGGGAGAGCACGCCACTCACAGTGTGGAGCGAGAGACGCAGGAGTTAACAAAATATCGGGGGATGAACGACTCTCAATGGAATGATTGAGGAGCGTGGGAGAGGAGGGGGATGTTCAGGATTTCCAGACCGGAGAAAGTGATCCAGTGAAACAGGTCATTTCCGGGCGGGTCAGGGGAGATGAGACTGTCCCAGGTTGGGTGGTGAGCATTGAAGTCTCCAACGATAAAAGTGTCACGGGAGTTTGGAAGAATGTCAGTAGAGAAGGTCCTGGTGTGAGAATCAGAAGGAGTGCTTCTGATAGGAGGGGAGTAGAGGTTAAGGAATTGTAAGGGAGAGTGGTTGGAAAAAAGATCTTTAATACAGATGCAGTCTGAGTAGGGGTCCTGGGAAGAAAGAGAGGAGACAGAAAAAGGAGAGAAGGCCAGGTCAGAGTGAATAAGAGTGAGGACATCACCACCGGTGTTATGACCTCCGGAGGAAACACGGCCTTGTCTGGCGAATGTCCGACCTTTTTTTGGAGAGTACTTGCGCTTGTGTCCTTGGCCTTGAGAGAGTCTGTCCTCCGAAGAGCTGTTCTTGGCCTTGGATTTTTCTTGTGTCCTTGGTCTCGAGTTTTGTGTCCTCGACTCCACCTTTGATGGTATCAACCTAGTATGGATCAAAAATCTTTGATAGATTTTTGCATGGTTTTGTCAGATTTGTTTTCTGATGTGCTGGACGTTCGAATGAAGCAAGGTGCTAAATTGTCAACTGATCACCATCTGGTAGTATGTTCCTGGCAACTTTCGAAACCTTGGGCTAACAGGAAATCCAACAGGTCGTTTGTGACGACTTAGTTACCGAATCAAATGGGAAGCTTTGGAGGACAAAGAAGTAAGGAAACAGTTTGCATCCAGTATGTCATCTAAGTTCAGACAACTTCCTGATGTATCCGAGGACATCGCGAAGGAATGGTTGCTGTTCAGATCAGCGATCATTTCATCAGCTGCTGAAAGTTGTGGGCAAAACGGCTCAGAGTGGCGGGCGATAGCGAGAAAAGAACGCCTTGGTGGAACCAAGAGGTTAAAGAAGCTATTCGAGCAAAGAAAGATGCGTTCAAGGCCTGGCTACAGGACAGATCGTCATCTGATTTGCAATCCCGATACACTGAGGCGCGAAAACCGGCAAGTTCGGCTGTAAAGAAATCCAAGAAGTCATGGGAACAGTTTGGTCGTCGGTTGGATTCCTACTATTTTTCGGCAAACAAAGTATTTTGGCAGACCATTCGTCATTAAGTGGAAAAAGGTCAAGTGTCACGTACTCCATTAAAGTTTCGGCAGGTAACATTCTAACGCATGAAAATGAAATCCTTTCGCAAAGGAGAAAATACTTTGAAGATCTTTGGAATCCTGTAAAGGCATGGACTCGTGACACACAAAAAGTGACACATTATGGAGAAGAGGAAGTTTTCACTGCAGCAAAAGTGGCAACGGCAATTAAAGGGATAAACTCTGGAAAAGCTGCTGGTGAAGATGAAATCAGACCCGAGATACTGAAAGCGCTGACTGGAGAAAGAATTCTCTGGTTTACATGAGTGTGTGAAGTTTCTCGGAAGTATGGCAAAACTCCCAGAGATTGGCTAACAGGTGTGATTATTCCGATATTCAAGAAAGGAGAACGCAAGCAATGTACAAACTACAGATGGATGTCACTACTCAGTTTGCCAGGGAAAATATATGCCATATGTCTTAAAAGGAAACGCCCAGAAATAGTGGAATCAAAACTGGAAGATATTCAGTGCGGTTTTCGTCCGGGTCGCAGCACCTTGGACCAAATCTTCACTCTGAAGCAAATCTTCGAGAAATTTCGGGAGTATGGCAAAGATCTCTTTGCATGCTTTGTCGATCTTGAAAAAGCATATGACCGAGTTCCACGGTATAAACTTTGGAAGGTTTTGCGGGAGTATGGCGTTAATGGTCAGTTGTTACGTGCCATTAAGTCATTCTACTGCCGACCGGAGGTTTGTGTTCGGGTAGATGGCAATCAATCAAAGCGGTTGGACTCCGACAAGGCTGGATTTTGTCACCTCTCCTTTTCATTGTTTACATGAATTGGATCGACAAATGCTGCCAAGCTGATGAGTGTGCCACAATTGGAAATTGAAAAATCAGTCGTTTGCAATTCGCTGATGATTTGGTTCTGCTTTTTTCCACAGAATCTAGCCCCCAGCGCGCATTAAATAGCTTTGCAGATGCATGCAACACCGCCGGAATAAAAATAAGCACGGCCAAAACCGAGGTACTTCATCTTTCAAGAAACCCTGATCAGTGCGTGTTACAAGTGAATGGAGCGACACTGAACCAGGCAGAGACGTTCAGGTATATTAGGGTTGCATTTACGAGTGGCGGAAGGCAAGACAAAGAACCGGATACCAGAATTGGCAAAGCTATTGCAGTTATGCCAGCTTTGCACTATTCGGTTGTCGTGAAACGAAAATCGTTAAAAAAGCAAAGCTCTCAATTTTCAAAACAGTTTTTGTCCCCATTCTCACTTATGGTCATGAATCTTGGGTAATGATCGAAAGAGTGCGATCACAATTGCAAGCGTCCGAAACGAGGTTTTTACGAAGAATCGAAGGAGTTGCACTTTTTAACAAGGTGCGTAGCTCTGAAATTCGAAAATCTTTTAACATCGAGCCGTTACTTTTCCGAATTGAAAGATCTCAGCTTAGATGGTTTGGCCATGTAAGTAGAATGCCTCAGGAAAGACTCCCCAAACAAGCTTTACTTGCCAAATCAAATGGGAGAAGACCTGTTGAACAGAGATGGAGTCCTCAAGGACATTTTTGGCCTCGAGGACACATTTTGAAGTCCTTGGCCTTGGCCTCGAAGACTCAAGTCCTCGAAAATTGCCCTGTCCTCGGCTCGAGGACAACACTATTTTTACACAGTTGAAATTTTGTTGGAAAACGCCAGAAACCTCGGGGGAAATTTGTGAACACCTTTTTTGTTTTCGTTTATTGGAGCATAGGCGTAGCCAAGGGGTGAGGGCCCAGGCCCCCTCCACACAATTGAAATTTCAGCAATGACTAAAATGTGACAAAAAAGTCTATTGTTTCTTCAGTTTCAGTTTCTTTTTAGCATTTTTCGCTTACAACAGTAACTAACAACAATATTGAAGACCACGAGCCCCGGGACCCCCTCAATTCAATTTTTACCTGCCAATTTAAACGTATAACCCGGAAGAAATGGATAGTTTTGTCCTAAAAGTTGCAATCTTAGGCCCACATCTAGCGTTTTTATGAACGTAATACAATAACGAGGGCCGGATTTACCATAATATGGCGCAGTACCAGCTAAGGGCCCCGCGCTCAAATCATAAGACTTTCTTTGGTCTTCACCTATATTTGGCAGAAAGATGTTGCGAAAATCTCCAAACTGCCTGGGGCTCAGCGCGATGTAAATTTGGCCCGGCAATAACATGGTTAGTAGGCGTAACCATCTATTGTACCATTCTTCAATAACAATTCAGTAATTCACCTCTATACCTTGCCGGTTTTTACACACAAAATGCTTTTAAAAAAATTAACCATGGAAAATGTTGATTGAACAAATCATTGAACTTCAATTAAGAAGGCCTGGGCCCACTGGCCGAACATGTATCCCTATAACTAGTTAGTTTCATGACAAAACAAAAATCTCTACGGAAAACCAATGAGTGGATTATTATTTAGTGCTAAAATGTTGCAAGAGACAATGCACCTTACTTTCCCCTATCTGGACCAAATTACTTACAATTAAAATTTAACTCCAAAATGCAACATGCTAAACGTGTTTTGAACTTAAACTGCAAGTAAAAGGAGGATTAAACAATTTGATTTTTTCAATTGGCTTTCAATAATATCAAAATTCTAATGCTTTCAAATGGCTCTGAACACTTGCAAATTGTGATTCAATTGCATTAAAATAGCTTTTTTTTCCAAAAAATTACAAAAAATCCTCCAACAGCTGGTGGCTTTGCCCCCAGACCCCCAAAGCCTCCAGTGGCTGGGGGCTCCACCCCCAGACTCCCGTCTGTGATACGTTCTAGTTACCCTGGCTTTTTCAACTCGTTTCCAAAGTTAGATACATGTACTTTTCAACTATTAGTTTAAGCCCTCTTCCTTTGCAAAATCCTGGTTAAGTGCCAACAGGCAACGATTTCAAATCTTCCATCCAACGATATTTGTTTCAGAAAAACTTCCTCTTTTGAAAATTTTTGATGACGTCATAGCATGTGATTTGTGGTTTAGGCTTCCCCCAATCAAAAATCCTGGGTACGCCTATGAATTGGAGGTCGCCTGAAAAGCTTTTTTGAAGACCTTTTTTTTGGAGAACACTTGCGGCTGTGCCCTTGGTCCTTGGCCTTGGCCTCGAGCATTCCTGTCCTTGACCTCGAGAGGGTCTGTCCTCGGAAAGGCTGCCCTTGGCCTTGGTCTTTGCCTCGGATTTTTTTGTGTTCTTGGCCTTGGCCTCGAGCCTTGTGTCCTCGACTCCACCTCTGCTGTTGAACGACCTAGAACTAGATGGACCAATTACCTTAAGGATCTTGGATGGAATTGTTTGGGACTTCACTCAAGCAAAATGATGGATGTGATCAAAGACCGTGAAGAGTGGCTGCTTAGTCTCAAGTTGCTGCTCGAGCAACCCTCACGGAAAAGCGGGCAATGAAAAAAGAAGTAGAAGAAGAAGAAACTTCAATTCTCCCTTCCGTACTTCTAATAGTGCCCAGTGATCACACTGTACTAAATTTCATCTGAAAATCTTGCTTAAATACATCTTGCTCGCTGTTTTTCTTGCGTTATCTTGCTTGACACTAAAACATTTAGTAGAAATTATCTAATACAGTAAGCTGTCGTGAAATAAATTCGTTGGCTTTAGAGCTAGCACTGCTAAGTGTTTGTTATAAATTATGTAATAGGAAGTTTTGAATAAGAATAGTGCTTGTATTTAAGTGGGCCCTAATTGAAGTGGGCAGATAGACTGACGTTAAGGAAACCCTTTCATTGGTGGACTTTGACTCGCGAAAACAAGTCGTGGTTGACTAATCTGACTCTTTGTTGCAATTAGCCAATTTCTAACCCAACATTCATGACAAAATGTGTTTGAAATTTTTGGCTGAAGGTGCGCCTTTGCCGAGAAACAAAGAACAACACAAATAGCTACGGCTTCTTAAGGTTTATTGATATAATTTTTTTGAGGTTAGTAAGGTTTTATTGTAGACTTTCCCTTTGTTAGTCATATATTGCTAGGTTAGTATTGGTACCAAACCACTTGCACGTCAAATGTGTAGCTATGATGTGAAAAAGTGGGTATATTAAATAAACAATGAACTACATAGATAATGTTTATTGAATACAAGTATATATACAATCACAATATTTACAAGATGATGCGATGTGTATTCATATGTTTGTATTTTCTCAAGGACAAGTTATCCACCTAAGGTCAGCGGTGGGCACTTGCGCCGCAATAATTGCAGCGCAAGCTTGCGGCGCAATAATTGCAGTAATACAACTATTTTACTTTCGATATCTTTTGCGCCGCAATTATTTTTAAACGGTTGCGCTGACCTTTGCGCCGCAAGTATTTTAGCAATTTTGAGCGCAATCGCAATTTAAAAAAATTAGGAATGATTGTTTTTCAATCAAATGTGATTAAAGTCAAGAAAAAAACATTTACGAGGAACGTATAGGCGTAGCCAGGATTTTTGATTGAATGGGAGGGCCAAACTACAAATCACACCCAATGACGATTTCAAAATTTTTCGAAAAAAGGGACTTTTTATGAGGCAAAAATTGGTCGTAAAATGGAGGATCAAGTTGGGGCCTGGGTTGGCACGTAATGAAGATTTTGCTAAAGGGAAAGGACTTGAACCAAAAGTTAAAAAATTTTTCAAAATTGTCTAATTTAGGAGACGTGGTGAGCAAATTTCTTTAACGAAACGTATTACAGACTGGGGTCTGAGGACCAGCCGCAGGGCGATTTTTTAAGTTTTTTTGGGGAAAAATAGCTATTTTAGTACCATTTGGATCATATTTCGCACGTTTTTAGAGCAATTTAAAGTAACAAAATTTTTAACTTTTGAAAGCCAATTGAAAAAATCAAACTGGTATATCTTCCCTTTACTTACAGATCAAGTCCAAAACACGTTCTAAATCTTGAATTTTGGGGTTAAATTTTGTACGTGACTTGGCCCAGGTAGAAGAAGCAAGGTACATTGCCTCCATGCAATATTTTTTGCAGTAAATAATCACTCGAGTATTTTCTTTGGAGATTATTGTTTGTCATGAAAATAACCAGGTTTGGGAGTACATGTTCGACTAAGAGGCCCAGACCCCTCAATTCAAATTCAATAATTTGTTCAATAAGCATTTTTCCGGCTAATTTTTTTTTTTTTGTCAAAAGTATTTTGTAGCACAAAAACTGGCGTGGTAGATTGCGATTTGAAATTGGTGCAATAGATGGTTACTAAGTACCCATGTTATTGTATTAAGTTCACAAAATGATCAGATGAAGGCCTAAAGTTTCAACTTTTAGGACAAAAAACCTTGACTTTCTCCCGGGCTATACATTTAAATTGCATCACCTAGTCGTCAATAATAATATTAGTCCGTTGTACTTGTATACTGTTGTATACGCAAAAGTGCTAAAATAAACTGAAAAAACTTAAGGCTTTGTTGTTATTCTTTTTATCATTGGTCGCATTTCAATTGGGAGGAGGCTGGCCTTTTGCCTTTCCCTCTTGGATACGCCTATGACCAGCAATAGGTTCATAAAAACCTCGTAAGGGAAATTCCATTCGTCTATTGTTTGCAAAACTTATTGTATTTACAGCAAGGGTCTTCTTTCTCTGAAATGTTTCTCTCTAAAATATTTTTTGCCAAGTTTTCAAAAAAAATTCCCATTGAGTAATTTTTAAAATGATTGTAAAATCAAATTTTAAACAGAAAAATTATTTTTGTAATTGTCTTTTCAGAAATACGCAACTCGTTTCTAAAAAATCTTATTCTTGCTTTTAGGCATTAAACGCGTCACTCGCTAAAGTCAGACTTTTTTGCTATAATTTAAACACAAGAAACAACAAAAACTATTAATTACAACTTTTTTGCTTGTGCGAGAAATCTTGAAAAATATTGCAAACAGGAATGACAGCATTGGTACAGCCACCGCATACTATGGTATAGCTCTTATAAGTGAATCTTATATGGTTCAATTTTTTTTGAACAAAAGACAAGACGATTTTATAGCGTGTTCCATTCGTCAGAGAGTGATGGTAATTGCTCCAGCTAGTCGAAGCACAAAATATGTATCAAATCTTGCAAAGCAGGACTGCCCGACCCGTGGCCCGCGGGCCACATTTGGCCAGCGAAGCTGTTTTGCGTGGCCAGCGAGGTCTTTTTGCGAGGTTGAATTCCTCATGGAAGGGCTTATCATTTTGTTGCAAATAAAAACCGGGACTGTCTAAGCCAAAGCCTTCTTCTGTTTGGTTTTCCCGGAATCAGTTTGGATTTGCGGCGAAGGCCTTTTTTTTCGGTGTTCATCTACTTTTAGAGACAGATTCCTGAAATACTGGCCAAAGTGAGCATCGATTTTGTACATAAAACTTGCAATTAATTGGAATTTAACCATGGAAAAATGCATGAGGCTTGCAATAAATTTTCTCCCGTAAATGTGGCCCGTATCAATGAGAACGTTGGGCAGGCCTGTTGTAAAGGATTTTCTTGACGAGCCATCAAAAAAAAAGGGACTCTGAACTACAAAGTCGTTCGCTTACCACCACATGATTACTTTATTAGCGGAATTTTTTAGCACCCCGGTTTCTTTAAGCGCGAGTGTTGAGAGTATTTTTTCGTGAGGTATAAAGACGTTCTTCGCCTGATGAGGTTAAGCGATGAACATTTTCAAATCCTTGATTTTTTTTAAATCAATAATCTTTTATTTACTAATTTGGTAGCGTGCATAATTTTTTTTGATTATTGGTTTTGTATTGTAGTCTAGCGCAGTTTGAGCAGGGAATCAATTAGAATTATAGTTTTCAAAACGTCACACTTGCACTTGCGCTTGCGGGGCAATTATTTTTTTGGGCTTGCGGAAACGCTTGCGGCGCAAGATTTTTAGAGTAGTTGTGCGTGCGCTTGCGGCGCAATTTTTATGACTTAAGCTGCCCACCTCTGCCTAAGGTACATGTCTTGTATAATGGTATATAGAGCATTTGAGTATCACTTTCTTTATATTGAATCTAAGTATAGTAGGAGAGAATATTTATTTTTAGTCTTACAGTATAGCCCAACTAATAATTTTAAAGATTGGGGTAGCTTTATGTTTTGATGAGCTTGCATTTCTAAATTTTTCGGATTAGGATTCGGATAACATTTCGGTTAAGTTTTATATTCGGATGTTTATGAAAGTTTTGGATTAGGATTCGAAGTCACAAAGAGTGACTCTGTACATCTCTGCTAGGTAGGCCTACCCAGTACCCCTAGACTACCGTTTATCAAGTCCTTTATCACCAAAACCAAGTGAATTTCATAGAAAATATCTGCTTTAGCCTGTACTACCTCTACAGATTATTGACGACCGCTGAATTATGAAAACGACAATGCGTCACTATCGCGGAATCGAACCCTCAGCCTCACTTCTTCACCTTACCTGTCACTGTAGTGTGAAAGTTGCAAACAAATGACACGCTTGAGCAACCACAGCGGCCAATCAGAAACAAGCTTTTTCTTTTTTCTAGTGATTTGTACTTTCTCTGCATTTAATGCTAATCCAATCCAACACACCTTAAGGTACGAAAGTGCGTACTTTTTCTGCATTTTAAAGCCGAAGGATTAACGGACTTTTTTGCATTCAAAAGCCTTGATCCAAAACTAATCGGGTGATATCGCAGAATTTAACAATAGAAGCGTTTAGTACTCATACAACGCATTTTCGGCAAATTTACATCTCTGATTGCTTCTTTCATGATTTACTTTTAATAGAGTAAACATCTATGCCAGTATGTCACTGAACCACAAATTATAGCCGAAGAATTTCATAGCTCTTTGTTAACATTGGGAAGGAAATGGCGGCTTCCGTACAACCTAATAATTGTAATAGCGCAAAATGCTCAGTTGGGAGAACGAAAAAAATAACCTGGGTTAAAATAAACTTGCTTTGCCTCAGTGAACATGCTTGCATCAAGTTTTAATTGCTAATTTTCATTACACTCGAAGCATATAGCTTACGAGGTGGTTTTGGAAAGTAACGGGACTGCGCACGCTGCGGGAACAACTTTTAACGCAGAGAAAAAAGCATTGCTTTCTATGATGTCACAATGGCTCATGGTTTCGAAAACCAAACTTGAGCATTCTGTGACAACTGCATTCTGTTTTGCACGTTTTTTTGTAAAAGCACTTTTATTGTGACGGTTTTGTGAAAATTTGATAAAATTAAGAATTTTTGGCCTTTTTTTTTCGTTGGTGCGAAGAATGAGCGTCGAACAACGAATCAACCTAAAACTTTATGTTCGCCTTGGAAAAATTTCAACTGAAGCACTAAAGTTGCTTCAAAAAGTCTATGGTGATGACACGATGTCAAGAACTCGTCTTTTTGAGTGGAACAGGAGGTTCAAAGAGGGAAAAGAGGAGGTGGAAAATGATCACAGGAGTGGTAGGCCATCCAAAAGCAGAACAGATGAAAATATTGAGCGTGTGAGACAAAAGATGCGGAGCGATAGGCGTCTTACTGTTAGAATGATAGTAGCAGATGAGCTGGTTATGAATAGTGAGAGGGTATGGAGGGTCATTACGGAAGATCTGGGGATGAGGAAGATCTGTGCAAAAATGGTACCAAGGTTGCTGAATAAAGGACAAAAGGAGCGGCGTGTGCAAGTGTGTCAAGATATTTTGGAGCAACTCGAAACTGAATCCAACTTGCTGAAAAGACTTGTTACTGGCGATGAGTCATGAATCTTACTGTACGATCCACTCACCAAACGGCCGAGCCTTGCATGGAAGAGCGCATCGTCACCAAGACCCAAAAAGGCGAGTGTGTTCAAGTCCAAAACCAAAGTGATGCTGATCGCTTTTTTGATGTCCATGGAATTGTCCACGCAGAATTCTTGCCACAAGGCCAAACTATTAATCAGCACCATAGACGTAGCCAGGCTGACTATTAATCAGCACCATAGGCAATCAAAACTCCACTAACGACAAAAAGTTATGACAACATAGCCTGACGATGTTTAGTTGCAGTTTTTTTTCAGTAATTGCGCACATAACAATAATTAAACAGTAAAGCTAACGGTTTCGGCCGAAAAACCTCTCTCAATTTCGGAGAAGACCTTTTTTTTTATTTTTTATTTTTTGGAGATCACCTGATTTTGGGCGGAAAAATTGTTCGAATTTCCGATTTCGGCTGAAAAATCACTCTTAATTTCAGTGAAGACCTTTTTTTTTTTTTTTTTGGAGATCACCTGATCTTGGGCGAAAAAATCGTTCGAATTTCCGATTTCGGCTGAAAAATCACTCTCAATTTCGGTGAAGACAACCGAATTTTTGAGGATTTGGCCCCCCCCCAATCAAAAATCCTGGCTACGCCTATGATCAGCACGTCTACAAAAACACCTTGCGCCGTCTGATGCGCTCAGTGAAGGAGAAAAGAAGAGAACTGTGGGAAACGAGGCCACGGCTGCTTCATCATGACAATGCTCCAGCTCATAATGCCTTGGGAATTCGGGAGTTTCTTTCCAAAAATAACACTGCTGTACTAGAGCAACCACCCTACTATCCAGATCTGGCCCTTGTGACTTCTTTTGTTTCTCTAACTCAAGGAAGTCATCAAAGAAACTCGTTTTTAAGATTCAAAAGCCATTAAAACAGCCGTGACGAGAAAGCTCCAAGCGATTCCGGAGGAATCCTTTTAGGAGTGCGTGGAAGCGTGGCAGAGGAGATTGGAAAAAAGCACTCGAGCCCAAAGACATTACTTTTAAATCAACATACTGTATAATTTACTTCTCAAATAAAGTAAAACATTTATAGACCCAGTCCGGTAACTTTTCAAACACACCTCGTATAATGGCAAATTGACTAATAAGCCAGATTATATCTCTTATTCAGTAAGCTGACTGTTATCGCAGCATCTCTTGATTTCAACTAAAAGTTTGTTCTGGTTATGGCCTACTCTCTTTTTTTTATTATTTTATGTAGAATTATTGCACATTAAGAGCTTTGTTGAAGTTTTATCTTTATTATTCTGGTAAGTGTGCTTGATGTAGGTTGTTGAAATAAGCATGATTTCTGATATGAAGGATTATTGACAGCCTTCTGCAAATATTTCAGATTTCAGTGCGCCATGTTGTCAACCAAAAGTGGCCGGATCCACAAATTTAAAGATCCGGAACCGATCCGGATCTGCCACCTTTTAAATTTTAAGATACGGATCCGATCCGGATCAGCCAGTAAACAACTACACTTCGTTCATAACAACGAAACTCAAAAGTAGACCACAGAAAAAATGGTCTTCACCCAAAATTAGTGCGTTTTTTCTGCCAAAATTCAGATCCGGTTCCGGTCCGGATCTGAATTTGGCAAAAAAATCCAATCCGGATTTGCAAAAAAACACTAATATTCAGGTCCGCTCCGGATCTGTTTCGACTTCTGTTGTCAACTACAACTTTATGTTGTTAGTCAACTACAAGTTGTCAGCATGACAGACTACCATATGCTGTCTACAGCAGTTCTAATAGCCTACAATTTTTCGGAGTATGAAGGCAAACCTTAACTGTAAATTACTTAAAGGCGGTGAATCATCCAGCCAATTCCGGTAGATTACAATAGCTAAAATTGAACTATAATTTTTGATATTTTTTGTTTTGATTTTGGGGCTGCGTTTGCAAAGATATTCAACAAATACAAAAAGATGTCCCCCCGAAAAAATTTTTTGGAAACTCTGAATTTTGATCTTCCCGCCCAAACCACAGTTCTCTAAACTATTAGGCCTACTGTAATTTATTACACTATTAGGCGTAACCCTCTCTAAACTATTAAGCCTAATAGTTTAGAGATAGTTAGGCCTAAACTATTTAGAAATAAACTATCTCTAAACTATTAGGCCTACCGCAGTTCTCTAAACCTTTAGGCCTACTGTGGTTTTGGCGGCAAAACAAAACTCAGCGTTTCCAAAAAAATTTTTCGGGGGGACATCTTTTAGTATTTGTTGAATATCTTTGCAAACGCAGCCCCAAAATTAAAACAAAAAATATCAAAAAATATTGTTCAATTTTAGCAATTGTAAACTACTGGAATTGGCTGGATGATTCACCGCCTTTAAGATTTTCCGAAAAAATAGAATTTCCTCCTCATGTAGATCAAGTTTGTTGATAGATTGCCATTTAGCCTATATGTAGGTCAGTAGTAGGCTTACATCAGACATAGGTTCATGTTGCTGGTAGTAATGCTGGTATATAAAATAATGGCCATGCCCACGCATTTGTTATGATAAAGAGACTTATGACATCAACTAACAAAATTTTTATCCAAATCAACAATCAACATCCTATTCTGTATTATTTATGATGATAAAATCTTGATTGAAAAATTTGATTATGCATTAAGTTTGCAAATTTAAACATCCCAAACATGGAGCAACACCAAAAAAATTTTATTAAATTAAATACGGTACACCAAAAATACAGTTAACATTTAAAACTGAAAAAGACATGATAGCATTCTGAGAAAGAGCAGAAGACCAAAAAAATAACCTAGATGCACACACGCAATAAAAATTTTTATAGTACCCTACACACATAAAAAAAATGTCTGAACATGGTGTTGAGTTAAGAAGTTATAATAGTGCGCAGTAGCTTGTTTAAAGTAGGCCTATGCAATTGAACAAGCAAAACAGTAAAAGCAGAAACTGCCTGTTGCATATAACTCAACTGGGCAAAAATTTATGTTGTATGGCCGCGTGTCCTTGCTGAGTAGCTGACCCTAACCACCTTAGTCGGTACGGTGTATATTGCGGACATAACCTCTATCTAACTAGGTAACTTTGCTGACTACTAGCCTACCAAATCTAGGCCTCCTATTCATAATGAAATTTTGAAAAAATTGCCCCAAATTTGCTAAACACTTTTAGTTTGTGTACCTTTCAGCAAACTTCTAAATTTCAAATTTCTCTCAATCTATTTCTAACACAAGCTGATTTTTTCACAGCAAGAATTTTTATAGCCAATCAAAAAATCAAATGGCAACACTTCAGTACTAGCATTTTCCAGTACCATCATTTTCTAGTAGCGGCATTTTCAGTACCGTCATTTTTAGCAGCGGCAATTTCCAGTACCGGCATTTTCAGTAACGGCATTTTCTAGTGTCGGCATTTTCCAGTATCGGCAAATTCCAGCACTGGCATTTTCCAGTGCCAGCATTTTCAGTACCGGTACCGCCATTTTCCAGTACCGCCATTTTCAGTACAGGCGTTTTCTATCAAACCTCATTAGATCTGCTTTAAAACTGACAAACGTTTTTTAGTGAGCAATATTGCATTGAATTGCATAATAATAATTGTCAGACAAAACTGAGTATAATAACAACTATTCTGCACAGCAGCACAAAAAGCAAAAGAAACATCGCCACTAATCCAATTCAAACCAATCAAAGTAACTTTTTAAAGTTTCATAATTTAGTCGCAACGGAGTTTCATGATCGTGGCCCTCAATGCTTCAGTGGTCCCTTTCCAATCGTACCAGACAATATTTCTCCAAGCACCTTGTGAAACTCCCCATTGCGAATGCAATGTAATGTGAGTGCATGCATTGAACCACCATCCACCTAGGCCGTTTCCGCCGTTTACCGCGCAGTTGTCGCCAGACCTGCAAACATAGCGCATGCTTTAACATTGTATAATGGCTATAGGATAAATGGGTCCCAGTAAATATTACGAATCCCAAGAAAAATGGATGCTGGACAAATGTTTCCCGTAAAATCAGATCCCGAGCAAATGCGACGCGAACAACTAAAAAATCTATTTTCTTAAGTTTAGACTAACATTAATCCACATGCAAAGTATACCCTTTACTACCCAACTCCAAAAACGTTGGTCAAACCGTGTAAATTGGCTCAAGCGTCTAATCCACTATTTCACCGGCGTAACTAGGGTGGGACGTAGAAGTTCCACTCATCAGATCTTTTAGGACCTCTTCTAGAACCATTTTCCCAATTTGGTCTAATCCGAGGAGTTTTTTTAAGGGATATGGAGGTGAGAGGGGGTGACATCATTCCATTTGAGCTGAGTTTAACTAACCTCAAAACTTATTTACCGTTGTTTCGTGAAAGAACTGATCACGATCGGCGACTGCAAATCCTACAATCACCCAGATTATTCATCAGTTGATTTATTCGAGCAGGCTAAACCAAACTCCTAACGCTTCAACTCGTTTTTGTGTCAAGTTTTTGTGATGTGTCAGCGTTGTGCCATATCTGCCTCATTTGAGTGCTTCAGACTTCCAAAACGAATGGTTTTCTATCTTTTTTTTATCTGTGGGCGCGCGAGTTCAGGTTAGTTTCTGTTCACCAAATTTCGACAACATTAGGACAAAAGAGGCAAAAATGGAATCTGTATAGTATAGCATGCTTTGGCGGGGCGAAACCGTATTTTTTGCATTTTCATAATTGTACAGTATTTACAATTTGGGTTTTAGAGTTTTAAGCTTACATTTTTTTTACAAAATTACTGTTGAAAAATCGATTGCAAGATGATTAATGATGATTGGTGTAGGCTACAATAATAGTCAGATAGCGCAAAGATAGCCCTCTTACCGCCTCCACAATTTAGGAGACTGCACCATTTTCCGTTTTGTGCCGTAGCCTAGTTAAGTTACATTCTTTTTAGTGAGTTAAAGTTTAGCTAATATACTTTAACTGTGCATAATTGGCAGCCTGCTTAAGTGTGGTTGTTATTGTGACACGGCCGGCGCGTAGCCAGAAAGTAGCAATGGGGGGCTGTTTTGGAGATTTGGGAGTGGAGCCCCCAGCGCTCAAAAATCTTGCATTTTTTTGCAAAAATACCTTAATTTCAGGACTATTTTGATAAAAAAAATGCTCTTAAAACGTGGCATTGAAATTGGCTGTGTAAACTGGTTGTATAAATGGGCTATTTTGGAGGTGGCTAATGGCAAAACTTTAATTCTCGTATTTAGATGATGGTAAATCATAAAATCGTATAGTTCAATAAAACTCACATGGAGTAATCTATTTCGTCCACAGCTTATAGAGAAAAATGATTGGGGGTAAGGGCTAACAAAAAGAAAATTGAGAGAAATGATTGGTAATTAACTAATACTGAATAGCCCCGCCCCCCCTATTCCTAATTAAGTTTATAGTATATTTCATAGGTGGGCACAAGTCCGTTAATCGTTAATCCGTTAATAACGAAGCTAACTTTTTCATTAACTCGTTAATTCGTTGAAAAGTTTTTTATGTTAACGGACTAAATTAACTTCCGTTAAGTTCTGTTAACGGACCAAAGTAACTTCCGTTAAGTTCTGTTAACTTCCGCTAAAGTTTTTAGAGTTAATATCTTGCACCATTCATTCATCGCATCGATACACCAGTTTGCTCTGATAACTGATAACACTTGTTGTGTATTAGCACGAGTTTTATAGAAAAAGCGAAGAAAGGAGCTCTTTTTGTGGCAAATAATAAGCTGCAGCCTCATAAGTCTATTGATTGTCGCTGTTCACAATTTCAAAGATTTTTTGATCGCAGCTTCGTTGTGCATTTGAACTTATTTTTATCTTGAAATTAGATTAGACTGTAAAATGTAACTTTCAAAACACAAAAAGACCACCATAGCAATAAATATTTCCTTGCAATCAGCTCAACAGCGTCAATACGTGTTCTAGAAGCGAGTGAATAAAAAGAAATATAAATTACACGCAAATGTTAACGGATTAACGGACTTTATTAACTTGCGTTAATTAAAGCTGAAAATTACGGATTAACGTTAACGGAGGTGTGAAGTTTGTTAACGGACTAGTGGTTAACGAAGGTAACGTTTTGCATTAACGTGCCCACCTATGGTATATTTGCTGATGACCCCTACGTTTAGCATTTTTACTCTAGCGATCAAATTCGATTGCTTATTTTTGGCCATTTTTCAAAGTTTACCTGTATTTGTGAGTTTTATTTTTGACAAATTAGCCCCCTCCACCTGAATATATGTTTCATAAGATGTTTAAAATCACTATTCTAATCCATTCCAGTGCATAAAACAGTCTCAAGAGCGCTAAAAGTATGGTATTTGTCTTATTCTGCATTTTGGTGGACATACCAATGGGAGGGCTGTAGCCCCTCTCCCCCGCTGACTAGGCTACTGTGACACGGTATGGCGTAAGTCAGACGTAAAGCATGTGTTACTAGTTTCAATTTGAATTTCTCAACGTTCAACTTTAATGTACATTTAAATGATAATGTGTAGGTTGTTCTCAATTCTTACTTTTTTGAATCGAATAGAGTTTACCACTTTCTACAGGTTGTTCTCAAAAGCATGATAAAGTCGATTAATTCAGTGATATTGTTTCAAACGACTCTAAAAACTCACAAAATTTTTATTTAAATGAAGTCAAAAACAGCTATTTTGTCCTAAAATCACAAAAATCGCCAAGTACCATGATTTGTTTCTCAGACCTCCATCAAGGGCCACCAGCAGACGGTAATTCCTCCCCAAGGCTACTGCCTATAATCTAATATAAATGCCTCGATTTCTATAAAATCCAACACAAATGTCTCGATTTGGCACTTAACCAGGATTTCGCTACAGCGGCGGGCTTTGTACCCAAATCTAAAATTTGTCTGAATCTCACTGATGGGGTGTTGAGATTTTTTGAAAAAGCAGCCATTTTAGCGCCATTTTGATGACATTTTGCACGCTTTAAAGCTCTTTAAAAGAATTAATTGCTGAGAATAAAAAGCCCTTGGACAAAAAATTTAAGTCCATTCAGCCTCTCTTACATTCTAATCAAGTTCAAAGCACGTTTAACAGCATGCATATTAGAGTTAAATTTTCAAAGTGGCCGGTACCTAAAGAGAGCTTCATGAATTTATTCCCTTAGCCCCCTGTGGCTACGCCACACGTATTACGTCCAAATGCTGGATAGGTAACTTGACCACTTTCACCTCCTCTTACACAGGATTATCTAGAGAACTTGGGGGGCAAAACTCTTCCAGGTATTAAAAACTGACAAGCCTTTGTCAAGTTGAATTGTTGTCTTATATGTTGTCAATGGATCCTCTAAGAACAAGGGCAGTCTTTGCATCTACTTCTAATATGCGCTACAGTTACATTAAGTCGAGACGGACAATTGCGGCAGACCACGGATCCGACAATTGAATCCAAGAAAATGTTTAATGGAAATGTTTAATGGACAAAACTGCAATCCAAACAAACGTTTAATGGACAAAACTGCGATCCAACCAAACTATTCCAAAAAGCGAATCAATTTAATAATTTCTTCTGCTCTGTTGGGGAAGATTTAGCTAAAAAAGTTTCTTTGTTTCAAACAGTAGACTACTCGTTATATTTAAGACATCGTGTTCCAAATTCTATTTTTTTTGAACCTCCAACAGTTAATGAAATTATTGCCTGCATTGGTTCCCTCAACGCGAACAAAGCTGTAGGTTATGACAACATTCCTGCTTATTTTCTGAAAGTGGCTGCACCCATCATTGCTCCTTACCTATGCTTTTTTATTGATTATGCTTTTTTAAATGGAATTTTTCCTGATAACTGCAAAATTGCTAAAGTTATTCCCATTCATAAAAAAGGGAAAAAAGATAATCCAAGCAACTTTAGGCCGATCTCAATTTTGACTTGTATATCAAAAGTAATTGAAAAAATGATATTAAACGAGTTTTTTCTTTCTTATCAAAAAATAATGTTCTAGCCCCACAACAATATGGGTTTCAAATAAATATTTCTACTATTTATGCAATCTTAGAACTCTTAACGGCCACTTACGACAATATCAATGCAAACAATTATACGGGAATACTGTTTTTTGATTTAACAAAAGCATTTGATACAGTCTGTCACCAAACTCTTCTTGCTAAACTACAGCATTATGGTATCCGTGGTCCAAGTCATCAACTAATAAAATCGTTTCTGGAAAGAAAACAATTTGTTTCAATTAATGGTGTCAATTCAGATCTACAGCATAATAGCTTCGGCGTACCTCAAGGTTCAATGCTTGGTCCTTTACTTTTCTTGATTTATAGAAATGACTTACCTAATGCTGTCCTGGGTTCTACAACACTTTTTGCCGACGACACCTGCCATATGTTAAGGAATTCAAATCTCTTGACCCTACAAAATGATTTAAACTCTCAAGCCTCCTGTTTAAATAAATGGTGTAAATCTAACAAATTGACCATCAATACACAAAAATGTCATATTCTTGCAATTTCTCCAAAATCGAACAAAAATGTAACTGACTTCTTTATTAAACTTGATGGAACCTTTATTAGTGCTGAAAATAGTGTTAAATATCTAAAAATCAATCTTGACTTGAACCTGAGCTTTCGCAAGCACATTGAAGTTACTGAAAATAAATTGTCTAGGTCCTTAGCTATATTGTTTAAACTAAAACTAGTATTACCTCAAAATGCGCTTCTAAAATTATATTATGCTATGGTTCATCCTTATTTGATTTACGGACTAGTTGCCTGGGGTTCAACTTTCCCTTCTTACACAGAAAAACTTAACATATTACAAAACAAAGCGGTTAAACTAATCGGTGGAGGAAATTACCTCGATAGGGCTACCCCATGCTATTCAAAACTAAACATTTTAAAACTCCCCGACTTAAATAAACTTGAAATTGCTAAATTCGTACATAGATTTATGCATAATACCCTTCCACAATCCTTCTCTAATTTTTTTACAAAGGTAGGTCAAGTCAACACTTGTACAACAAGATCTTCTTCTAACCCCAACAATTTATATATACCTTGCTATAAAAGTAACAGGATTCAGCGAAGTATCAAATATCAAGGTGTAAAAGTTTGGAACTCAATTCCAGTTGAAATTCAAAATCTACCCAAGTCACGCTTTAAAATCAAAATGAAATCACATTTAATGCAAGCTTATCTAAAAGAAATAAATTGATTTTATCTTGAACATTTGCGGTAAACTGGTCAGCATTCAACCTGGTTACGACCTTCTATCCGTCTGTTCTATATTTAACCGTTAAAGAGCAATCCGGGTGGCTGCTCGACTCGAAGACCGAGAAGGTCCCTTTGCAGCCTCCCAGTTTCCATTCGTGTGCCTAATTTCCTCGTCAAATCCTTGACTTTGTTTTTTGTTTGTTTTTTGACGCGAGTGGCAACAAATAAACTTCTGTTACCATGAGCACACTAACGTGTTTTTTTCTCTGATTCTCTACTAAATTTTCTCATAATTTTACTTGACATCTTTGTAGTTTGAACCGAGAAATGTTTCGTTCGGCTCCCTAATACTTTGGAAATTGCAATTTGCTACTTATGCTTAATAATTTCTCTAAATTTTTGATACTTTTCTGCAATTTGGCCTTCAAAGTTCTTCAAAATTTTGGTTATCGCCTGTCCGCAAACGCTGGCATTTTGATTATTATTACGTATAGTAGTACGAGTTGCTGAAAAACTTTGAAATGACGAAACGTGCAAAACAACTTAGGAAAGATAGAGTGGGACGCAGAAGTATTAACGGAGAATCTAGCGTGAACAATGTTGAACCCAGTAATAGCGGCTGTAGTCCTAGTGAAAATATCAAGGATCTGTTTAATAAAGCTGTAGAAGAATGGAAACCAAAGTATGACTGTGAAATATTATCGCTTAAGATGGAATTAGAAGAGGTTAAAAAGAGCCAAGATTTGATTAACTCTCAGTGAGTTACCAGTCGCTGAAAGAGAAATGTGATAAGTAAATTGTTACCAATCAAAAACAAGAAAACGTAATTAAAGAACTAAAAGCTCAGTTAACAATCTTAAAAAGTAACAATGAGAAAAAAAAGAGAAAGTTGATGCCCTAGAGCAATATGGGAGTCGTCAAAGTCTGGAGATAGTAGGTGTTCCATTAAAAGTGGGTAAAAACACCAATAAAATTAAAATTAAGGTTGCAGAGATGCTTAATGTATCCTTATCATTAGACCAAATATCTACTTCTCATAGACTTCAGACTCGTCTCAAACCTAAAAACTCGGAACCCGCGGCGTCACCTCCAATCATAGTTCGTTTTTTGAGTCGTGACGTGAGAAATCAACTCTACGCTAATCGTAAGTTGGCACGCACGGCAAACTTACAGGAATTTTCACTTCAAGGTGCTGAGAACATTTATATCAATGAAAATTTAACCCAAAGTCGGAAAAAGCTGTTTTGGCATGCTAAGCAAAAGGCTGTATATAGTAACTTTAAATTTTACTGGACTGTAAATGGAAACGTCTATGCAAGACTGAGCTGCCCAAGCAGTGGCCCGCGAAGCTGTTTTGTGTGGCTCGCAAGGCCTATTTGCGAGGTTGATTTACTTAGGGAAAGGCTTACTATTTTGAGGCAAATAAAACGACAGTCTAAACCAAAACCTTCTTCTGTTTGGTTTCCCCGAAATCATCGCCGATTTGCGGCGAAGACCTTTTTTTTTTAGGTCTTCACCTACTTTCGGGGACAGATTTTCAAAATGCTGGCCGAAGTACGCACCGATTCTGCACAACAAAATTGCAATTACTTGGAGTTTAATCTAGGTAAAAATGCATGTGGCCCGCAATAACTTTTCTCCCGTAAATATGGCCCGTACCAGCAAAAAAGTTCGGCAGGCTTGATGTAAGGAAATCTTCGAACTCTGATTCCTTACATTTTTAAAAATATCGATGACATTTCCAAGATTAAGTAAATCTCATCTGTTTAGCATTTAATCATTATGGCTATTTGGATTAGTCTCATATCATAACATTCCTTCTCGTCGGAGACAATGAATGTTTAAACCATAATTTATCAACCAATATTGATTTGATTAAGTTAACAGTGCTTTTGATCTACTAACTATCAACTCAGGAAAATGTGCATACCACAATAATTTTAATGTGTTTAGTAGTAATTCTACTATTATTTACTTTAATGCCCGCTCACTTCACAAAAACTTTGATGCTTTTCATTAGTTTCTTTGTTATCAACCTTGTTCACCTGACATCATTTGTGTAACGGAAACTAGATTAAAAACTCAACCAATGTTAAATACCGATATCTCCGGTTATACTTTTGTTCATATTGATTCACCCACTACTGCTGGCTGAGTTGCCATGTATATTAGTAACGCACTGGAATTCTCCGTCCTTACTAATTTACGATTGATTGTGAATGAATGTGAAAACATTTGGATAAAATAACACAATAGTAATATAATCATTAGTGCTATCTATAGACATCCAAAAAAAGATGCACAAGTATTTATTGATGCATTAAACACAAATCTTGAAAAAGTTAGAAGTAATATGGTATTTTTAGTAGGTGAATTCAATTTAAATATCAAATCTCTACCTGATTTAAAATTTCCGGATGGGCATGCATCTGAGTATCTTGACATACTGATCAGTAATGGCTGCTTTCCTCTAATCAATGTACCAACTCGTGTGACTGACAATTTCTCGACGATCATTGATCATATTATTACTTATGATCATACCCATAACATTTCATCTGGGGTAATCAAAACCGATTTAACTGAACATTATCCTATTTTTTTACAGTTTCGAACTTAAGGTTAAAAAAATCTCGTAAGCCGACTTTTATGCGTGATTTTAGTATGTTTAACGCGGATGACTTTTGCAATCACTTAAACAATGAGATAAATTCATTTTTTCTGACAATAAGCTATGTTGACGGATATAATTTCGATGCCATATTTCATCAGTTTCTACAGTTATTACCTAATTCAATAACTTTGCATGCGCCAATGAGAAAACTTACTCGCAAACAACAAAAATTGCTAAATAAGCTTTGGAGTAGTTGTAACGTATTGAAGTCGATAAAAACGAAACAAAAAATGTACTTATCACATTTTATCAAAGGTAACTCGGAACAAAAACAACTTTACAAAAAATATGCTAACAAATTAACTAAAGTCAAATTTGCTGCAAAAAAACTCTTTTATCAAGATAAATTAGAAACTTCCAAAAACAGCACATCTGAAATTTGGCGTATTATTTAGTCTTTGCTTTCTTCTTCCAGATTAAATGTTAGTCTTCCAAATAAATTAAAACACAATAACAGTTTTACTACAAATCCAACACTTATTGCTAACAGTTTTAATGATTACTTTAGTGACATTGAAAAAACATTAGCTGATCAACTTAAGCCTTCTAGTGAAAGTGAACATACTAACTTACCTAACAAAACGCCTTCACCAATCTCTCTTTCTCACACCAACCACGTCCTTTGAAGTTTTTAATCTCATATCAGGTCTAAAGAATACCAAATCAAATGGCAAGAATAATATTTCTGTTTAATTTCTTAAGGTGGCAGTCAAAGTTATAGCGCCGTTTTGTTGTTTTTCCTACTTATTTACAGTATTTACTTTGTGTGAGTTTCAAACCCGGTTTCATTATTTTCGTTAATTTGCATTTGGAAGCCGCGACTCGTTCCTCAAGGCAAGTATTTAACCGTTGAATCGTTGCGAATGTTGAAATCTGTTACATTCGGTTGCCGTGAAGATGTTCTTGTTTCCTTTTATATTATCGCTAATCGACTTAGTTTACTTTAAAGAACTGAAAACTGTGCTTCTTATCGATCACCTATAACCACAACTAAGGAAACAAAACCAACTGAGATCTATTAACTGAAAACCAAGTATTTAAATTGCAAATTAAATGTAAATTAAACTTTGCACTCAACGTTCAAAAATAAAGGAAACGGAGATCGAGCTCGTAATCACCGCAAGTCCCGCGGCAAGCAAGACGTGCCGCGCGCATCACATCTCACCAACCCGAGCGCTTGCAGAGACCACGAGTTCGAAACTCAACACAAGAATTGTAAGCAAAATAAAATATAGCCACACATCCCCCTCGACAAAAAAAAATTTTGGCCGAAAAATTTTGTTAGTGTTCATATTGTTCAATATAGAAGGAGAGATCAAATGGAACAGTTATCGGTCGTTCGTTCTGCTTTTGTATAGAGTCCAAATAAATTCATTTAGTCTTGCGCCAATAAATAACTCTTGCAGTTCAATTGAATAGACGCTGTATGTTCGTTCGTAGGACGGACATCTTGAATCACGATTATTCGTGTATTGTTGATTAAGTCCATTTCTTTTTCCTCAAATGCTTGGAATTCGTGCAAGACACCCGTGAATTGAAAATCTCTCACTGTTGCATTTAAAGTTCAAAATCTTGATTAATCTGCAATGCAGTAACCAGCAAGTGCGTTCATATGAAAAGGGTGAACGCAGAGTGAAATAACGCTTCACATTAAATTGTCTGATGAAATCTGTAATGCGAATAGCATCGTATACTTCGTTTATTAATGGCGCTAAGACCCAATCGGAAGAATTCATAAGTTCGTTATATTGCTCATAAAATTCGAGACTTGCATTGATTGGTCGTTGAACGAGAAGAAAAAAGCTAAATTCTTGCCGTCACGTCGGGGTCACCACTATCGCTAATCGACTTAGTTTACTTTAAAGAACTTAAAACTAGAACTGAAAACTGTGCTTCTTATCGATCACCTATAACCACAACTAAGGAAACAAAACCAACTGAGATCTATTAACTGAAAACCAAGTATTTAAATTGCAAATTAAATGTAAATTAAACTTTGCACTCAACGTTCAAAAATAAAGGAAACGGAGATCGAGCTCGTAATCACCGCAAGTCCCGCGGCAAGCAAGACGTGCCGCGCGCATCACATCTCACCAACCCGAGCGCTTGCAGAGACCACGAGTTCGAAACTCAACACAAGAATTGTAAGCAAAATAAAATATAGCCACAATATAACGTAAGTTACTAATTTTCGCGTTGACCTAATTGAGTGGAAATTTTCAACTTTGCAAGCTGACGCCTTGCGATGTAAAAATCACTATTCAGTTGAGCGTCTGCAGTAAGCGGCGATGATTTTTGTTACTAAATTTAAAGATTAAGTCAGCAAAGAACTACAGTTTGAAATTTGAGATATTGCTGCCTTTGCAGCTCGTATTGAAGACAGCTGATCCTCCATTAGATTTATTCCCAGTACCAATTGCCTTGGTTTCTATTCAGATAGTTCGTTGACTCAATCCTAACAAATATTATTTTCCAACGTTACCTTTTTTTGTGAGCATTAACTGCAGCGAGTTTGACATCGGCCAGGCTTCAGTTTAAATATTCAACTTTTGATTTGATCGCATTTGGAATTCTCCGTCTGCATTGAAAAATTCATCAGTAAGTACAATGTATTATTTTGCTAAATTGTTTGTTAATTGCAAAAATAGATTCTAAATTTGAATAAGTTAATGAGATAACGAGTTGTGTGCTGAAGGTCATATTTTGTTTTCGTTGAAGCATTAATTCCAATTTGTTTTGTTTTTGGTTCAAATTTAAGCTTTAATTTATTCCGTAAAATATTTCATGTGTTTTTTGAGTGTTTAAATGTCTATTTTTTCTCAGAAACCACTTCCCGTTTTTGCTTCCGCTTACTCATACACCAACAAATTAAGGACGAAATTTCAAACAAGAACAACGTGTTACGAATTCTCGAGCCAGGCGGTAGACAAATCGAATCCGTAACAAAGTTATTGCATTAGTGTAGAACCACTTCCTCAATTATTCAATTACACTTTCTTTTTAGGCATTTTCCCTGCTTCGTTAAAAATTCTAAAATAATACCCATATATAAAATCTGCTTATAAATTTGATGTAAATAGTTGCCGACCGATATCTATACTTTCCGCAATTTCTAAAATTTTTGAAAAACTTAATTATGTTTGATTAATCAATTTTTTCAATAAACACTTGGTCTTGCTGCCCAGCACGCAGTATGGATTTAGATCTAATCATTCAACATCTCATGCTTTAACTGAAGTATTAACTTTATCAGCATCTCATGCTTTATCATTATTCAACAAATGATCAAAAATTGGTCAATATTCAGCAATTTGAAACTACAAGGCAAACAGGGCAAGTAGAAGGCTATCTCAACTTGGCAAACGTAAACAGCTAAGCAGAGAAGCGTACAGTAAGCGTTTTAATTTGCTTGTTCATGGCATTGATGAAGATAAAAACAATACTTGGGAAACTAGATCTACCATTGAAACTAAACTAAAGAATTTTTTAATCGAAGGCCTAAAAATTGAAAATGTAGATGATTTACAAATTCTTGACCAGCACAGGCTCCCTCAACACCCATTATACCGCAACAATGCTCAAGTGAAAATCAAAACTTTATTTCAACTACCAAAAAAGGCTAATTTTAAAAAGTTGGTTTCAGCTAAAACGTATAGACCCATTATTTTCAAACTTGCAAGCAACAATGACAAACAATTGGTTATGAGCAGTCTGAAACATCTAAAGGTTTACTAGGAAGACAGGCTAAACGTTAATCCTGACGCAGCTAAAATCTATGTCAGCAAACATCTTTCCAAACTCCTTCATCGACAGAAAAAACATTTGCTACCGTTTTATAAGAAGACAAGATCTGAAAACAAAAGAGCCAGTTGGTGTATCCAAAATAACAAATTCTGTCTCTACGCAGATAGCAAGAGAGTCATGATCTCACAACTGAAGATTATTAATGCTCAATCTAGCCGCTTACTAGCCCTTAGAAACTGTGATTTGACCAAGAGCTGATTAAAACCAACTGTTTTGAATTACCAAACTGTAACTATTTTATTTGTTTTCCGAAAGAAGCGACTTCAAAACACACATCAAGTGCTTTATGCCAAAATCTCTGCAATTCATTTATCAAATAAGTTACGACAAAAAGAGTATACTTAAGAAACTAATGAGTAGCTAAATAACATTCTTAGTTCACTCAAAACATTATTATTTTACTCCTAACATATTTTCTCTTTAGAAAAACATTTTTGAAGTCCTGCTTCACTTTTAAATCGCTCCGTATTTTGTTTAACTTTACTATTTATGTTAAATGTTTAGTTTCGTTTTTACATTGACAGTTGTTTCTGCAACATTGTTTAATGTGATATAATCTTGATAAATAGGTTTCCTTTTCAGAAATTTTATGAACAGATTCACAGTCAACTTAATTATCTCTGATTTGCATTACTTGTCTTATTTTTTTACCACTAACGCCACCGCCGTCATGGTGCGGTTTGACCACTTCGTTCATTGCTATTGCGTAACGGTGCTTTTGACTTTCATGAAGTTGACTTAATCAATTCCACTTCCCAAGTTTAGCAGCCACCACTTCGTGTCCAAGAAAATGATAATAAATCATGTGAGAAGCTTCTCCTAATTTTAACTTCAAAAATAAATTCTTGAGGATATTTTGATGCTATTGTGCCTAAAACTAATTTTGATTTTTCCAATTCCCTTATTCTAGTACACTTAAGCATTTGCTATCGTTAAAAAAAATTTAATTCTTTGTGCTTATTTCTTCAGTATTTACCTTTTTTACCCGATGGGATATGCTTAACTGAAACATGGGTTAAATATCAACCTCTGGCCACCATAAATCTCCTTTATTACAGCTTTGTTCATCCTCCATCTCAAAGTAATGCTGGTGGTGTTGCAGTTTATGTATCGCTAAATCTAAAATTTTTCTTAGATAATAATCAACATCAGCTACATAACTCTGAATTTATTTGGTTAAATTTGTACCATCATGAAAATAAGCCACCAATAAGACTTGCAGTTATATATCGCCATCCCTCCACAACCAATATAAATAAATTCTTGGTTGACTTTTGTTCTTGCTTGAATGAAGCCACCTCTAATAACAAAACGTTTTATTTTGCAGGCGATAAAAACATCAATATTGACAGATCAAGCAGAACAAAAGCAGCAAATGATTACAATATTGAAATGCTCAGTTACAATGTAATACCACTAATAACATTACCAACAAGAGTAACTTTCAGTACTTCGAGTATTATTGACCAAATCATAACTAATGATGTCTACCACAATAGAACGCTCTTTACGAGATGATTTTTCAGATGATCATGTTGTAGGATGTTGCATAAACGACTTCTCTAACCCTCCGTTGAAAAACAAATAAGAATTATTTGTTAGAGATAAATCAGCTTTTAATTCTAAATTATACTGTGAAGATTTAGCGAATAATTTATCTATTTGTTTTAAACAGTTACCAGCTTTATAATAATATATATATAACTCATATTTATAATAAAATTTTTGACAAATTTTACAGACAATTTTTTCAACTATCAATATTCATGCTCCAAAGAAGAAATTATCTCGTAGACAACAAAGGTTACAAACTAAACTTTGACTGACCACAGATATTTTGGTTTTAATTCGTAAACGACGTTTTATATTCAAATCCCATTTTCTACTAGGCAATGATGGCCAAAAATCTTTTTTTTGAAACCATTCAAACAACCTTACTAAGATGATAGCTTGTGCCAAAAAATTATATTATTCCGCAGTGTTAATTCAAAACAAACATAACCAGAAAAAGATTTGGGAAATCATACGATCAGTGCTTCCCTCGAAATCTAAAAACACTTCATTATTTTTTTACCGTTTTAATACAGAAAAAATTGTAAACACACCCACTGACCATAAATGATAAATCAATTCTAAACTCTTTTAATAAATTCTTTTGCACCATAGAGAAAAATCTTGCTGATGATATTCCTCAATCTGATACCGTTCAACACTTCTCAAATTATTTATCCAATTGCGTTTCTGATTTTTTTTTTTTTTTGAAATCACCCAGCACTACAGAAATATCAGACGTTATTCTTTCACTTAGCATGAACAAAGCTGTTGGCCGTGATGACCTTTCTGCTTATTTTCTCAAAGTTGCTTCAGCTTTCATCACACCATCAGTAGCGTAGCTAGGGGGGGGGGGGGCAAATGGTGCTATAGCCCCCCCCCCATTGGCCTGAAAAGTATGCAAAATAGCATGTTTTTAGCAGTTTTGAGGTTGATTTGAGCTCTAAAAATGAAAATAGACCCCCTCCAAACGAAAATAGCCCCCCCAAAGATCGCGAGACGATGATGATTTTGGAGAGAAAAACACTCTGAAGTTTCCTTAATCCAATTCAAGACTAATGAAAATTCGGGTCAAGTTCTTTTACGGTTGATTCAAACTTCAAAAAAGCCCCCCCCCCCCTTTGCGAAATCCTGGCTACGCGACTGCACACCATACTTGTAATGCTTCTTTGAATTTTCCTTTCTTAATAGCATATTTCCTGAAAACTGTTCACTTGCTAAAATCATACCTTTTCATAAAAAAGAAAATGAAACAAACCCAAGCAACTATCGACCAATATCGATACTAACATGTTTCTCAAAAATTTTTGAACTTCTTATAGATGATATATTTCTGGAATTTTTCAAAAAACATAACGTTATTCATAAATCACAATACGGATTTCAAAAACACATAGCTACTAACCATACCTGCCTTGACATTATAACAACTACTCTTCAAAATAGCAATAAAAGGAAATATACGGGACTTATCTTTGTAGATCTTCAAACAGCTTTCGCTACAGTTTCACACGAGATTTTGCTTAAAAAAACTAAATTATTGTGGCATTCAAGGACCCACTCATACACTTATTTGTTCTTTCTTACATTGAAAACAATCTTTTTCAGTTGACAGTATACAATCTGAAATTGAATCTGTAACTTATGGTGTGGCTCAAGGGTCAATAATTTGGTCGACTTCTTTTTCTACTGTTCATCAATGATCTAAACAATTCCGTCAATTGTTTTTCACGATTGTTTGCTGACGATACTTGCCTTTTAATAGATAGCCCAAATCTAGTATTACTAGAAACTGAGGTGAATAAGGACGTAGCAAATGTTTACAAATGGTACATCGCTAACAAATTAAGTCTAAACCCATCAAAATCAAACCATCTTGTTATTCCCCCGAAACAAAATATACGAAGTCCTCACTTTATTTTATTCATTAATAACTTATTGTTTCTGCCAAGGGGCGGAAGGAACAAGTTGAATGATTCGTGGTCACCACCGCTACTGACTTCAAGGGCACTGTGAACCAATGACCTCAACTCACACATACGCTGCCTTCTGCTTGTTAAGTAACCACTTGAAAATAAACCAACAACAAATCAATGTAATGTTCAATCCAATGCAATGTGCAAAAACACTTGAATTTTTAAACCGCAGTATATGCAGTGGTTCTCTCAGAACATTATTCAAGAATGAAACGGCACGCCTAGACAAGTCAGAGTTCGGCATTATATGCTTATGACGCCATAGTACAATACGAACTACAATCGGTGAATGGCGTTTAATCCGTAACTAAAATAGGCTACCGTAGGTAATAAACTAAATTCAATTGAAATATGGAAACAAATAGCTCGCGTCCGGAGCATAAGCTGCTCCCATTATGAGTCTCTAAACGAAGTGGGCTCATAATGTAACAAAGGAAAAGAGGAGGACGCGTCTCGTGGTCGTGAATTAGATGGTTAACACCATGACTCATAGAAATGCACGCCCAGTAAATAGTGAAAGGTACACAAACAATATTTACATGTATGTACAGGTTTAGCAACAGCACTCCAACTAGTTTTGTTAGAGATAGCACATTTAGTCTCAAAATTCAAGTGGAGCAATTTTCGAAAGGTCTCGTTCAATCTCCGAAACTTGTTGCATTCCGGTGCATTTAGCAAAGGTTGACACAGTAATTATTGCTCTACGTACCAGTGTTCGGCCTCGACGAATCTATGGCAAAACTCGAGCAACTCGGCCCAGGCGATAACACCCTCTTTTAGGCAACTCTCCAAGACCTCCTACTAACACCATTTGACCAATTTGGAGATTAGCTGTAGTTCGAAACCATTTCTTGTGCTTTTGCAGCTGGGATAAGTAGAACTTCACCCATCGCGCCCAAAACTGTTGAGCTAGTGCACAGTTCTACCTATAGTCCCGTCGTAGGTGATCCCTGTGGTGTGGTAGTCCTGTCGGTACGACTGGGTCTAGAGATGGTGTGAGAAGTGATGAAGGTGATATTGAGTTGTGGTCGCGCAGATCATCACTCTGTGATGTCAGTGGTCTGTCATTTATCAATCTGGTGTTGTTTGAGATGTATGTTTGAAGCTCCACAAGTGTGGGCCTACGATGTGTAAGATTCACAGTTTTCAGAAGAGTTTGCTTGAAAACCTTAATAAGTGACTCCCGAGCTCCTCCCTGGCTATAGGAAGGAATGAACTCCCAAGTGAGCTCCTTCTGCCTGAAGAAGGATTGCAGTGCTTGAGATTGCAGTAGTCCTAGAAGAACACTTGCAGCGGCTTTGAAAGTTGAGCCATTGTCTGAGTAAAGACTGCGAACCGGTCCTCTGAGATTGATAAAGCGTGAAAAAGCCAAAATGAAGGTGTTTAGATCGAGGGAAGTTACGATTTCCTCATGTACGGCTCTAATCGTGAGACAGGAGAAAAGTAAGCCCCAAGCCTTTTTTTCGATCCTGCCTTCTTTGTAGAGGATCGGCCCGAAGTAGTCACATCCGGTTTTAGCAAAAGGTTTCTTGTTGATTGCCATTCTAAACGCTAGCAAATCAGCCAATAGTCGGCGTAAGGGATGCCCTCGTCTGATAATGCAAGCGTTACAACGTCCCGTGTAATATCGGATGGAAGAAAGTACTTTGATAATCCAAAACTGTCTTCTTGTAAGCATCAAAGTGTATTGGATACCACCGTGAGCACATTCCTCATAACAGTTTAGCACCAGCAAGCACGTAAATGAATGACAGGAAGGCGAGACCATTGGAAATTTTTCGTCCGTAGGAAGAGCGGCTTTTCCTAGTCTGCCTTCAATTCTAAGTGTTCCATCCGTGCATACATACGGTCTGAGACATCGCAGAGAACGTATATCCGAGAGGTTTCTACGTGTAGCATCAGTAGTAGCATGTCCAGCCAGTTGCTTTATGATCTCTTCCAGTGAATCAGGAGAGTTCTCATGCAAGCCTTCCATCACGCTGCCAAAACATTCTTTCTGATCGTA
Organism: Trididemnum nubilum; assembly: GCA_963965965.1. Classification (NCBI taxonomy): domain Eukaryota; kingdom Metazoa; phylum Chordata; class Ascidiacea; order Aplousobranchia; family Didemnidae; genus Trididemnum; species Trididemnum nubilum. The sequence continues at coordinate 59,687 of OZ014471.1, forward strand.
ATCAGTCAACCGCTGTAAAGCTATTTTAAGATATTTAGCATCAAGTATTGGTTTTTGAAACGACTGCTTTCGGTTCTTCGGTCGCATGTATTCAGTAAATGCCATTAAGTATGCAGCCCTCTTGTTAAGCGCATACCAGCTGGGTGCAACTTGAATAAGATCAGAAAGCGTTGTCAAACTGGATTTGCCGGCATTTGAAATGTCAACTTGGTGAACAGTAGCATGCGTGACTAAACAGTTTCCTGGTTGGTTCAGAAAAGAAGCACTTTGAAGCCAAAGATCAATCCGGGAAGAGATGAATTTGCCCAAGGGACGTGAAGCTACGTCAGCTGGATTGTCGTCAGTCGGACAAAAATGCCATTGATGAGGTTGTGAGTGAAGGAGAATTCGGTCAATCCGTCTGGAAGTGAATTTGTCCAAGCGCAATTCTGGGTTGGATAACCACTGCAGTACGACCTTCGAATCGCACCAAAAGAACTTTTGACATTTCGGAAGTTGTAATGCATCAATTGCTTTGCTCATAAGTTCAAAGGAGATTACCGCAGCAAATAATTCCATTTTGGCAATTAGCCAGTTGTGCTGATGTTTCAGTACGACACGACTTTTGCCAAAAACAAGTGAAATGCACACAGACTGATGCAGTGTTCTGCGTAGATACACTACACAACCATATGCTTCGTTTAAAGCATCGGAGAATGCATGTAACTCATATTCTGGTTCGGATTCAGAGTCAGTGGAGGTTAGGCTGGCATTTTCAAAATACCATCAAGGAATAGAAAGATGCTTCCATTCCTCTAATGTGTTTAGCCAACGGTTCCAAGATTTGACATGATGCTGGCTTATGGGTTCGTCCCACTACTTTTCTTCTATGGCCAACTGCTGAAGTATAAGCCTACCTTTTAGAAACAATGGCGCACAATACCCGAGAGGGTCATAGTGACTGGATAACTGGCTGTGAAGTATTCGTCTGGTATATTTTGTCGGTTTTTTGAGGGAAAAGTGAATTTTTAGAACGTCGTCTTGTGCATTCCATATGTAACCTACAGGCTTAAGATCAGGCAGAGGCTCCTCATTCTTTAAATCTAATGTTCGTTAGGGAGGTTCTAAATTGCCCTCGTCCATTTCGGCAATGATGGCTTTAGCATTCTTGCAAGCTGTCCACTTTACGAGTTCGAATTCTCGACTGTCCAATAATTCGACTGCTTCTTTGGCTAAAAGTTGAGCCTCATCCAGGGTGTCCCTGCTAAAAAGCATTTCGTCCATGTACATACAGCCCTGTACATTTTCCGTCGTGTGAGAATTCGCATCGGTGGGATTGTCAGCTGCTGTTTTGCGGATGGCTGCACAGGCGATATATGGTGAACTAATGACTTCCCATACATGTCGCGTGAATTTGTATGAATCGATTTGGCTGCTTTTTCTGGTAAAAGAACTTGAAAGAAGCACTTGGTAATCTCAGCCATAAGCGCATACTGACCCAACCTAAACTTAGCCAAAACGTCAGTAAGCGACTTAAGAATATCAGGACCAGAAAGTATGCAATCGTTAATGCACCGACCATCAACTACAGCAGACCCGTCATAAACTATGCGGGGCTTAGCCTGACTTGTCAGGAAATAAGGTAAGTAGTTCTGCTTGCCTTGAAAATGAGAGTCAGCGGGTATTATGCAGCCCCGCTGCTTTAGCATGCTCATGATTTCAGCTACTGCTTGCATATGCTTGGGGTTTTTGAGCATTCGCTGACGCAAACTGGAGAGGCGTTTGGTGGCCAGCTGAAAGTTGCTGGAAAGAGTATCAATCGTGTCCTTGAATGGAACAGGCATTTTGTATCTACCGTCCACAACTCGAGTGTTATCTTCCACTATTTGTTGAGCTTTGCGATAGTAAATCGATAGCTGTATTGCTTCATCTTGAATAGAGAGATCTCGAATTGTTTGCTGAAGTTCCAAGATCTTTTGATCAGTAACATCAACATCGGGATGTACAGAAAGTCGTATGGAATGGTAGGAAACTTGGAAAGGACTTTTTCCTCCTGATGCTATCCACCCTAGAGGCGTGTGGATGGCATGAGGTTCGCCTTCAGCTCCTGTTCGCTCTTCCAGAGCTGTCATCAGGTGTGAATAGTCCAGTCCTATAAGAATGTACACCTTGGTCCTTTCTGGTAGGACTAGAATGTCCACCTCATCAAAGTGCGGGTAGGCTGTAACATCATAGTCGTGTGGCAGGATAACGTTTACATCAGCCGATGCATCCAACACCATGGCGTTCTGGACCTTAATCTCTCGTCCTATATGCAAAGTTTCAATCTCAAATGATACACGTTGTAGGTCTGATGCCTTGCTGCCAGATACTGTATGGGAGATAATTCGAGAGCGTGCTGTGCCATGTAAACCAAGCTCTTCAGCAAGAGAAATCGAGATAAGAGTAACTTTGGAGCCTGGATCGTGCTGGGCATATACTGCAATGCGGTCTTGAGTTGGTGGGTTAATCACTGTGAGGGCTGAAATTTGTATAAGAACTGTCGTGTTGCTAGTGTGTATTTGTTTTATATTAGCACTCGAAGTGGCAGCATTGTTACTAGCCGTGTTCGGAGATAGAGGCAAACTGTTTGCGGCCCCACGAGCACATCTAGTTTCTTGGGGATAAACATATAGTTCATGCAAAGAAGTGGTATGTCTGTGAGGGTAATGTTTGCCACATTGCCGGCATTTACAATCTTGTGTGCAGTTGTTAAGGTTATGCTTCAATAGGCGGTTACTGCAGTGACCTGCTGCAGTGATTGTTTCGTAACGCTTAGACAAAGTCATTCTCTTGTAAGTGTTACATGCATTTAGCAAATGCCTGTGTTCTGTATCCTTAGTAGAGCAAACGAAACACACCGGAGATTGCCTATGTTTCCACTGTGTGTATTGCTGGTAACCAAGGTCTTTTGTGAAACAAGTGGTGGTGTATGTGCGGCTTGCTTAACCTCGGCACTCGTTTGGTGAACCTTGACCTTTTGTGGTGTGTTCGTCTTAATGCTTCTCTCTGGTGCAGACCCTAGAAGGCATTGTGCAAATGTTGTGTTTTTCTTTTAAGTTTTTGACTCAAAAAGGTCTTGGAAGTGTCAAAGGAGGGATCATCGGGATTTCCACAAGATAATTAGTGAAGCGGATTTTGAAATAGAAAGGCAAGCGTTCAGCAATATCCAAGATGAAAGAACTGTTGAGAGAGCTCGTCTGCTTGTATGCCTGTGCGTACAGTTCGCAATCATTCAGCTCAGAGAGTAATTGCTCGAAAGCATTCACGTCCATCTTATTAAACTTCGGTCCAGATCTGATTTTTTTTACCAAGGGTTCGGACAGGAAACTGCAGCAGCCATAATGCAATCTCAAACCTTCTAAAGCACGATCAACTTGAGTATTTATGGCCCATCCAGGGACTCGAGGAACAAGAGCGGAGATGGCTTCTCTCGCTTGTTCCTGACAGGATGCTCGGAGTAGATCCATCTTGCGGTTTGGATCTGAGCAGCGATGTAGCAGTTCAGTGATCTGGTTGAAGTAGAAAATGAATGGAAGTTTACGACCTGTGAAGCGAATCTCGCGAGCTGCTTCTAACAACAATTGGCAGCTGTGATTGCTGGCCAAAGATTCTCCACCGCCCGGGCTGAAGTGAGGCAGCCAGGGGAATTGTTGTGTAGATGATGCTTGAGCATATTGTGAATGTGGTGATGTCTGAGGTGCGGGTGAAATGCGTGTGTGATTTGTGCTATCCCTGTGAAACGTACGTTGTGTAGCATTGTAGTAATTCTGTGGTTGTGCAATGTGATTCTGAGATAATGTTTTCCTATTCTGTTCATGAATTTGTGCAATAGGAATTTCAGCAATTGTAGATGTTTCAAAAGCCTAATTAGCATGAGTAGCACCAGTATGAAAGTGGTTCTCCACATAGTCGTGGGTTCTGGGTGCGTCATGGTGTAAATTGTGCCTTTCTAAGGGTTGATGCTTTTAGACAAATCATTAGACTCCTCACTCTGTATTTCGTGTGATACACACTTTGTGTCAGCTCTGTTAACTGTCGAGTGAGATGATCATAGGTTCTGTGCACTTGTTGTTCATCAGGATCCCATGATCATGAGAAAACGAGGAGATAAATGCCTCAACCTGCAACTGCAGGTCTCGCCTTTGCGTACGTAGCGCCCGCGTGTTAAGCTATTCACTTAGATCAGTCCCTATAGGTGTAGAAGAGCTGCACCGCAAACTAGAATTATCTGCCATAATAATAGCTGTAAATATAGGCCTACACTCGCTAATAAAGTAATATTACCACTACACAATAGAAATGTTGCTAGGCCTAAATCAGACTTGAAACTGCTTCGCATACACAAAAGTCTCAAATTGCACTTGTAGGCTATTGAAAATTCCGATATTTACTCGGTAATTCACTAAATTACGAAGTTTAAACAGTTCAGAGTTTTTATGTCGATGAATTTTGCCAGTACGCTGGTTACCACTTCTTTCGAGACGCAAAGAAAAATAGTTCGTAGCGCAGAAAAAAATATTTTTAATGTCTGACCTGGCTTTGTTAATCGTAGGCTTCTTTTTTGAGAAGACGCTAATCTGTTGATCTTTTTCTTTGACAGATTAGAAGTACGGCTTGCTAAGTTTTGCGGCTGCAATAACTTGCTTTGCTCGGCTTCGTGTCTTGACAATATTGTTTGTTGATAGTCTGGCGGCTAGCGCAGGTAGGCTAGGCTTGCTTGTCAGTATGCAGGGGTTTGAATCGGTAACATAGTACGGGATTCCTGGCTGGATTGGAATAATAAGTTTTTTTTTTTCTTCTCCAAATGTTTTTTTTTTTCAGTTCAAGTAAAGATTGAAGTGTTTTTCTTATTATGTTCCTGCCAAGGGGCGGAAGGAACAAGTTGAATGATTCTTGGTCACCACCGCTACTGACTTCGAGGGCACTGTGAACTAATGACCTCAATTCACACATACGCTGCCTTCTGCTTGTTAAGTAACCACTTGAAAATAAACCAACAACAAATCAATGTAATGTTCAATCCAATGCAATGTGCAAAAACACTTGAATTTTTAAACCGCAGTATATGCAGTGGTTCTCTCAGAACATTATTCAAGAATGAAACGGCACGCCCAGACAAGTCAGAGTTCGGCATTATATACTTATGACGTCATAGTACAATACGAACTACAATCGGTGAATGGCGTTTAATCCGTAACTAAAATAGGCTACCGTAGGTAAACTAAATTACAGAGGTGGAGTCCTTGGGGACGTCCTTGGCCTCGAGGACACATTTTGAAGTCCTTGGCCTCGAAGACTCAAGTCCTTGAAAATTGCCCAGTCCTCGGCTGGAGGACAGCTCTATTCTTTGAACAGTTGAAATTTCGTTGGAAAACGCCAGAAACCTTGCGAAAAATTTGGGAACACCTTTTTTGTTTTCCTCACTTGGAGCATAGTCGTAGCCTTGAAATTTCAGCAATGAGAAAAATCTGACAAAAAAGCCTATTGTTTCTTCAGTTTTAGTTTCTCTTAAGCATTTTTCGCTTACAACAGTAACTAACAAGTTAACAACAATATTGAAGACCAGGGGCGCCGGACCCCCTCAATTCAATTTTTGCCTGCCAATTTACACGTATAACCTGGAAGAAATGGAGAGTTTTTGTCTCAAAAGTTGCTATCTGAGGCCCACATCTAGGCTGTTGTGTGAACGTAATGCACTAATCAGGGTCGGATTTACCATAATATGACGCAGTACCAGCTAGGGGCCCCGCGCTCAAATCGTTAGACATTTTTCGGTCTTCACCTATATTTGGGAGAAAGATGTAGCAAAAATCTCCAAAGTGCCAGGGGCCCAGCGCGATGTAAATCCAGCCCGGCAATAACATGGTTAGTAGACGTAACCATCTATTGTACCATTTTTCAATAACAATTCAGTAATTCACTTCCAACCTCGCCGGTTTTTACGCACAAAATGCTTTAGAAAAATTAGCCATGGAAAATGCTGATTGAACAAATCATTGAACTTCAATTTAGGGGGCCTGGGCCCCCTGGCCGAACATGTACTTCTATAACTGGTTATTTTCATGACAAAACAAAAATCTCTAAGAAAATCTTTGAGTGGATTATTATTTACTGCTAAAATGTAGCCAGAGACAATGCAACTAACTTCCCCCTACCTGGACCAAATCACTTACAATTAAACTTTAACTCCAAAATGCAAGATGTTAAACGTGTTTTGGACTTAAATTGCAAGTAAAAGGAGGATTAAACAATTTAATTTTTTCAATTGGCTTTCAAATTTCAAAAATCTAGTGCTTTCAAATGGCTCTGGACACTTGCGAAATGTGATTCAACGGCATTCAAATAGCTTTTTTTTCCAAAAAATTACAAAAAATCTTTTTTTACAAAAAAATTACAAAAAAAATTACAAAAAATTACAAGGACTTTGCCCCCAGACCCCTAAAGCCTCCGGCGGCTGGGAGCCCCGCCCCCAGACCTTCGTCTGTGATACCTTTGAGTTACACTAGCTTTCTCAACACATTTCCAAAGTTAGATATTTGCACTTTTTAACTATTAGTTTAAGTCCTATTCCTTCGCAAAATCCTGGTTACGTGCCAACTGGCAACGATTTCAGATCTTCCATCCTACGATATCTTCGTCCTCCAAAAAAACTCCTCTTTGGAAAAATTTGATGACGTCATTGCATGTGATTTGTAGTTTGGGCCTCCCCCAATCAAAAATTCTGGATACGCCTATGAATTGGAGATCGTATGAAAACTTTTTTGAAGGCCGGTTTTTTTTTTTTTTGGCAGAACACCTGCGGCAGTGTCATTGGTCCTTGGCCTTGGCCTCGAGCCTTATGTCCTCGACTCCACCTCTGCTAAATTAAATTGAATTGAAATATGGAATCAAATAGCTCGCATCCGGAACACTTACCAATATTATCATGCGATAAAGCAAAATATTTAGGTGTTTTTATTCATTCACACTTAAACGTCAATTCCCTCATAAAAAGTTTTGAAAATAAGGTTGCTAGGTTGGTGGGCATTCTTTCAAATTTGGAACATTTTCTTCCTTCCAATTCTGTTCTTAAATTATAGGCAACTATGCTTTTATTTATCCTCATTTGTTGTATGGTTTATCAATTTGGGGTTTTACCCACAAATCTTACTGATCAAAATTACGAACACTTTAAAACAAAGCTTTAAAAATCAATGGCGACGGCTATTGTAAGGACCATGCTACACCATTTTAGTCTAAACTAAAAATCTTTAAAATTCCTGAATTGTAAATGTGACGTTGCCACACTGGTGTTTAACCATCATCAACAACGTCTCCCACGTTTACTGTCAAACCTTTTCACTAAAACCAACCAAGTTTCTCAAAAGTCGACACGTTTAATCCTACTTTATATATCCCTCTTTACAAAACAATCAGACTTTAAAAAAGCATCAAGTACAAAAGTGTTAAAATATAGAACAAAATTCAAACAAGCACTAAAACCAAACATAAGAACATAAGAGCTTCAAAGTATCACATAAGAACTATTTATCAAATGTGTACTAGTACGAATTACAAAAACTTTAATACGCAGTATAAAACATTGGTATTGCAATTTGGGTATAATTGGTCACGTGTTTCATGACAGTAATATGCTTTTTTATTAGTTTACAACACTTCAACAGATAATCACGGTGGCTGCAGACTTTGAAGGCCGAGAGGTCAACTCACAGTCTCCCTTGCAAAATTAATTCCTTATTTTAATTGTTTGTTCACATTACGTGAATTTTGAGGCAAAAGTAAAGGAACTTGAACTTGAACATGGTATGATAATATTGACGATGACAATTACAGTGCTCTATTGTTACCTGATCTCAAAAAGGCTTTCGACGCAGTTAATTATAAAACTTTAGCATTATGGAATCCGTGGACCAACACTTGATTTGTTTTCTTTTTTTTTTGACTAATAGATACCAATATGTATCTTTAGAAAATTACCAGTCAAATCTAATAAAATTAATTGTGGTGTTCCTCAGGGTTCTGTAATGGCACCTCTTCTTTTTAACAATTATATTAATGATATTAGTACCAGTGCTTCTTGCACAACAAGACTGTTTGCAGATGACACCTGTTGAATTATAGAAGATAAAAATATAAATGATCTTCACAAAAAAAATTACGACTGAAATTTCTTCACTAAATAAGCGGATGAAAGCTAACTAACAAACTAACTCTTAATTTATCCAAATCAAATTTGATATTAATTCAGCCAAAAAGACGAGGTCATAGAGCTAACTTATTCTTAATTTTGTATCCGTTTGTTTTTAATGTTTCGTTTGTCAGCATGTCAAAATACTTAGGTCTTATCTTTGATAATTCTTTGTCTTTTGAACCTTACATTAACAACTTGGCTCAGAGGCTATTTAAAGCAGTGCGAATCTTTTCGAAAGTTAAAGTATTTTTGAACACATCTCCCTTATGTACAGTAGTTCATACTATGCCTTATTTCACTGTCTTATTCAATACGCGGTAATCACATGGAGCTCAACGTAGAAAACTTACCTCAAGAAATAAGCTATTCTTCAAAACAAAGCAGTAAAAACTCCAGGTAATGGAATATGGAACAATAGAGCAACTCCTTGTTACGCAAAACTTTAAATTTTTAAATAATTACAAGACTTAGTTAAACTAGAAACTGCAGCATTTGTTTACAATTATAAATCGGGACAACTTCCATCTACTTTTCAAAATTATTTTACGGCGCTTAATAATATTCATTTTAAACCTACAAGAGCTACCTCCTCACATAGTTTTTGTTACACCTTTTTTTAAAACTCTGAAACTTCAAAGGTCTATTACATATCAAGGTTCAAAAATATGGAACTCACTTCACCTTGAAATTAAAAAATCCAAATCTCTACAAACATTTAAATTTAAACTGAAATATTTATTGCTAGAAAGTTACCACAATTAAATCGGAATCACTATAAAATTTGTGTTCTATCTGTCCATAAAATAACTATAAAATTTGTTTTGATAATGTTTAACTACTTGCTCTTTATACAAAAAGATGTTTGTATTTGTGATTCATTCTAATTGACTTTAACTGTATATATTGTAGTGCATTGCAATTGCACCACTTTCTAAAACATATAGAACTTATTTTTTTGTTTGTAAATAAAAATTTTGTTGTTTTCTGTTAGTGTCCTATGTTTTTGTGGTGTTATGCAACCTCCTTCTGGTATAAATATGTGTATGAAACCTCGTTCTGGTTTAGCAAAAGATGTAAATATTTGTTTGGCCAAGATTTTCTAAATTCCATCTCGTAACTACGTAATTTTATTCATGTGGGTAGAAGTAGACTTGAAGACTACTTTGGTCACTTCGCTTCTTTTCTATTGCCAGTAAATATTATCGTTAACATGCTCTGTTTGTGCTTTAATCGTGATTTAAAATTTCGCTGGCTTTGAAATAAACTAAACTACTTAACAGTATAATGTGGCAACTGGCAACTGTATCATCTAAAATACAGTAGCATGAATCTAACATAATGGTTGTCTACAGAGGATCAGGTTTGTCAATGCCGCATTGATCTTCTATCATGCAACTCTACTTATAAACAACTTTTAACCGCAAATGAGGCTTCCTTGATAAGTTCGCGAATAAAAAATGGTTGTTGGATAACTGCATATTGTCTTTCTTGCAAATATTTGGGCGGTTGGGAAAATATACTGTGCAGTATTCAAGTTTGTTACCGATCATTATCGCGGTCTGGAGTTGTGAACGCCATTCCGTCAAGGGAGTGTTGTCCGGTGAAAGCATTGCCAGCCGTTCCGCTATAACCACCGATGTGGAGTCTGTAGTTATCGGCTTCGCTCTCGATGGAGAAGTCGCTGCGAAACACAAGAAACTGGTGGGCATAAACTATATTGCTAAATAGGAAGACCAAAACTTTACTTGATACATGATTTACTGTCTTTTACGTGGGGGAAAATTAGTCTGAAAAATCAAAAATTCCATCATCCTTGTAGTTCTTATCCCAAGCTTGTGTACACTATACCGTTTCATCAGGGGTAGAAAGTTCGATACCACTGGACGAAAGCACCGGTGTTTTACTGCCTGAAGGTTGTTCGGACTCCAGGCATCCAAAATAGTCATGAAACCCCCCTATCAAACAAAAGTATGATTCTGGTTTGTTCCTAGCACTTACCTATATTCGGCGAACGCGTGGTCATCATCAAAACTCCACAGATCCACTCGGAGTCGACATCCTCTCCCTGCAGTTGCTGCGTGGATTTTATCCAGACCTAAATTAAAGAATTAAGACTGAAAACGCTTGACGTCCTTTGTGAGAGCTAAAGCTCGAACCAGCGCTGTCCAGCTCTGTGCATCAATTAAGTCTGATTTACACGAAACCGTATTGAAATATATTTCTCAGATTGTTTTTAACTTTATTTCGCTTTACCAAACTTGGCTGCACTTGATTTCCTTCGCTTCACTACAATAGAGCAAACAAAGGAATCCACTCAGCGGCACCTCAGTGAAATTCCAAGCATATAACAGCATTTTATTCCGATGAAGTTAAAGTGTTTTGACCAATTCGAATACCTGCAGGTTGATTTGTTTGATATTTTTCGGCTCACGTGATGCATGTTACAACTATTAAGAACAATGTACTGAGAAAATTAATTATAAGCTATAGACAGTATACAGAGTCTTATAGGCACAATCAAACCTTTGATTAACAGCCTAAGACATACTGTTTCGGAATCGACATTCGTCTTTTATTCCTCGTCAGCATAGCTAGGACTACAAGTATGAACATGAGCGTAGAAAGGCAAAGAATCGCAACTTAACCAGATCATGACACAATTTTTTTTTCCAAAAATATAAAGTAACCACAATATTACAAGAGAGAATTCTAATAGTCCAATTCAAAATAATTTCCTGTAGCATGCCTTAGATAGCTGTTTCGCCCAATCTCAGGGCTCATCAGTAAGGCTAGCAAGGCCAAAAAGGACAAATATCACCAGTGATAAAAATCTTCAAAACAAGCATCCTTACCAATTTACCAATCAATGGATGAATCTTTACCGATTACGTTTATAATACATAAATCTTTACCCATCATTCAGTCAATTTTAGCCAAAATAGATAAATCTTAGCTGAAAAATCCCTACCCAATATAACTAGAGCTATTAATTCAATCTTTACCGAATGAAACTATTACTATAAATCAAATCGTAACCGACTAAACTACAAATCTTACCTTACATATCGCAGAAAAGCGATAGCCTAGCCAACAAAATAAATGAACCTTGACCGAAAAAAAATTTTTTTACCCAAAGAACCTAAAGCTATTAATTAAACTTTTACCGAATGAAGCTATTGCTTTAAATCAAATCTTTACCGACTAAACTACAAATCTTACCTTACATCTCTCAGAAGAACGATAGGCTAGCTAACTCTCTACTCTCCTCATAGCTCGCCTTAAATGGCTACGTCTCCAGTAGGCTAAAAGGCTCAAAACTAGTGCCAAAATTCAGACTAGAGCTAAACTAGGCTAACAATCTTTAGAAATGAAGCGCTATCAATAGATCTTTAGAAATCGTTAGAAATGATACTTTAAAATCTTTAGAAATTTAAAATCTTTAAATAAACTTTAAAATCTTTAGAAATGAAACGCGATTCTTTGCCTTTCTACGCTCATGTTCATACCTGTAGTCCTAGCTATACTGACGAGGAATAAAAGACGAATGTCGATTCCGAAACAGTATGTCTTAGGCTGTTAATCAAAGGTTTGATTGTGCCTATAAGACTCTGTATACTGTCTATAGCTTATAATTAATGTTACAACTATTTTTGGCAAAATGCACATTCTTGATTCAATGGAGCAATGCTGTAATTAATGCTGTATATAAAGAATTTAAATGTAGTAAGAATCATGCTTTAGTTTCATACAGTGGGAAGAAAGAATTTTTATTAGGAAACCAAAGTACTCAATGAATGGCGTAGATTTAATTATTAGCTGGAAGCAGCTTATGTCTCTGTTTTAGTAAAATTTTAAGTAGGAATAACATGTCAAAAGCATTATAAAATAAATTAAGTAACATTAGTGTTTCAGATTTTATTTTTACTGATAATAGACATACCCAAGTCCGAAACGTTCAGAAATTTTATTATTCTAAATAAGGCTTTACTGTTTTCAATCAAATTAAATAAAACTGCCGTGCATTCAGTACCGAGGATCACACATAATATATGCTTGCTTTGATGATAATTAATAACTACGCTTAATCAAAACCAACCATGTATTATTTTTGATTAATCATCGTTTTTTTAGATCACTGTTTCACAATATGTGAAATTCAATCAGTGGCCGAGTTGATAGAGCGTCTGCTGCTGAAACGGTACTTTCGAATTTGATTCCCGGTCAGGTCAAACCAAATACTATAAAAATTGGTTTTTACAGCTTCCCTGGCAATTAAAGGGACAGCATGAAGTCTAGACCGTGTATGGTACACAGGTGGGCAGGTGGCAGCTTGACTCCAAGATCAAAAATTCCCTTGGCTGTCTCCTGGCCAAGGCAACTTGGTGAATAAATTGTAATTACAGTTACTACATAAAGCCACCAAGGCAACCACAAGTGTACCGGAGCTATCACACCTCCGGGCGGGAAATATAATTCTCGTTTTTAATTTCAATCACGATTTGTAGGTAGCGCTGCAACACTTTTCATCGTTATTGCTTTTCTCCAGAATCATTTCCGATTTGGCTAAAAATAACTTTGTTGTCGTCCTTTCTAACGAGAATCTATAGAGTTCTGCGGACCAAAACGTTGAGTTTTTCAAATACGTTTTAGACTCAAGATGTTTCAATGCGTTAAATTGATAGCAAAGCACAAACTAACTTTTCCTTGCACAACATCTGCAAAGAACAATCTTCTCGAATATCATTGTTTAAAATTTAAAATTTTCTTACCGAGCCAAAACTCGGTCGAGAAACTTCCGAATCCGTTTTTATAATCCGACCAATTCCGTTGGAAATCCACGCTGCCATCAAATCTTCGCTGAAACACCTGACCGATACGAAAGTATTGCAATGATAAAACATTGGTAGATAAATCTCACATTTTAATCATAGTTTTGTAACCAAAACCTTTAACGTTGGTATTGCAGTTGTGGGTGATAAAGTGTACTTAATGGTGGTCAAGGAATTTATTACACACATAAACTTATATGAGTTATAAATAATACTTATAGTAATAACACGCATAAAAAAGTTGGATTTACAAAATATTCAGTAAATAAGAACCCTCTTTATTCCGCGGAATTGTTTTACAGGGTGATCAGAAAGTTTCTGTGCACCTAAATTGTGAAAATAGTAGATGATTCACGAAGTTATAAATAGTCATTAATAGACATGCGTAAATGGTTCCTTTCAGCAAGATGGGGTTACTGCCCTCACATCAAATGCATCTCTGACATTTTCACAAACACTTTTTGGTAGCCGCATTATCTCCGAAATCTCTGGCTACCAAGATCTCCTAATCTTACGCCTCCAGATTTTTATTTATGGGATGCTATGAAAAACAAAATTTATTGCAGCAATCCCCGAACAATAAATGAAATGAAAGAAACCATCACCAATTATATCCAAAAACTTCACGACACTGTCTTGAAAGACGTCTTCAGAAACATAATGACACGCGCCACAAAATGTACTGAAGCGGGTGGTGGTCATTTCCAACATCTACTGTAAAGTTCATCAAGTAACACTATATCTGTTACAATATGCTGTTTTTGATTAATATTGACTGAAATAAAAGTAATTGAATACAGGTTTTTAGGCCTTGTTACGCTGGGCAAAATTGTACCGTTTCGTGGCACCCACTTTGGAACAATCTAAAATTTACAACTAATGTGGCTTTTGAAACGCTAGTAGTAGAGAAGGGCTGATTTCAGGCCATTGAAGAGTGAGGAAGAGGAAGATTGCGGAGTGAGGAGTGATTTGAATCCAGCGGGGGATTCACAAAATGCGGCGGGTTCACAAATGGCGGACTATTACTTTAGCGAAGGAATGCGGCAAAAACCCTACCCCTAACGTTTAAAAAATTGACTTGTATGAGAACCGAACCACCGAAGGTGGTGAGTCTAAAGTTTGCCAAACCACCGAAGGTGGTGAGTCTAAAGTTTGCCAAACCACCGAACGTGGGGAGTCTAAAGTTTTAGAATTTTTTAGGTTTGTCTAAGAACCGAACCACCGAAGGTGGTGAGTTCAAAATTAGTAAGGCTTACCTGGTAACCGAACCACCGAAGGTGGTGAGTTTAAAAATTTGTAAAACTTACCTAAGAACCGAACCACCGAAGGTGGTGAGACTAAAATTTGCCAAACCACCGAAGGTGGTGAGTCTAAAATTAGTAAGGCTTACCTAAGAACCGAACCACCGAAGGTGGTGAGTTTAAAATTAGTAAAACTTACCTAAGAACCGAACCACCGAAGGTGGTGAGTATAAAATTTGCCAAACCACCGAAGGTGGTGAGTTTAAAGTTTTAAAAACTTGACTAGGTTCGTCTGAGAACCGAACCACCGAAGGTGGTGAATCTAAAGTTAAAAGTTTTTGTAGGGCATACCTATCTAAGTACCGAACCACAGAAGGTGGTGAGTCTATAGCTTACCTGGGACCCGAACCACCGAAGGTGGTAAGTATAATGTTTACCTGGTACCCGAATCACCGAAGGTGGTGAGTCTAAAGTTTTAAAAATTTTTTAGGTGTGTCTAAGAACCGAACCATCGAAGGTGGTGAGTCTAAACTTAGTAAAACTAAAATTAGTAAAACTTACCTAAGAACCGAACCACCGAAGGTGGTGAGTATAAAATTTGCCAAACCACCGAAGGTGGTGAGTTTAAAGTTTTAAAAACTTGACTAGGTTCGTCTGAGAACCGAACCACCGAAGGTGGTGAATCTAAAGTTAAAAGTTTTTGTAGGGCATACCTATCTAAGTACCGAACCACAGAAGGTGGTGAGTCTATAGCTTACCTGGGACCCGAACCACCGAAGGTGGTAAGTATAATGTTTACCTGGTACCCGAATCACCGAAGGTGGTGAGTCTAAAGTTTTAAAAATTTTTTAGGTGTGTCTAAGAACCGAACCATCGAAGGTGGTGAGTCTAAACTTAGTAAAACTAAAATTAGTAAAAAAACTAAGAACCGAACCACCGAAGGTGGTGAGCCAAAAGCTTTAAATTCGAGGTTAAAGTGTGAAGGCATGGGCCATCTGATCTGTAGTAAATTCGCCTTTAAAAACTTTTTTCATCTGCTTGCGCTAATGAGATTAAAGTTAAGACTTTAATTGGAATTGCTAACTGCGTGTAATCGTATACGAGCTATGGGAATACCCTCTTTGGAGAAATTTCTAAAAGTGAATTTTTTCAAAAGCTTTTCAAAGAGCGCTCTGGAAAAGGTCTGTCAACCTCAGGTCATGGACTGAATCTCTAGTGGAGGAATGCGGCAAAAACCCTAAATTTTAAAACACTAGCCTGAGAGCCGCTGCGAACCAAACCACCGAAGGTGGTGAGTCTTAAGCTTAAAATACTTATCTGGGAACCAAACCACCGAAGGTGGTGAGTCTTAAAGTGTAAAATTGGTAAGACTTTTTGGAAACCGAACCACCGCAGGTGGTGAGTCGAAAGTTTACACTTTGTAACACTTCATGGGAACCGAACCACCGAAGGTAGTGAGTCCAAAGTTAAAAATTTGTAAGGCTTGCCTGGAAATCAAACTACCGCTGACGGTTAGTTAAAGTCTAAAATTTGTAAGGTTTCCCTGGAAATCAAACTAGCGCAGGCGATTAGTTAAAGTCTAAAATTTGTAAGGCTTCCCTGGCAATGGAACTACCGAAGGTGGTTTGTCAAAGTCTAAAGTTTAAAATTTGGACTAAACTTTAAATGTCGTGGACCGTTTTTTAGACTGGCGGCTAGCTGTCGCAAAATCGCTTTGAAGTTTGCAGGGTTCCAACAATTCGATACTTTCAATCTAAAAAAATTAAAAATTATGAAAACAAAATAAAATTTTATACTATTTAGTCGATAATGCAGAAATATGTTTGAAGTATGGCTGCATATTAGTTTTGGAGTCCGAATAACTGCGGTATTATGTTTCAGCAAGATGGTGGCGAACTTGAGTACAAGTTGGTCAGTATTATTCTTTGACTTTTGCAGTAAAATATTGCAACAGTGACTGCTAAAATATACGTGAGTCGATATGAAAAAGTGGTATTATCCTTTCACTTTTGCATTAAAAATATTAAAAGGCTGTTGTAGCCACATTTGTAAACCTCAGATAGCTTGTCGCAAATTCGCCTTCAAAAAATCTTTTCAATTGTTATCACTCTACAGATTAAAATTTGCTAACGCTGTTTTGCTTGCCTGACGTAAAATAATCCAATTTGTTTAATTTCCGATCACCTTGGTATCACAAGGACTAGCAAGTTTGTTCGCTGCGATACTTACTCGAGAGTTTTAACGCTCTAAAGTTATTCTATCAAAATGTATGTATGTACTTATTGTCAGAAAACCTTTACTCGAAATGGTGCTATACTGCGTCACAAAACAGAAGTACATGAACGGTTTTGAAATTAAAGTGCGAAAATGTAGCGGAAAATTTGAAGGAAAATCAGTCCCTGATCGACATAACGCACCCGTCGCTGTTACCTCCAGTGTCATGTTCAATTTTATTCTACCTAGAAGAAAAATAACCATTTATGCAAAACCCCATCTAAAAAATTGCGAATAATAAAATTAGACGAGAACGCAGTACACGTTCAATGCCCAAGGTAAACGATTCAATCCCCAGCAGAACAACAACCTCCAAACCCTCAACCGACCAAAATTAAAAGTCTGGAACGCCTTTTTTTAATATTACTTCCAAAAGGAACCCTAAGTTTAAAAAAAAAAGTTTGTAAATTTATTTGACCAAAATTGAAAGCATAAAACGCCTTTTTTGATATTGCTCCCAAAAGGAACCTTAAGTTATAAAAAAACTTTATAAATTTATTTGACCAAGAATAAAAGTCTGCAACGCCGCAGGCAGTTTTAAAAAAGTTTTTTCGTAAAGGTATTTGACCAAGAATAAAAGCCTGCAACGCCGCAACTTTGAAGCAAAAAACAAATTAACATTTTTACAAAAAAGACTTGCATTGAAACATGTAAAGCAATCAAAAAAATTAAGATGTTAAGCAATTTTAGCGATATTTAAGCTAAAAAAAACTTCATATTTAAACTAAAAAAACTTAAAGTTAAAAAAAAAAATCTATTGGCTGAGATTGAAAGCTGAAATCGCCGCAAATATCCACCATTTCAACGCGAAGGGGCTATAAAATCATTTGACCGAGGGTTAAAACATGCATCGCCGCAGAATATCTTGAATTTTAGCGGTCTTATCCGTCGCGCCTCACACGTCTTCGACTTCACCTCGAAGGAGTAAAGCTATATTTGACCGAGGTTAGAAACTTACATCATTACAGGCGTCTATCGTTTCACCCCGAAAGGGTTAATTTATCAAGATTACATAAAAACTTCCATATCCGCAGACGTCTTCAGTTTTATAGGACTTACCGCATTGCAAACACCTTCAACTTTTACCCAAAGGATAAATCTTTTTACCCGAGATCTGAAGCTTGCATTGCCGCAAATATCTTTTAGTTGTTTCCGCAGAAAAAAAAAAACCTAAGAAAAAAAATTAATTTCTCTAGTAAAACTAAAATCCGTATCAATTTTGTGGAGCTGTTTGACTTGAAGACTCCTCAAACGTTACTTCACAGCTCCTTTGTTCCCCCCCAAAAAAAACAAACCTAAGCCTGTTTTTACAGAAATTTGACCGATATGACTTTATACCACTCCAAAAAGAAGTCCCTTGCTCTAACGTAAAGACAAAGTTTATGAAAAGTTCAAGTTTTAGACAGGTTTTTGGATTATTTTTTGTAGCAATTTTTACTCTAGACCAAGAAATTATGTTTCATCATATTTTATTAAACTTATCCCTAAAAACAAAATATACCGTAAAACTTCTATTTGAGCGCCGCGGCGTTCTATTCTTCAACCTTTTCCTTATAGCGGCGTTCAATTAGAGGATGGCGCTCTATTTTTCGACTATTTGGTTAACAGTTTAGAAAAATAACTTTTATTAATAAAAGGAAAAAACACCTGCCGTAACACAGTTACTGGTAGGCAATCAAAAATTCACTGGTGAAAATCAAGTGACACGTCGCTATTGTAGATGTCCTCGACATTTTTGCGCTGGGGTTGGTAAACCGGTAAATGGGTGATTATTATTTTGTAATGTAGAAAACCATTTGATTACTAATTAGCATCATAAATTTCGAACTGGTGTTCAATCAAATGTGGTGTTCAATTAAAGGGTGGCGCACTACTTTTAAAACTCCTGTAGAGGCGTTCTATTAGAGATAGCGTTCGAATAAAGGTAGCGCTCAAATAGAGGTTTTTTCGGTAGTTATTAAAAACTACACCTTAAGAAAGTGCTTCACGCTTTTAATAAAACTATTGTTCCAAACAAACAAACAAAAAAATTGCAAAACTTGGAATCGTTTTTCATAAAACTATTCCATGAATACAAGAAAATCATTTAAAATTTACAATGTTGGGTACACTTTTAAGGTGCAAGCGGTATTCAAGACAAATAAGCACAACAATTTTGAATATTTCGATCAAATCATCCTGATGCAAACAAGAAAATTAAAAGTAATTAACTTTCAGGCAAGAGTTTTGATTACGTACGTTACAATTTTCACTCAAGGCAAAGAAATTACAAGGAATGAAGAGATTTTGGTGAACTTATTGCTTTGAAAATAATATTACGTTATAAAAAAACAAATTTTAGAAAATTTTTGAAAAAGTTATCGAATGATATTCATTTCAAGGTAAAATTATTGTTTTAAAAAAAGAAATCGTAAGACCTCAACTATTTTCCACAAAACTATCTCTGTATAAACAAAATTGTTTGAAAACTTATAAGGTTTTAAGTAAGTTTTCGATTTTTTAGATAAAATTTTTATTCAAGGCAAAGAAATTGTGAGGTTTTGACCAACTTTTTCTACCAAATCAAGGCAATGGTTGAAAATTTTACAATATTAGGTAAGTTTTAAAGGTAAAGCAATCTTCAAGATAAAGAAACGTAAGACTGTAAACATTTTTTGTAAACACAGGTTTATGTAAACAAAAATACTCCAAACAAAGTTAAAATTTTAAGTAAATTTGAGATAAAATTACTTTATGTTTGAGATAAATTTAGATAAACTACTTGTTTGACATAAAATTACTTTTGAAGTCCAAGAAATTGTAAGACCTTGAATGTTTTTGATCAAACTATTCCTATGTAAACAAGGAACTTTAAAAAATTTAAGATTTTAGACAAACGCTTTTGTTTTTTACGCTACAGTTTTCGCTCAAGACAGAAAAATTGTTAGGTTTTGAGATAGTTTATTGAATTTATCCCTACAAAACAATATAAAGCGACCAAAAAGCCAAAATTTTAGAGAAATATTAATTAAAAGTTATCGAATGATATTCATTTTTAGGGTAGAATTATCGTTTTAAACAAAAAAATCGTAAGACTTCAATTATTTTTTTTTTCAACTAAACTAACCCTAAACAAGACTAATCAAAAATTCAATTCATTTCAATTATTCAAGGTTTTATTCAATGCAAAGAAATTGTATGACTTTGAATTATTTTCAAACAAATCATGTTTATGCAAACAAGAAAATCGCGAAAATATTTAAGAGATTAGGAGAATTTTGATTCAAAGTACTAAAAAAACTCTATTTTTCAAGCAAATTTAAAACCGAGATCACGAAAAGAGGTTTAATTTTGAACGGTTTTCCAGAATAATTATAAAAAATAAAGTTTTTAAGCAAGAATTTTAATTCAAGCTAAATCAATGTTTAAGATAGTTTACAAAATTATTCCCACATTCCAATAAAATTTTAGGTAAAGTTTCGGTTATTTAGATAAAACTCAAGAAAATGCAAGTCTTTAAACGTCTTTGATAAAACAGTTTTCATGAAAACAAGAAAACGGTTAAAATTTTTTCTATGCTAGGTAATTTTTTAAAGTAAAAATAATAATCAAGATAAAGAAACCCAAGACCTTGATCAAAGTATTGCAACACAAAGAAGAAAGTTAATAACTAGTTCAAGTTTTAGGCGAGTTTTTAGATTTATTTACGGAACAATTTCCACTCAAGTCAACTAAATTGTAAGGTTGTAAGATATTTTAACGAATTTACCTCAATAAAACAAGATCAAGTAATAAAAAACGCAAGTTCTTAGATAAATTCTGATTAAAAGTTGTCAAAAAATATTCCTTTTAAGGTTGAATTGTCGTTTTAATCAAAGAAATTGTAACATTTTGCGATATTTCTGCAAAAACATCTTGATACAAACAAGGAAATTGTAAAACTGACGTAAACTTTATAACTCGAAACTATATAAGGCAAGGTTTAATATCGAATGACACCGAAAAAATTGCAAAAAGAACTTGTTTTAAAGTATAGAAGTTTAACATCAGGATGAGAAGTTGAATAAAATTTTATGGTATTTTAGTAAAAAGAACGGTTTAAAATAAAACATTGATAAAAAATTTGTTATTCCAGGTAAAGCTTTCTTGTTTAGATTAGAAAAAAAAAGAGATTATTTTTACTTAATATTTCAATTTAAGATGAAGAAAAGTAAGACTTTTAACATTTTTTAGAAAATTATCGCTACGAATACAAAAAGGTTTAGAATTTTTGAATAATAAATATTATCCTGTTTTGACTGTGTGATGTACTTTAAGACAATGACATTTTAATATTTCAGAATATTTCCTTCCCAATGTTGGTAAAATTTAAGGCCTAAGAAAAGTGTTTGCTTTAAATTGTTAAAGATTACCGTTTTTAAGGAAAACATTCAATTTGAAACAAACAAAGCAAAAGAATTTAAGATGTTAAGCAATTTTAACGATACTTAAGCTAAAAAAAATTCATTCAAGACGAAGGAATCATAAGATTTTGAGATAGTTTGGACAAAATTATTCTTAACAAACGCAAGAAAATTATTCAAAAGTTACAATTTTGTAGAATCTTTTTGTTTCGAGTAGAAAAAAATAGCCGCTTTTTACTTAAAACTGTTAATCAAGTCTTAGAAACTTGAATTGGAAAAATAACAGCAAAAATTAGCTCTTAAAATTTTGCATATTTGTGTGTCTAAGAACCAAAACACCGGTACTTCGAAACTTACAGAAGGATGTAAATGTTTGGTTTTTATTTTTGAGGCACGGCTTTGTTGTAACGCGTTATCAAGTAAAAATCAAATTGGAACGACTCGTTTTTCAGGTCAAAACATACGATTCGCTCTGTAAAAACCGTATTTTTCTAAGTTTTAAACGGTTGTGATATAATTTCGCATCGCATAATTCGCAAGAAAAAACCATTCTCACATTTCTTTGCATTTTGAGCTGGATTTAGGCTAGGCGGTGCTGCTGTCGGACGTTTGATTTTTTTGTGTCGCAACCATAGTCGGGCATTTTCCAACTTTCCTAAGTCGAAGCTACGACTATGCAATTCGAGGTTTTCTAAAATTCGAAATCTTTTGCACTTTGATTTGAACACCTTTCGAAACGATCAAGATTTGGTTTTTCAACGCTCGGAGACGAGACAAAGTCGGTTCAACGCTACGTGAAATAACGCGTATGGTGAGTATATTTGCAATATTAAGTAAAACTTCCCAAGCGGTCGCCGACACCTTGTGCAACAGCGGTCGCCGACACCTTGTGCAACAATTTCTGTAAAAACAGGCTTAGGTTTGTTTTTTTTTGGGGGGGAACAAAGGAGCTGTGAAGTAACGTTTGAGGAGTCTTCAAGTCAAACAGCTCCACAAAATTGATACGGATTTTAGTTTTACTAGAGAAATTAATTTTTTTTCTTAGGTTTTTTTTTTTCTGCGGAAACAACTAAAAGATATTTGCGGCAATGCAAGCTTCAGATCTCGGGTAAAAAGATTTATCCTTTGGGTAAAAGTTGAAGGTGTTTGCAATGCGGTAAGTCCTATAAAACTGAAGACGTCTGCGGATATGGAAGTTTTTATGTAATCTTGATAAATTAACCCTTTCGGGGTGAAACGATAGACGCCTGTAATGATGTAAGTTTCTAACCTCGGTCAAATATAGCTTTACTCCTTCGAGGTGAAGTCGAAGACGTGTGAGGCGCGACGGATAAGACCGCTAAAATTCAAGATATTCTGCGGCGATGCATGTTTTAACCCTCGGTCAAATGATTTTATAGCCCCTTCGCGTTGAAATGGTGGATATTTGCGGCGATTTCAGCTTTCAATCTCAGCCAATAGATTTTTTTTTTTAACTTTAAGTTTTTTTAGTTTAAATATGAAGTTTTTTTTAGCTTAAATATTGCTAAAATTGCTTAACATCTTAATTTTTTTGATTGCTTTACATGTTTCAATGCAAGTCTTTTTTGTAAAAATGTTAATTTGTTTTTTGCTTCAAAGTTGCGGCGTTGCAGGCTTTTATTCTTGGTCAAATACCTTTACGAAAAAACTTTTTTAAAACTGCCTGCGGCGTTGCAGACTTTTATTCTTGGTCAAATAAATTTATAAAGT
The DNA here is from genome assembly GCA_963965965.1 of Trididemnum nubilum. NCBI lineage: Eukaryota > Metazoa > Chordata > Ascidiacea > Aplousobranchia > Didemnidae > Trididemnum > Trididemnum nubilum. Next base: position 82,356 of record OZ014471.1, read on the forward strand.
TTTTTTATAACTTAAGGTTCCTTTTGGGAGCAATATCAAAAAAGGCGTTTTATGCTTTCAATTTTGGTCAAATAAATTTACAAACTTTTTTTTTTAAACTTAGGGTTCCTTTTGGAAGTAATATTAAAAAAAGGCGTTCCAGACTTTTAATTTTGGTCGGTTGAGGGTTTGGAGGTTGTTGTTCTGCTGGGGATTGAATCGTTTACCTTGGGCATTGAACGTGTACTGCGTTCTCGTCTAATTTTATTATTCGCAATTTTTTAGATGGGGTTTTGCATAAATGGTTATTTTTCTTCTAGGTAGAATAAAATTGAACATGACACTGGAGGTAACAGCGACGGGTGCGTTATGTCGATCAGGGACTGATTTTCCTTCAAATTTTCCGCTACATTTTCGCACTTTAATTTCAAAACCGTTCATGTACTTCTGTTTTGTGACGCAGTATAGCACCATTTCGAGTAAAGGTTTTCTGACAATAAGTACATACATACATTTTGATAGAATAACTTTAGAGCGTTAAAACTCTCGAGTAAGTATCGCAGCGAACAAACTTGCTAGTCCTTGTGATACCAAGGTGATCGGAAATTAAACAAATTGGATTATTTTACGTCAGGCAAGCAAAACAGCGTTAGCAAATTTTAATCTGTAGAGTGATAACAATTGAAAAGATTTTTTGAAGGCGAATTTGCGACAAGCTATCTGAGGTTTACAAATGTGGCTACAACAGCCTTTTAATATTTTTAATGCAAAAGTGAAAGGATAATACCACTTTTTCATATCGACTCACGTATATTTTAGCAGTCACTGTTGCAATATTTTACTGCAAAAGTCAAAGAATAATACTGACCAACTTGTACTCAAGTTCGCCACCATCTTGCTGAAACATAATACCGCAGTTATTCGGACTCCAAAACTAATATGCAGCCATACTTCAAACATATTTCTGCATTATCGACTAAATAGTATAAAATTTTATTTTGTTTTCATAATTTTTAATTTTTTTAGATTGAAAGTATCGAATTGTTGGAACCCTGCAAACTTCAAAGCGATTTTGCGACAGCTAGCCGCCAGTCTAAAAAACGGTCCACGACATTTAAAGTTTAGTCCAAATTTTAAACTTTAGACTTTGACAAACCACCTTCGGTAGTTCCATTGCCAGGGAAGCCTTACAAATTTTAGACTTTAACTAATCGCCTGCGCTAGTTTGATTTCCAGGGAAACCTTACAAATTTTAGACTTTAACTAACCGTCAGCGGTAGTTTGATTTCCAGGCAAGCCTTACAAATTTTTAACTTTGGACTCACTACCTTCGGTGGTTCGGTTCCCATGAAGTGTTACAAAGTGTAAACTTTCGACTCACCACCTGCGGTGGTTCGGTTTCCAAAAAGTCTTACCAATTTTACACTTTAAGACTCACCACCTTCGGTGGTTTGGTTCCCAGATAAGTATTTTAAGCTTAAGACTCACCACCTTCGGTGGTTTGGTTCGCAGCGGCTCTCAGGCTAGTGTTTTAAAATTTAGGGTTTTTGCCGCATTCCTCCACTAGAGATTCAGTCCATGACCTGAGGTTGACAGACCTTTTCCAGAGCGCTCTTTGAAAAGCTTTTGAAAAAATTCACTTTTAGAAATTTCTCCAAAGAGGGTATTCCCATAGCTCGTATACGATTACACGCAGTTAGCAATTCCAATTAAAGTCTTAACTTTAATCTCATTAGCGCAAGCAGATGAAAAAAGTTTTTAAAGGCGAATTTACTACAGATCAGATGGCCCATGCCTTCACACTTTAACCTCGAATTTAAAGCTTTTGGCTCACCACCTTCGGTGGTTCGGTTCTTAGTTTTTTTACTAATTTTAGTTTTACTAAGTTTAGACTCACCACCTTCGATGGTTCGGTTCTTAGACACACCTAAAAAATTTTTAAAACTTTAGACTCACCACCTTCGGTGATTCGGGTACCAGGTAAACATTATACTTACCACCTTCGGTGGTTCGGGTCCCAGGTAAGCTATAGACTCACCACCTTCTGTGGTTCGGTACTTAGATAGGTATGCCCTACAAAAACTTTTAACTTTAGATTCACCACCTTCGGTGGTTCGGTTCTCAGACGAACCTAGTCAAGTTTTTAAAACTTTAAACTCACCACCTTCGGTGGTTTGGCAAATTTTATACTCACCACCTTCGGTGGTTCGGTTCTTAGGTAAGTTTTACTAAGTTTAAACTCACCACCTTCGGTGGTTCGGTTCTTAGGTAAGCCTTACTAATTTTAGACTCACCACCTTCGGTGGTTTGGCAAACTTTAGTCTCACCACCTTCGGTGGTTCGGTTCTTAGGTAAGTTTTACAAATTTTTAAACTCACCACCTTCGGTGGTTCGATACTTAGACTGACTCACCACCTTCGGTGGTTTGGCAAACTTTAGACTCACCACCTTTTGAGGTTCGGTTCCCAGGTAAGTCTTTTAAAAACTTTTAACTTTAGACTCACCACCTTCGGTGGTTCGGTTACCAGGTAAGCCTTACTACTTTTAAACTCACCACCTTCGGTGTTTGGTTCTTAGACAAACCTAAAAAATTTTTAAAACTTTAGACTCTCCACGTCCGGTTGTTTGGCAAACTTTAGACTCACTACCTTCGGTGGTTTGGCAAACTTTAGACTCACCACCTTCGGTGGTTCGGTTCTCATACAATTCAATTTTTTAAACGTTAGGGGTAGGGTTTTTGCCGCATTCCTTTGCTAAAGTAATAGTCCGCCATTTGTGAATCCGCCGCATTTTGTGAATCCCCTGCTGCATTCAAATCACTCCTCACTCCGCAATCTTCCTCTTCCTCACTCTTCAATGGCCTGAAATCAGCCTTTCTCTACTACTAACGCTGAATCGAAATCCACGTTTCTTCAAATGCGCAAGTGGGCACCTCTTGGCAATCTGAAGTCATATTTACGTCACCCTGTCAAAATTAGACTTGTTTTGCAATACCTTATTTGCATCCCATTGGTTATCTCCTAAGTGCTCGAATTTCAAACTTTTCCAATTAAGTTTGTTAACCAACCGAGCATAAACAATGAAACTTATGACGTCACAGGCACTGACGTCATAAAGCAAACAACTGTTTTGTGTAAAAAAGCTAAAATATTACGAATTTTGTTGGGTTACGTTTGTTCTGATTTTGAAACGTGACGGGGCAACACTACCAAAGTGTTTTGAGGAGGAAACATAAGACCTTGACTTTAAACTTAGACGTTTTTGTTGAATTTAGTCGACGTCTTCACTTGAAATTCATCAATTATTTCAAGCCACCAGATTATCATTTGACATATATTTTGCAAGATAAATTGCATATTAGTTGTAAAAATAATGATGAAACTTTCTTGTACGAGCTTAAGTCGACTATTACAGTTTACGACGCATGCAAAAAATTGAAAAAAGTTAATGACGTCGAAGACTGATGACGTCATCATTCTGTGGTTATCGAAATATACAGTCTATTGTGACTAAAGTTTAAATGCTATTTATTTTTATTTTTTTAGATTCACTGCTTGATACTAAACCTTCTAGCAATGTAAAAAGAAAACACGTGCAATAAACTATGTGGTCACGAATTTTCGTTGAGCGTAGTCAACGTTTTCCTATTTAAACTTATCGACCATCGCAAACTACAAACTAGTAACCTGACATTTATTCCACATAACCACTTGCAGTTTATCAGCAGAGTAAAGTGAACCCAATCTATACAAAACCCAGCTGTAACAGTACGAGACGTAAAAAGTTTGCAAATTTTTGTTGATGTCGCACTCTGTTGACGTCATAATTCCCTAATCTTGATTATATTTGTGCTCTTTCCCACTCACTATGCTCAATCACAGCCATTACGTATTTTTTTGTGGAAGTGGAAGCGGAAGCACTTTGATGGAAGAGGTCGGAAGCGGAAGCGAACTCGGAAGCGAAAGTGTTGAAAAGGAGCTGGAAGCAGAAGCAATTTTTTCAAAATCAGGCGCTTCCGGATTCTCAACCTGGCTACAACCGTTGGGGTAAAATGTTACAATAATAATATAGAATTGACAACCTGGGCATGGTATGGAATGGAATGGAAAATAGAATGGAACAGAAATTTAGGTACAGAATATGGAAAATGCCAGAATGGAATGGAATGGAAGATTTCAAGAATTGAATGAAAGACAATCTTCCATACTTCCATACCAATTCCATTCTAGATTTTGTGCATTGTATTTACAGAAAAATACTTACCAATATCGGGTGGTGGTAAATAACATTGTCACAGAAGTATTCAACTTCAATATCTACGAGTATTGTTTGTCAACAAATCGCGGTACTTTGGTTGTTAAAATTGCGCAAACAGTGTACGTATTGCATCATTGTAGGTACATTGCAATTCGCAGTATTGATGTTATACTTGACTACTTTGACAGGTTTGACTTGTTTTTTTTTTTGAGATTGGCAATTCGCCAAGTTCTACATTTTGTTTTCTTACATCGTCACGAAAACTCATATTTGCTTTTTCTTTCCCGTTTCAACTTAATTTTATTTATATTTTTAGTTTTTTCAGCTTACAATAATTCTCTTTGGTGTTAAAGCTTGGTACTACTATTATGGTAAATGTTTTTAGCAGTTTGGTTATGACAAATTTTACAGTCGATATGAGAGTAAACTTGTACGGTAATCATTAAACCATAGGCGTAACCTAGGGGCCCAGGCCCTCTGCCTCCCCCCAATTGAAATGCTACCAATGATAAAAATGATGGCTCAAAGCCTATTTATTCATTTTTTTTTAGGATTTTTTCGGCGCAATAGTACATGCGTACAACAGCAATTAGCAATAATTTAATATTAACGACCAGGGGGCCAGGGCCCTCTCAATTTAAATTTTTACCAACCAATTTAAATGTCCAAGCCGGGAGAAATTCAGTGTTTTTGTCCCAAAAGGTGCAATCTCAGGTCCTCATTTAAACTGTTTTATGCAATAATATGTTTTAGGCCCCCAACTAACTTTTGTATTGCAATAACATGATTATTAACAATGTATTACATCTAATGTACCAACTTGAAATAACTTTAATTTCCACCTTCATCACCTACCAACTTTAAATAACAATCCACCTCCATCTCGTCAGTTGTCACGCGACAAAATGCTTTTAAAAAAACTTAGCTAGGGGAAATGCTTATTGAGCAAATTATTGAAGTTGAATCGAGGGTACTTGGGCTTCTGGTCGTACATATTCCTAAAACTGGTTATTTTCATGACAAAACAAAAATCTTCAAAGGCAAATCTTCAAGTGAATGATTTAATGCTAAAAAGGTTGTAGAAAGCAATGTACCTTGTTCCCCTGAACAGACCAAATCACAAAATTTAACCCAAAAATGCAGGATTTTAAAGGTGTTTTGGACTTGACCTGAAGTAAAAGGAGAGAATTGTTCAACTGGCTTTCAAATCTCAAAAATTTTGTTCTTTAAAATGGCTCTGAAAATGAGCAAAATGTGATCTAAATGGCATAAAAATAGCCATTTTTTCCAAAAACTTACAAAAAGTCACCCACCGGCAGGGTACTTCGCTTCCAGACTCCCATAGCCTCCGGTGGTTGGTGGCTCCGTTCCCAGGGGCCGTTTGTGACACGTTTGAGTTGCACCAATTTGCTCACCACGTCTTCCAATTTTGGTATGTTTGTAAAACTTTTTAACTTGCGGTTTTAGTCTTTTCCCTTTAGCAAATCCTGGTTAAGTGCTAAATCAGATCCCTAGCTTTTAATATTTCATTTTTTGTCCCTTAAAAAGGCTCTCTTTTCGAAAATTTCTGATGACGTTATTGCATGTGATTTATGGTTTAGCCCTACCCCAATCCAAAATCCTCGCTATGTCTATGCATTAAACCATGTGCAATATGCATACCAAATACCAGTTGATTCATCGTGGTGTTGACGACGCACCTTCACGCAGGCGCGTAGCCAGAAATTCGCAATGGAGGGGCTTTTTGGGGGTCTGGGGGCGGAGCCCCCAGCGCTCGAAAATTTTGCATTTTTTTGCAAAAATAACTTCATTTTAGGGCTATTTTGATTAAAAAATAATGCTTTTAAAACGTGGCTTAGAATTTGGCAGTGCAAACAAAATTAAACTGGTGGCATAAATGGGCTATTTGGGAGGTGGCTAATGGTAAAATGTTAGTTCTCTTGTTTAGATGCTGGTAAATTATAAAATCGAATAGTTCAATAAAACTCACACGGAATAATCTATTTCGTATACAGTTTACAGACAAAATAATTGGGGGGGCTAATGAAAAGAGATTTGAAAGAAATGATTGGTAATTAACAAATACTGAATAGCCCCCCCCTATTTCTTAGTTTATGGTATATTTGTTGATGACACCTATGTTTAGCAATTTTACTCTTGCGATCAAATTTGATTGCTTATTTCTTACGATTTTTCGAAGTTTTTATTTATTGGTTGGTTTTATTTTTGACAAATTAACCCCCCGTGAACATATGTTTCAAAAGATGTTTTAAATCACTATATAGTCCACTCCAGAGTATAAAACAGTCTCAAAAGTGCTAAAAACGTAGTGTTTTTCTCATTCTGCATTTTGGTAGACATGTCAATGGGGGGGCTAGAGCCCTCCCGCCTCCCTGGCTACGCTACTGCCTTCACGAGCGGTTGCTTACAACATTGCAAAAAACGCAAAGCCGCAAAATTTACATTGCATTGATTCCAGTCTAAAATTCTTTGGTATGGAAGTATGGAATGGAATATGAAAGAAAATTTTGGTATGGAAAGGAAGATTTTTAGTATGCAATGGAAATTGAATGGAAGAAAATTGCCGATATGGAATATAGAAAAATCGTCTTCCATTCCATTCCATACCATGCCCTGCCGACATCACAAGTCAAATAAAATGGCTTACAAAGGAACTTGTCTGTTTTTTTTTTGCACTAAATACAATTAGCTGTTTCATACTAAGCAGGGAAGTGGAAGTGGAAGTTGGAAGCAGTTATTTTTTTGTGGAAGCCGAAGCACTTTGATGAAAGGGACTGGAAGCGGAAGCGAACTTGGAAGCGACTAATTCTATCCGGAGCTGGAATAAAACGCTATGTAGTAACATTTTTTACAACCTATATTTATTAAAAATCAGGTGCACAGGGACTTTTTGATCACCCAATATTATCGATATTACAAAACAATATTACGAATTTTTCGTTGTAAGTTCTTAAAATTAAAAACAGAAAAATAATATTTAAAGCAACGTAACTTTTCCTATTTTACTTCTTCCAAAGTTACTTCACTTTTTCATAATGTTATTTATTCACTTGTTCTAAAGGGCTATATTCAAAAGCGAGTTGCCAGAATCTTATGGCTTAAACTTGAAGTCTTCTACAAATTTCGACTAAGCCTTATCAATCTATACTTTAACTATGCTAATTATCTTTAACAATCTCATTTAAATAAATTTAAAAACCAAAGCAAAGTTAGCGTAAAATAATAAAATAATATACAGCAATAATTAATTTGGAAAAAAAAAATTTAAACAAGATGACTAAAGTCAATTTTCGAAAAAAAATGTCTATAAAACTGTACTGTCAAAATTTACGATTACGATTAAAACTCATATAATAACTAAAACGATTGAATAATTTCTAAGGTTCAACCACTACGATGGGCAATTCGTGCATGCACAACCTTAGCTGAAACTGTTAAATACGAAATGATAGATTTTCAATGCAAAAAAAAAAAACACGGCAAACTAGATAACTCAGAGATCCCTAAATTTAACGCAAAACAATCATTTTCACAATCGCTGTCCAACAAAGTGTTCATTCCGATTTAATCAATTAAAATACAAAAACGAAAAGCTGACTATAATTTTGGCAAAACAACAATTGAAAGTAGTTTTAACTCGGCAAACTATTAAGTGTCACAAAATCACCCAGCAGGAAACACTAGACTTCAGAACATCACTTCATTTTGATTTTATTTCATGCGACTGAATGCAATCCACTCACCATCCACCCACCATCACAGTAAACTTCTCCTCCTGATCTTAACATTTGATAACCAACAACTGATGAGGTGGCACATTTGGAGGGGAGGAGAAGTTGGTCTAATGCGGCCTGCATTTCTACAAATCAAAATGTGCAAAAATATTAGTCGACTCGTTGCTTTGTCTGAGCAAACTTTTTACTATTTTTGTAAAAAGAGAATTCGCAATATAAAGTTAGGGTTTTCACGTTATGTTTTCAAACAGGCATATTGTTATTATTTCAATACATTTCTTACATTTTAAAAAGGGCATTCAAGTCCGGAATTGATTTGCTAGTGTTTTTTTTTTCAAAGTTTGACTGATTTGAAATCCAGCAAATTTGAGCTTTTTACAACCTTCCGTTTCCAAAATAAGGCAATTTAGATTTCTCCTTATAGAAAGGCTTTCCCATAAAATTTTTGCCAGGGTTGCCAAACACAAACAAAATTTCAAATAGTTACTGTATGTTCGTAACTTTTAGTAAGTGTTTTCTGCAGAGTTGTTTTCGAAACAAAATAAAGATTTAGAATTGTATATTAGCTGTTTTTCAAATAAATTCAAACCAACTTTCTAAAAGTTAATCTTCTGTCACAATACTGACAAAATGGCAACACTGAAGAAAGAGGAGAATTTTAATTTTGGACTGCAATATCTTAAAAACGGCAAGACGTAAAATTTTCAAATTTGGTGAGAATGCATTTTAAGCTTTTCTCAACATTTTGGCCCAAAGTAAAAAGCTTGATTTGAATGTTCTTTTATATCAAAGAAACAGCTACCAGTTAACTGTGATTTCATGTCGGTTTATAATTGAGTTGATGGCACAAGCACGGACTTCTTTATCATAGCATACGATTTTCTAAAGCTGCTGCACAGCGGTAACCCTCGTTTACTGGAACCCTGACAAGGCTGTTGCTGTTGGTCGAAAACCTCAGTATTTCTAGTCAAAACTTTTGCTAGCGTTGCTTTACAACTCAAAAGTAATTGACTTGTTTAACCATAAGCAGTGAGACGCTAACATGCTCTTTTAAAAATATACAGCACAGTGCATTAGTGGAGTATTCAGCTTCAAATTAATCAGAGATTGTGAAATGTTGAACAGAATAACAGTACCGTATCTTAATCTGATGTAATTTAAAAAAATTTACTTCATTATTCACAGCAGCACAAAATTTCATTTTGCATCGGTTAAATTTTTTCTAAATAAAACGCCACTGTTTCTATAACGAAGTAGCACAAACAGGGGTGCCGAAACCCCGGGGGGATATATCCCCCAATAATTTGACTGTATCCCCGCCAATAATTTGAGTATGGTCTACATCGGCATTGCCCCCAATAATTTGACTCTGGTGTGCATATGAGCGCAGGTCTCCACTAGAATTCGAGGAAAAAAAGTGTTCCATTTCTGGAAAGACCTTTTTTTTTATCTTTACCTAAATTTGGGGAAAAAAGTGTTTCATTTTTGGTGAAGACCTTTTTTTTTCGGTCTTCACTTAATTTGCTCACCTGAAAAAAAATCGTGGTCGAGGTTTATTCCCCCAATGTTGAAAATAGAGTAAAATTGGGGTAAAACTACAAATTATCCCCCCAATGCTCAACAAAGATCGGCACCCCGTAGTACAAAGACTCTTGTTACACTTTCAGAACACGTTTCTTTTGGCTTCAAAAGTCTGTTGATGACTTGTGAACGAAGCAGCAACACATAATCCAACAATCCACCGCCTACCGTCGATGCGATCGGAGAGATGCTGCTGCAATTCCTCAATCTCAGCTGCATTTCCTTTGCTTCCTTTTTCACCGACTTCTCCTTTCCTTCCCACTTCCCCTTTTGGGCCGAGTTTCCCGGAAAACCCCCGGTCCCCTTTTTCTCCTTTGACGGCTACGTTTCCACCAGGCAATGACTCAGATTGTTCGTCACAAACTGGAACTGTGACGTAGCGACATTGCTGACAGTTCGCGCTTATCACAATCATCAAAACTCCCAACACCGTAAAAACCGCAGTCAGCATTTTAGTTCTTTTCTTTAATTATGCTTAATATTATTTAAGTTAATGCAAAGTGTTTAAGTATAACATCTAATGCCATAACTTATAGCAACAAAATTAAAGTTATCATAAATAACGGTATCGGTATCCAAAATGCTTGCCTTCGGACGCCTTTACAAAAAGTTCGATGGTTCAAGTTCAAGTTTATCTCAAAAAGCAAAAACACAGTACAAGTACACAACTTAACTTAATTTTGCAGAAAAAATGGATTCTTCTCAGTTGTAACACATAAAGAAACAGGAAACTGCGAAAGGACCTTTCGGTCATCGAGTCGAGCAGCTCCCCGTGTTAAGTCAAGTTGATTTTTAGGAAAAATTATAAAATGATTGAATGAGTTTAAATCAAATGAGTTTGGTTGTTTATTTTTATGGATGATCTCATTCTTTTGAGGGCTGGAAAGATGAAACAAGCCGTAAAAATTGATAATTTCTCAGTTCATTGTACTTAATAAAGACCGTATTGTGTTTTTCGGAAAAAAATTTATCAAAACGCATTGATCAGCTTAAGTGTGTCAAAATTAGTTTTGGTCTAATCTCTGTCCATCGGACTTGAACCTCAAAGTCCCAGTAAGAAAATGACGTGGTATTACGAAGAATTCCTGATGGCTGCATGGTTTGCGGTATTATTGCGTCATTACTTTATCCACTAGGGCAGAGATGCCCAAAGTCCGGCCTGAGGATCATTTGTGGCCCGCAAAGTGATTTAATCCGGCCAGTATCAATAATGCAAGTTTGGCCCGCTACCAAACTAACCGCCATCCATCATGGACGAACGGATACTTGTGTGTAACCCTCGCCGCATGTTGTTGGTCTGCATCTAATCACCCTACACAAAATTAGATCAAAACCGGCGAAGATCTTATTATTGGTCTTCACATTTTCCTGTGAAATGCCACTGAATCGGCAAAAAATGTTTTTCTTCACTCATTTCGGTTTCCGTGGATTTGGATATTTACACATAATTCGCTAGGTTTCATTAATCCTCCATCAAAAATATTTGGGCACTGCTTATTTAAGGCATACCCATTAAGCCGCCTTTTATTTTGACCGGGCTGTGAGCTTTCTATTTGAAATGCACGGAACAAATCGAAACCAACTTCACGAAATTGATATTGTTTCAACCTTTTAACTTTCCAGGCAGTATCGAATTTAAGAATATATCTCCTCGCGTTCAAGACAAATATTGCTGGCGCTGTGCTTACGAACCAACTTTGATCACAATGTACTGTATTATTACAAGATGTTCACAACTTTTACTATGGATATCGGCTATAGTAGATGCGTGAAAAGCACGTATACATACTAAAGTGAAAAGTTTCTTGATGCCCGTAGCTCGGTATTTTGCCTTTACTTTCAAATCTAAACCATGCAATAAGCGTTTAGCAAAAAAACTCCAAACTGAAAATAGATTAATACAAAATCCAAAGAACACAAAAGCTTCAAAAACACACCCAAAATTGGAATAACTCAAATAGATTAACACAATAATTTATTGTACTTAGTGTAATGTGTAGCTGGATTAGATATGTGAGAAACTTCAATTCTTTCTTCCGCACTCCCCGTAGTGCCCAGTGTTCACACTGTATTAAATTTCATCTGGAAATCTTGCTCTAATACAATACGTCTTGCTCGCTGTTTTTCTGGCGTTTTGTTGCTTGACACTAAAACATTTAGTAAAAAATATCTAATACAGTGAGCTGTCGTAGAATTAATTCATTAACTTTAGAGCTAGCACTGCCAAGTGTTTCTTGTAAATTATGTAACGGGAAGTTTTGCACAAGAATAGTACTCGTATTTAAGTGAGCCCTAATCCAAGTGAACAGATAGACTGACGAAAAGGAAACTCTTTCATTGGTGGACTTTGACTCGCGGAAACAAGTTGTTGTTGACTAATCTGAATCTTTGATGCAATTAGTCAATTTCCAAACCAACATTTGTGACAAAATGTGCGTGGAACCAAAGGGTTGGAGATGCGCCTTTGCCAAAAAACAAAGAACAACACAGATTGTAGCTCAACATGCGAATAATAATCGCAGCTTATAATTTCCCACTTAATTCGTTCGAATGAAAGAAAGAAAGGCAATCTTACACCTCGAAGAAAAACGTCTCCAAGAAAATCATTTGCCAGAAAATTTCCCTGCTCGTTCTTTTTCCAGAATTAGCATTTGTCAGAAATCAGATTTGCCAGAATGAACACTTGCCATAAATTACATCTGCCAGAATGAACATTTGCCTGAAATTACATCTGCCAGAATGAACACTTGTCTGAAATTACGTTTGCCGGAATGAACACTTACCAGAAATATTTTTCCGAAAACTTATTTTCCAGAATTTACTCTTGCCAGAATTTACATTTGGCAAAAGTTATTTTCCCTGAAATTATTTTTCCAGAAACCGTATTTTTTACCCGGAAATACATTTTCTAAAACATATTTTTCTTTCCAAAAAATTGAACTGTATTTTTGCTATTTATTCCTTATAAGCAGTCTAAATTAGAACATACTTTTTGTTGAAATCGAGGCACGTAGCAGTTAGCTTATTGAATGAAAGATACAAAGCTACCAAAATCTACATCATAAACAAAGCCAGCAAAACAATATTTGTTGCGTTTCGTGAGAAAGATTTCGCGCTCAAGCATACAAATCACAAAAAAGCAGCAATGAAGTTAATTCCCACCACTAACTTTATAAGATTTTCCGCTTAAATCTACAAAAAAGCCACTCCTGCAGAAAGCTCATTATGATGTCAATTTCCGCCATATGCATTTTGTACAATTCAGTACATTCCATTTGTGAGTTGTAAGAAGGTAAAGCAATTCTTGCTGGTTACGCCTCAACTGAAACAAACGAACAATGCTTCAGCAAAAGCAGACTGCATTTAAGCTCGGTCTACACTGCGCATAAAATCATCAGCATACGAGCGTATCCTGAATTTATTTTAACCAACTGGCAGCTTGTACGCTGGCAAGGCGATACACTAGCATACCAAATTTTTGTTAAAAATAAAAAAATATACGTTCGTGCGCTCACGATTTTACGCTCAGCCCCCCCCCCCCCCACATTTAATGAACAGCGTATAGAATGCTGTTGTCCAGGTTGTCGTTGCGGAGGTAACTGGACCATACTGGACTACAACTGTGTATGTTGAAAAGTCGAATTTCCTGCCGTTGCAAATTCTCTGCTGTGTGCTTTTTTTTGACCAGAGAATTTTGCGTTGATAGTTGTTTGCAAGCTGCAACCAGTTTCCTGGCAATCTTTCAAATAAAATTTTCACCAATTAACACATGTAATTGGTGTCAGTAAAACATATTAATTTTTGATTTAAATAATTTTGTCCACAAGGCGTGTCATGTGTACCGCAAATCAAAATGAAAGTTCCGTCCATTGTTTTCAATTTTAGATTAAAATACCATAATATTATTAATAAGTGCAGTTTGAAAACAAATCAAAATATCACTAGAAGTTTATTTTCTAGGGAAAATATAATAAGACACTTCCACCCATGCTTTTTTACTTGCATTGTCCCATTCAAACTTTGAAGTTTGCCGTTTATTGGTTTGAAAAGTAATCGACTGATGAGTATTTACTAAAGTTTGAATAAACAATTAAACCTAACAGAAAACAAAATTGCGTTTTAAAAGGCGCGTTGATTTTTTACTGTTAATCAAATGTGCTTGCATTTGATTAACAATTTTGACTCAAAAAAATTAAAGAATGATTGGAACGCTTTTTGTTCAAAAAAGTTGTTGTAGTTGTTGCTGTAGCGCATATTCATCCTCCTGTCTCCGGACAGCGTCAGACGCTAACTTGTTGGACGATCCACTCTCTTTTCATTACATTGACTACTTCGTGATTGGAGGAATCCGCACCCGCTTAGGAGTTTCCGATGATCCAATGTTCCTGTGGATTTCTTCAAATTCTTGTCCACTGAATTTGATGCTTGTTCGAAGCCACTAAGCAGAAATAATCATTGTAAAGCGTCTTATCCAAGAACGCAACAAAGTGACCAGGGTGCGGGTTGAACTCAAGATCATGCGATCAGAGTCGTCGTAAAAACGACGCCTTTACCCTTTCGGCCAATCAGTTTACGAGAGATTAATTCAGTATTTGAATCCGTGACACTCTACCTAACACTTTAGTTCAGAATACTGTAGCTCCAAAAAGATTATAAAAAAATAGCCTTAAATTCCGCTGTGAAGTGCATTAAAACAGAAATTACAAAATAATCTTAATCAGAGAATGATACCCGAGACTCTCTTATTATATGCAATGCCAAACTAAAAAATAGAACATGATTTTGTCTAATGTAAAAAAATTACGTCAAGTTTTAAAATATTTAGGGCAACTAATTGCACACTTGAGATCTAAACCCAAAATCGTTGATGGAAAATATCTAATACTGTAGGCTATGTGCAATTCATTGGCTTCAGTGCTACCACTGCCAAGTGCTTCCCAAATCATGTAACGTAAGTTTTGTGCAAGAAAAGTACAAGACTAATTGAATCATAATTCAAAAGGGCAGATAGTCTGACGCATACGCAATAGGAAATCCTCTCATTGTTTGGCTTTGACTCGAGGAACAAAGTTAAAGTTGACTAATCAGGGGCGACATGACAGAACGTGCTAACGAGCTCGTAAAGGCCATTTTCGCTCGCTAAAAAGCGCTAACGAACAAAAAATCTTCGTAGACAAACTGCAATTTCTGAGCCGTCTCGCCCAACACACGTTAAAACAGTTCGCTCGAATTTCTTTGCGAGATGTTTGTAACCAGTGTTAGTACGTAATAAATACCCGATTATGACGTCAGATGCATTTCTACTTCAAAATAATGCGTTCAAGCGTATTGCATGTACTACATTGTTATGGAAAAAGATACTTTAAGCTATGCGTGATTATTCTACGCAAGCAAATTCTTCAACTGATAATAATCGTCGCCATGTTTGCAAATCGTCGCCATGTTTGCAATTAGACTGCTAAAAAAAAGTGAATTGCATTCAGAATAAGAAATTCGAGCGAACTGTTTTAACGTGTGTTGGGCGAGACGGCTCAGAAATTGCAGTTTGTCTACGAAGATTTTTTGTTCGTTAGCGCTTTTTAGCGAGCGAAAATGGCCTTTACGAGCTCGTTAGCACGTTCTGTCATGTCGCCCCTGGTTCGCAAAGGTCGGAAAACGTCCGTCAAAAAGTTTGGCGCGTTGCCGACAGCGTCTTTGTAACGTCACAGCAACGCAATTGCAGTAGAAGTTGCGCAGTACACTGGTAACGTCACGTGCAAAGTTTCGGTGCGATCGGTCAAGAAACAAAGGCGGCGTTCGCGATCTCCTTTGAACGTCGATGACATTATCGCTGATGACGTCAGAGTGATGTCAATCAAACACCGGACGTGTGTGACGTTAGTGCATGCACACGTGAAATTTCGAGGATAGGCATTGAAAACCAAAGGAGTTATTGACAATTTTTTGATTTTCGTTTGCGACTTTGCTTTCGAGTTTGGTTCGAATTTGAAACGTTAAAACCCAGGTCAACCTTGTTCAAAAAATACTGGTAAAATAAAAACAAAACTTTCGAGGTTTCCAGGTTGATAACATCACTGATGAAGGACAGGACAACCCCATCTGGTTAGGGTTGGGGTTAGCGACATGGATTGTGCGATCGCTACTTGAGACTGTAACGTTCGCCACTTGAGACTGTAACATTCGCCACTTGAGACTGTAACTTCTGCCCCTTGAGGCATTTGCCACTCGAGACTGTAACGTTCGCCACTCGAGACTGTTCATTTTGCTAACCGAGACTGTTCGTTTTGCCACTCGAGACTGTTCACTTTGCTACCCAAAACTGTTCATTTCGCCACTCGATACTGTTCATTTTGCTACCCAAGGGATACTTTCCCCACTCACGACTGTGCATTCGCTACCCATGGGATACATTCGCCATTTGAGACTGTTACATTTGCCACTTGAGATTGTACAATAACATTTGCCACTTGAGACATTCGCCATTTGAGACTGTAACATTCGCCACTCGAGACTGTTTATTTTGCTACTCGAGACTGTTCATTTCCCCACTCGAGACTGTCAATGTTGCTACCCGAGACTGTTCATTTCGCCACTCGAGACTGTTCATTTTGCTACCCAAGGGATACATTCGCTACTGCAGACTGTTGAATTCGCTACCCAGGAATACATTCGCCACTCGAGACTGTGACATTTGCCACTTGAGATTGTAACATTTGCCACTTGCCACCCTAACAAAATGAACAGTCTTAGGTGGGGAATGTTACAGTCTCGAATGGCGAATGTATCCCTTGGGTAGCAAAATGAACAGTCTTGAGAGGCGAAATGAAAAGCCTCATAAAGCAAAATGAACAGTCTCGAGTGGCGAAATGAACGGTCTCAAGAGGCAAATGTTACGGTCTCAAATGGCGAATGCTACAGTCTCGAGTGGCGAATGTATCCGTTGGGTAGTGAATGTAGCAGTCTCGAATGGCGAACGTATCCCTTGGGTAGCATGATGAACAGTCACGAGAGGCGAAACGAACAGTCTCGGGTAGCAAAATGAACAGTCTTGAGTGACGAAACGAACAGTCTCGAGTAGCAAATGTCTCAAGTGGCAAATGTTACATTCTCAAGCGGCGAATGTTACAGTCTCGAGTGGCAAATGTATCCCTTGGGTAGCAAATGTAACAGTCTCGAGTGGTGAATGTATCCCTTGGTTAGCAAAATGAAAGTTTTCGAGTGGCGAGATGAACAGTCTCAAGTAGCAAATAGGACAGTCGCGAGTGGCGAAATGAACAGTTTCGGGTAGCAAATATAACAGTCTCAAGTGGCGAAATGAACAGTCTCGGGTAGCAAAATGAACAGTCTCGAGTGGCAATCGTTACATTTCCAAGCGGCGAATGTTACAATCTCGAGTGGCGAATGTATCCCTTGGGTAGCGAATACAACAGTCTTGAGTGGCGAATGTATCTTTTAGGTAGCAGAATGAACAGTCTCGAGTGGCGAAATGAACAGACTCGGGTTGTAAAATCAACAGTCCTGAGTGGCGAAACGAACAGTCTCGAGTGGCGAATGTTACAGTCTCAACTGGCGAAGGTCTCAAGTTTCAAGTTTTACATTCTCAAGAGGCAAATGTGACAGTCTCGAGTGGTGAATGTATCCCTTGGGTAGTGAATGAACAGTCTCGAGTGGCGATGGTATCCCTTGGGTAGCAAAATGAACAGTCTCGAGTGGCGAAATGAACAGTCCCAGGTAACAAAGTGAGCAGTCTTGAGTGGCGAATGGTACAGTCTCATGTAGCGAATGTTACAGTCTCAAGTAACGAGTGCACAATCCATATCGCCTACCCTAACCCTAGCCCTAACCCTGAACAAACCCTAACCGATTACGATCCATAACGACACATAAGGAAACATAAAAACACAAAAGGACCCATAAGAACACAAAAGGACACTTAAGGACCAATAGGAACCCATAAGAACACATAGGAAATTATTAGGACCAATAAGGACCCAAAAAAACACAAAAGGACCCAAAAGAACACACAAGGACCTATGAGGACCCATACAGGCCCATAAGAACAGAAAAGGACCCATAAGGACCAATAAAAAACACAACGACCCATAAGAACACATAAGGACCCAAAGGGATCCATAAGAACACATAAGGACCCATGAGGACCCATAAAAACTCGTAGAGACCTATAAGGACCCATCAAAACACATAAGGACCAATAAGGACCCATAAGGACACATAAGGATCCCGAGAAACCATAGAACACATAAGGACCATAAAGATCCATAAGGACCCATAAGAACACATAAGGACCCATAAGAACACACAAAGACCAAGAGGACTCATGATGACCCATAAGAACACATAAGGGTCTAAAAGCACACATAAGGACGCACAAAGTGCCATTAGGACACATAAGGAGTCATAAGAACACATAAGGACCCGTAAGAACACATAGGGACCCATAAAGAACCATTAGGACCCATAAAAACTTAAAAGAACACAGAAAGACCAATATAAACCCATACTTAAACATCTTAAAGATTCACAGGGACACATAAGGACCAATAAAAACACTTTTTCTTTCATGCGTGTCACTTTATTTGAAGATTCTTGAAGATTCTTTCATACGTGTCACTTTATTTCTGAATGTTCTATAAATTTGATTATCAGATTCCTTTTCAGATTTTTAGAATACAACTTATTTTAATGCTTGAGCGTTTTTAGGATGTCTTTAGTAATCCATGATTTTTTTTTTCAATTTTGAATTGCTTTCTTGACACTCTAGTTTTGGGAAAGATATTATCTGTTACAGTTTTTACGCAGTTAATTAGCTCATTAATATTTTTATGCGTTAAGTCATCTCTAAAATGCTTTTGAAGATTTTTGTCTTATTCTTCTACAAAATTTTCTATTTTATTGGTTAGAATTTTTCTCACCATAGGTCTAGAAATATCTTTTCGCTGAGTTTTTGATTTTATGATTATGATAGTAGAATGATGAACAGAAATATCAAATTGGATTACTCCAACACTTATAATTTCGTTATGCATAGAGTTTTCAATGTAAATGTTACGTCGTTTCAGTTTGCTTTTCTATGCTTGGTTGGTTTCGAACTCAGGCTTAGCTGCATTTAAGTTTTAGCATACACGTGGTGATAACTATTGCAAATCAAGAGATTTATCTCGCCTTTTTAACTGCACGTAATTAGCTGTTACGCAATTTTCAAACTGTTTACACTCAATGTTCGTGCTTTTAACGCTTTTTTGGGGTCAGTCGATACTGTTAGTTGTCGAGGAAGGACATAGGTATTTTACGTGGAGTCGTGAGAATTCTATCAGTTTACTGTATTCAGATCCACATCTTATTAGTTGATTATCTTGGCAGTCCTTCCTCGAGACTAAAGGACTTGTCCTGGTGGCTCTCGTTTTGTTTTCCCTTGGGCTTTGTTTTAAGAGCTGTTGCTCGCCTTCCCTTTGACCTATTGTTTTACTGGGGTTTATATTTCTTAATTCGCGTTCCTACTTCCCGGGGTCCTTTGCAGTTGTAAAGTGAGTTTGAAGTTACAGCTCTATTTTGGAGATTTTGGATTTGTCTGCCTTAAGAAGAAACCATCGGTGAGTCGTATTATGTGATGCTGCACTGTCTCGTTTATTATTTATGCTTGGTTAATTGTTAGTAATTACTTTCTATTTACACTATGTAGCATGTGTTCTGTTAACTGTTACTTGAGGCGTGATCATTTGACGCAGTGATTTCTTAAACCTTTAGTAATTTTTTAGTTGTTGCTAATTTACGTTCTGTTATTTTTACAGAAACCGTTGACAATAAAATCGAATAAAGATCAATCAGTTAACGCGTGTTGATCAAGGCAGACAGAAATAATTTTTGTGTCGTACAAAGTTTCGATGGACTTCCAAGAAATATCTACTCTGATTTGCGTGAAATTCCGAATTCTTCATTGAAGAGACGTTTTTTAATTTTCTGAAACACACGAACGGTAGGATTGAACTTTCTAACTTGACAGGACAGTCCCTTCGTTTAGTTTTCCGGTTTGTGGTGTAACATCTCGGACGAGCCCCTTCGGTGTTTTTGAATCCAATTTAGCTTGTATATTCTTGCTATTAATTGCTAGTATTTTGTTGTATTTGCTGTGTTGGCTTAGTGTGCTTGATATAGTGTTTGTGTTGCTTATTTATGAAATTGAGGAGCGGCCTTAGACTTGGCATGGACTCAGGGGAAAGTGTTCAAAGGGTTGTGGCTTCACTTGGTGAATGGTACAAACAGGCTGAGATAGTATTGGCTTCCGACAATTGCGATAGTGTTAACGAGCTAAGGGATAATGTTAATTCGGCCTACAATCAGTTTAATTCCCTGTGTTCAAATTTAAGCATTGGTGATTGTGACGTGATTATTGGCACATCTCTCACTAGACACAATGTAGATGAACGTTATTGGAATTTTAAACTAGAAATTAACAAATGGTTCGAGAGATTTCATTTTCAGCAAGATACGGCTCAATTTGTTTCTTTGCCTGAGGTAAGTTCCCTAGCCAAGGAGAGTAGGATGACAAGTTCATCTGAGCCACAGTCCTCCAAAACCCTGCCTTTTCAGGAATCGAAAACTTCCGAGTTGAGTACGATGCCAAGTGCATCGGAGCCAAGGTCTGGTCTGCCAAATACTTCACTAGGAAGTGCTTCACTAAGAAGCGTATATGGACTTGGCGACCAGTTTCTGTCAAAACCCAGTGGTCATTCTATCCCCTCCAAATCTTCTAAGAGGTCTCAGCGATCTAGATTAAGTAAAACTTCCTCCACTGCTAGTGCGAAATTGGAATCGGCTCGCTTTAAGTTGAAGTTGGTCCACTTGGAGAAATCTCAAATGGAAGAAAAATTGCGAGAGGAAGAAGAAATGGGACGCATGCGCCGCCAACAGATCAAAGCCGAATATGACAGGCGGATCAAAAGGACCGAGTCTGTATCAAACTCAAAGGGACTCTCTGTAACGTCTCTGTATCAAACTCAAAGGGACACTGAAGACGAACTGTCGACTTCGGACAGCGATGAAGCCGTTCTCCCTCGAAAAGGCGAAAGCGTTCTAAGCCTACCTAGACCTGTTACTTCTGCTCAGTCCACTAAGCCAAATCTTTCTTTAGCATCCAGTGCAGTTACCTCTCCTGATTCTAATCAAGTGCTTGCAGGCCACATAACCTCTGTGACCTTTACGCAGACACGCCCTGCAGGAACAGAAGTTCGACCTTCTATTGGCTTTAGTACTGTAGCCGCTAAAGCCCATCAGTTTACTCGGCAAAACAGTGCGGCTGGGCCTAGCTCTTATTACGGCCCTACGTACACCTCGCCTGCTGAATTAGGTACCTCTGTTAGATTTGATACCATGCAGGCGCGTCAGTTTAGTCAGCAAGAGAATGTGGTGGGATCTAGTTCTCATGTACCAGGCCATGCTCACTACGGCCCTATGTACACCTCACCGGCTGACATTGGCACGTCCGTTGGATTCAATGCCGCACAAGTTTATCAACCTGCCCCGCGAGGAGGTTTGAACTATACAGCTCGGCCGACTTTTCATTCTCAGAGTCCTAACGAACCGCCTTTCTTTACGGGCCAACAACTTTATGGTGACCCATGGCGTGGTTATTACTCTGATCCGCTTATCCCTAAGCCTAATGTTAAGAAATTTGAAGGTGATCCGCTGGACTATTGGGCATTTTATAACCGCTTCAGACGCCATATTGCCGACTGGCTTCCATCAAAGACAAAAATGTCCTATTTGCTACAGCATTGTTCAATTGAAGTATCCAACAATATTCAACATTTTGCCGACATTCATGACGGTCAGTGCGCTTATGATCTTGCCTGGGAAGAGTTGCGGCGACGTTATGGTCAACCTTATGTCATAACACAGGCTTGTGAGGAGAAATTGCTCGCGTTTCCCAAGATGGAGCGGGATGTAGCAAATGGACTGAACAAGCTGTCTGTGCTTATGAAGAGGTGTCGCTATGCTTTGGCTGACGATAGATTGGCCACGAGTTTGGACTCCGTGCCATTTCTCACGTCTATTGCCATCAAATTTCCCGCAGATCTAAAACGCAAATGGGTGAACAATACTGTGGGAATTAGCTCACGTTGTGATCGCTTAGCCACTTTTAAAGATTTGGCACTTTTTGTCGAGGAGCAAGCTACAATTTCTAATTCGGTGTTTGGCCTGAAGTTGTTTGCTCAAAGCTCAACTAAAACTGAGCAGTCAAAAAATTTGGCTAAAAGCGATCAATCTCGAGGTATTGCTAGAAGTGACCAACCTAAGAGAACTAAGGCCACGTCAGCCTTTAACGCTCTGACCTCGATTGAGACAAAACCGGCTGTGCCCAGGAAGTGCTTGCATTGCGCAAAATCTCATTATATTTACCACTGTCCTCAGTTTCGTTCGCTGGCTTATGCAAAAAAGCGTGACGTGGTAAAGAAGCACAGTTTGTGTTGGGTTTGCTTAAACCCTGGTCATTTTGCAGCTACGTGTACGTCTGGCCTCTTGTGTAAAAAACAGCGCTGTGGTAGCTCTTCGCATAATACCATTTTACACCCCCCAGAGTACACTGAAAAGCAGTCCCAAAGTGATTCGACGGTTGGTGCTGAATCAAACTACAGTATATCAAAGTCAGTAGCTCGCCAGACAGTGCGACTATGAAATCTCTTGCCACTTCTTGCACCGCTGCTGCTAGGACGCACCGTAAAAATGGCGCTTATTTGGACATTGTCCCGTTGAAGGTATGCAGCGGCAATATGATCATACACACCTACGCTTTGCTTGATTCGGGCTCCGACAGAACGTTCTGCGAGCGCCGTCTAGCGACAGAGCTTGGTGTTGACCTGCTTAAAACGCCAGTCAAGCTGGCTGTTCAAACACTGTTTGACAAAGGTCCAAACAGGCTTGAAGGTGCTTTGGTTGCCTTTAATGTTTCGTCTTTAGACGATTCCTTTAACATGAGCATGACGGAAGTTGTTGTGGTGGAAGATATTCCTGTCGTGCCTTCAGTCGTTCCTGAGGTTCAAAGCTTGCAAATGTACCCTCATCTTGATGGCGTTTCTTTGCCTAAAGTTGAGAAAGGTTCTGTTACGCTTCTCATAGGAAATGATTTTGTGGAGGCCCACCGATGCTTGGAGAGTCGCTTTTCTCCAGACCCTCAGCAAAGCCCAGACGCTGTGCTGACGCCCTTTGGCTGGATGCTTCGTGGCATGAGGCTGAACCATCCACTGACAGAGGCAACGCCTGCTTCTAGTTTTATAGTCCGAGGACTTATGTGGCCTTCAGACGTTCGAGATCTTCATGACTTGATCTTGACTGACGAAGGTGAGATGTTTTCACCTACAGGTGATGCAAGCCTTTACGACAACGAAGGATTAATGAAGTTACTGCGCGATCATCATGAGATGCTTGAGTTTGGTTTAAGGTATTCCATGGAAGATCCCATTGCGTACGACGTGATGGTGCGAAATCTTAAGTATGAAGACGGCCACTATCAATTGCCCCTTTTATGGCGTAATGATGCTGATGTGTTACCGTGGAGCCAAGACATGGCGCTGCAACGACTTAAAGGCCTAAAGAGGCGATTGCAGAAAAATTCTGATCTCAAAGCCAATTACTGTGATCAAATGAAAGCGGTTTTGGATTCCGGTTATGCTGAGCCTGTGCCGGTGGCAGAAATTAATGCAAAGCACAAAACCTGGTATATACCTCACCATCCCGTCTTAAATCCTAAAAAACCTGGCAAAGTTCGCATTGTCTATGATTGTGCGGCCACAGTTGGTACTAAATGTTTGAACGATTACCTGATGAAAGGTCCTGATCTGACAAATTCTCTTGTCGCTGTTTTGCTCCGTTTTAGGAAATGGCTAGTTCCCATCATTTCTGACGTGGAAGCCATGTTCCACCAGGTCCGTGTTTCACCACCGGACAAGGATGAACTGAGATGTTATTGGTGGCCAGATGGTAATATCAACGATGAGCCGGCAATTTATCGCATGGCGGTACACCTGTTTGGCGCCAAATCGTCGCCTAGTATTGCGACATTTAGTCTTCGGGAAACAGCTCGGCAATTTGGAAAACATTTTGATCCTCATGTTTCTGAAATTGTTTTGAAAAGCTTCTATGTTGACGATTGCCTCTGTGGAGCAAACTGTGAAGAAGCAGCAATTAGCTTGATTAGAAACTTGCGAGATTTGATGGCAATGGGAGGATTTAAACTGACTAAATGGCTTTCTTCGAGTGACAAAGTGATGAGCACTATCCCAGAGGATGAAAAGTCGAAGGCTGCTAAAAGCGAGATGCCCTCAATGACTCCTCAGTCACGTGTGCTAGGCATCATCTGGGATGTAACAACCGACGAATTCTTTTTCACTACAGATTTGCCAGACTCTCCAGTAACGAAACGCGGCATTCTAGCCATTACAAATTCCCTCTACGACCCCTTGGGATTTGTAGCACCGGTCGTATTGTTGGCCAGACTTTTGTACAGTGAAATATGCCGCGAGAAGTTTGATTGGGACGAGCCTATCACCGGAATTTATGCTAAGCGATGGCTATCGTGGGTTAAAGGCTTGACTTGTCTTCACGAAGTCAGAATTCCACGTTGCTACAGGCCTAAAGTGGAAAACTCGATTCAGTGGCAATTGCACTTTTTTTCCGACGCTTCGAACGTAGCTAGAGGGACCATTTGTTACCTAAGAATGATTTTTCCTGATTCGTCTTCTACATGCACTATGATAATGGCAAAATCACACACTAGTGGTCCTGGCCGAATCACGATTCCACGTCTCGAGCTTGAAGCTGCTCTAGACTCCGTCAAGTTGTCGCGCATCATTAAACAGGAATTGGAACTCCAAGAATGTCAATGTTTCTTTTGGACGGACTCAGCAATTATATTGCACAGTTTGCATGCAGATTGCAAACGATTTTTTTTTGTTTCCACGCAATCGTCTGCAGAGAATACTGTCACATTCTAAGGTGAATAATTGGGGATTTGTCAGCACTAAAATTAACCCAGCTGACAAACTCACTCGAGGTATGACTGCCTCAGCTTTGATTAAGGATGATTTGTGGTTCTCTGGGCCGCAATTTTTGCAACTGAGTCCCGATAAATGGCCTGTCGTACTGAAAGTAAAACCGACTGAAGAAGTCTATCGATGTTACGATTTACAGAAGAATGTGGAAGCTTCCGTTAACAAGGGTTCTTGCTTAGCCTCTGTGAGTAGTCCTAGCCCTTGTTGTTTACATACCGGCGAGCAGAAATCTACTTTATTGCATCCTACCTGTCAACTGATTATGTATTTTTCTTCATTTTATAGGTTAAAGTTGGCAATTTGTTCGCTGAATAGGTTTAGAACTTATCTTATGACTAAGATTCAGAGCAAGGGCTTAACTCGACCTCTCGTAGACCCTATTACGGTTAACGAACTTAGTAAAGCTGAGAACAATGTTATTGGGTATGTGCAGCGGACATGCTTTTCCGCGGACTTAGCTTTGGTTACTGAGGGTAAACGCCTTCCTGGGACATCTCCGTTGCACAGACTCAATCCCATTGTGACGGATGGCTTGCTTCGGGTTGGCGGCCGGCTGGATAGTGCTCCACTGCCGTACGACTTAAAGCATCCCATCATTCTACCTGAATGTCATTTTTTGACTGAGATAATTGTACGAGAAGCACATGAACGAACTGTCGGCCACTGCGGTGTCAATGCCACATTGAATGTTCTATGCCAAAGGTTTTGGATCTTGAATGCTAAAGTGGCTGTACGCCGAGTCATTTCTACGTGTGTAACATGCAAACGAGTTCACCCCCGCATGCAACATCAGATTATGGCAGACCTTCCACTTGCCAGATTTCAAATCAGCGAGCCCCCTTTCTGTCATACAGGTGTGGATCTGTTCGGCCCTTTGACTGTCAAAGTCAAACGCTCAAACGTGAAGCGTTACGGGTGTCTTTTCACCTGCATGACCACGAGGGCTATACATTTAGAATTGGCCTCCGACCTTTCCACATCTTCTTTCATAAATTGTCTTCGAAGGTTCCTTTCTAGAAGAGGAAGCATCAAGCATTTGCATAGCGACAATGCTACGAATTTTGTTGGTTCCGAACGAGTTTTGCGTGACAGTTGGAACGAACTTCAAATTCGTTCATTTCTCAGGCCCCAGAAAATTGAGTGGTCGTTTAATTGCCCCACCGCGAGCCACGCTGGAGGGGTATGGGAAAGGATGATTCGATCAGTGAGAGAGATCTTGCTAGCTGTGATGCCATCGAAAACTCTCACGGACGATGAACTGCACACTGTATTGTTGGAGATCGAGGCGATTGTCAATTCGAGGCCCCTCACTGACGTACCCATGGAACCTAACGAAAACACACCTCTCACGCCAAACCATCTGTTACGAGTTAATTATGACGTTGCCTTGTCACCCTTTCAAACTAATGATGATGATTGTCATGCTCGTCAACGTTTTCGTCTGGTTCAGTTCACTGCAGACGAATTTTGGAAGCGTTGGTTGATTGAATACCCACGCACGGTTTTGACGAGGAGCAAATGGCATGAAAAAAGAAAAAATCTTAAGCCAGGCGACATTGTGCTCCTCAATGATACTTCTTCCCCTCGTGGCAAGTGGCCTTTGGGTAAAGTTGTGAAAACTTTTCCTGATAGGTATGGGGACGTGAGAAGTGTTCTTCTTAAAACCATTAACGGATCTCTGAAAAGACCCACGTGTAAGTTATGTCCGATTGTGCTTGCTGAACGCACATTTGATTCTAGTAAGTCCTAAGTTATTACTAATGTATTCAGTTTGCTGGGTCTAACTCAGCGTTTGTTACCCTATGTTTAACTTTTTTGTATATTATTGTGGGAAAAAATAGTCATGCGCAATTGTCATGAGCCATTCCCATTTTTGGGGGGAGTGTTACGTCGTTTCAGTTTGCTTTTCTATACTTGGTTGGTTTCGAACTCAGGCTTAGCTGCATTTAAGTTTTAGCATACACGTTGTGATAACTATTGCAAATCAAGAGATTTATCTCGCCTTTTTAACTGCACGTAATTAGCTGTTACGCAATTTTCAAACTGTTTACACTCAATGTTCGTGCTTTTAACGCTTTTTTGGGGTCAGTCGATACTGTTAGTTGTCGAGGAAGGACATAGGTATTTTACGTGGAGTCGTGAGAATTCTATCAGTTTACTGTATTCAGATCCACATCTTATTAGTTGATTATCTTGGCAGTCCTTCCTCGAGACTAAAGGACTTGTCCTGGTGGCTCCCGTTTTGTTTTCCCTTGGGCTTTGTTTTAAGAGCTGTTGCTCGCCTTCCCTTTGACCTATTGTTTTACTGGGGTTTATATTTCTTAATTCGCGTTCCTACTTCCCGGGGTCCTTTGCAGTTGTAAAGTGAGTTTGAAGTTACAGCTCTATTTTGGAGATTTTGGATTTGTCTGCCTTAAGAAGAAACCATCGGTGAGTCGTATTATGTGATGCTGCACTGTCTCGTTTATTATTTATGCTTGGTTAATTGTTAGTAATTACTTTCTATTTACACTATGTAGCATGTGTTCTGTTAACTGTTACTTGAGGCGTGATCATTTGACGCAGTGATTTCTTAAACCTTTAGTAATTTTTTAGTTGTTGCTAATTTACGTTCTGTTATTTTTACAGAAACTGTTGACAATAAAATCGAATAAAGATCAATCAGTTAACGCGTGTTGATCAAGGCAGACAGAAATAATTTTCGTGTCGTACAGTAAATATGATCCAAGATTGATTGCCGACTAGGTAAAATTCTGGTAGGCGAGACAACCATTTGTTCGCATTGCAAACAAGTAATTTTATCTGCATACTTTTTCACATTCGCGTTGGTGTCGTAACAGTTGTAATCTATGTTGATATCGCCAATGACAACATGCATTTTATAAGCTCTACAAAGTTTCAAATTTCTTATAAAAGCAGCTTCAAAAGTTTGAAATTTTTGTTGTGAGTGCCGATAAACAGTCCCAATGACAAATTTTATTTTGGGGTTGGTAGTGACCTCAATCTTTCAACTTACAGGAACTTATAAAAACCCCTAAGTACCCACAGGAATCCATAAGGACGCAAAAGGACCTATAACGAACCACAAGGACCCATAAAGACGCTTAAGGATGCATAAGGACCTATAAGGACCCCTAACGAAGCATAAAAACGTTTAAGGATTTATAAAGACCCATAAAGACCCATAAGCTTACATAAGAACCTCTTAGAACCCATAAGGACCCATAAGATTCCATAAGCACGCATAAGAACCTATAAGGACCCTTTAGGACCCAAAAGGATGCATAAGGACCTATAAGGACCTTTGAGGACCCATAAGACTCCATGAAGACGCATAAAGATCTATAAGGACACAAAAGAACCCATTTGGACTCATAAGGACCTATAAGAACCCATAAGGACCCAAGAGAATCCATAAAGACGCATAACAAACTACAATGGCACAGAAGGTTCCATAACGACGCATAAGGCTGTACAAAGACCTATTAGCACCCATAAAGACGCTTAAGAACGCACAAGGACGCATAAGGATCTATAAGAACACATATAAATCTATAAGGACGCATAACGACTTGTAAGGACCCAAAAGGACACATAAGAATCCATAAGGAAGCATAAATTTTTATGAAAACTCCTAAGGACCCATAAGAATCTGTAAGGACGCATAAGGATCTATTAGGACACATAAGGACCTTAAGGACGCATAAGGACGTGCAAAAACTTATAAGGACCCATGAGGACACATAAGAATCCATAAAGACGTATAAGGACCTATAAAGACCCATAAAAATTCATAAGCACGCACAGGGACCTATAAAAACCAATAAGGATGCATAAGGACGCATCTGGATTTATAAGGACCCATAATTGTAATTGTAAATACATTTTATTCACCAAGTTGCCTTGGCCAGGAAACAGCGATTGGATTTTTCGGTCTTCAAGTCAAGCTGCCACATGCCCATCTGTCTACCACACGCAAATGAGACTTCACACTGTCCGTTTAGTTGCTAAACGTCAAGCAGGGAAGCTGTGAATAACAATTTTCATAGTCTTTGGCTTCACCCAACCGAGAATCGAACCCGAGTCTACCACTTAAGTAGCATACGCTCTATCCATACGGACACTCAAGGACGAATAAGACCTATAAGGACCATAAAGACCAATAAAAATCCATAGGGGCGCATAAGGACATATAAGGACACATAAAAACTTACAAGGACGAAAAGTACGTGTTGAGACTCCTACGAATCCATAACGACGCATAATGACTTACAAGGACCCATAAGGACCCATAAAAACACACAAGGACACATAAGGAATCATAAGGACACAAAAGAATCATAAAGGAAGCATTAAGACAAATAAGGACCCCTAAGGACGCATAAGGACGCACAAGGACCTATAAAGACCTATATGAACCAATAAGGTACCATAAGGACCCACAACGACCCATAAGGACGAGTAAGCATGCAAAATAGCTTGTAAGCACCTAAAAAGACCTATAAAGAATCATAAGGACCCATAAGTGTCCTTATGGGTCGTTTTAAGTCCTTAAAAGTTTTAATGCGTCCTTGCAGGACATAATAGGTCTTTAAAAGTCCCAATCAGTCCTTATGTGTCCTTATGGGTCCTTATAGGTCCTTATAAGTTCTAATGCGTCCTTACGGATCTTAATAAGTCTATATAGTTCCCAATGCGTCCTTATGGGTCTTTATAGGTCCTTATAGGTCCTAATGCGTCCTTATGGGTCCTTATGGGTACTTATAGGTCTTAATGCGTCCTTATGGGTCTTTATGTTTCTTTATGAGTCCTTATATATCTTTATAAGTCCTAATGCATCCTAACGAGTCCCAAAAGGTCCTTATAAGCCAAATGCGTGTTTTTGGGTCCCTATGGGTCCTTATGTGTCCTTTTGGGTCCTTATAGGTCCGTATAGGTCCTAATGCGTCCCTATGGGTCTTTATGGATCCTTATGTGTCCTTATAGGTCCCTACAATTTGCAATGCGTCCTTATGGGTCCTTATGTATCCTTATAAGTCTTAATGTGTCCTTATGGGTCCTTATGGGTCCTTATGTGTCTTTATGGGTCGTTATAGGTTTTTATAGATCCTGATGAGTCCCAATGGGTGCTTATGGGCCCTTATGTGTCCTTATAATCCTTCTAAGTCCTTATAGGTCCTATGGCGTCCTTAGGGCGCCGTATAGGTCCTTATAGGTCGTAATGCGTCCTAATGGGTCCTTATGTGTCCTTATAGATCCTTATACGTCCTTATAAGTCCTAATGCGTCCTTACGGGTTCTTATATGTCTTTATAGGTGCTAATGCGTCCTTATGTGTCGTTACGAGTCTTAATAGGTCTTTTGTAAGTCCAAATGCGTATTTATGGGTCCTTATGGGTCCTTATGTGTCCTTATGTGTTGTTATGGGTCGTTATGGGTCGTTATAGGTCTTTATAGGTCTTAATGCGTCATTATGGGTCCTTATGGGTCCTAAAGTGTGCTTATGGGTCCTTATAAGTCCTTATAAATTCTATTGCGTCCTTACGGGTTTTAATAGGTTTTTATACGTCTTAATGCGTCTTCATGGGTCCTTATGTGTCTGCATGGGTCGTTATATGTCCTTATAGGTCGTTATATTCATTGAAATATAATTTTTTGACTTAAAATTCGAATTGTTGACAAATACACGTCATTTCTTAACGTTTTTGTTGATTCTGTTGTATTTGAGTGAATGAAACCAACCAAAATTTGCAGAATGGTCAAAACAATGTTAGAGTTTTCTATAAAGTTGTGTTTGGTTGATGCTGAGGTAGAAGTCGGAGTTTATTGTGGGTGAATCTATATTGGTTTTCAAAACTATTGCACAAATGATAAAGAAAGTTTGGTTTTTGTTGCTGAACTGAACAACAAAAACAAACAATTTGGATTTGAAATACTGAAACACGTTCATTCGCAGGATTTATGATTGTCTTGAGTTGAAAAGTTTGTTGTTCATGAAAGTTACGCATTGAAATATAATTTTTTGACTCAAACTTTGAACTTTTGTCAAATACAAATCATTTCTTAACGTTTTTGTTGATTGTGTTGTACGTGGGTAAATGAAACCAACCAAACTTTTCAGAAGGGTCAAAATAATATTACATTTTTTATAAAGTTGTTTTGAGATCACGCTGATGCAAAATTCGTAATTTAGTGTGGATATTGCACAAATGATAGAGAACTTTTACATGAATTTGCTTTTTGTTTGCTGAATCGAATAGTGGAAACAAACTTTTTAGATTTGAAACTTTTAAACACGTTCATTTGCACGATTTATGAATGTTTGAGTTGAAAAGTTTGTTGTTCATGAAAGTTACGCATTAAAATATATATTTTGACTCAAAATACGAACTGTTGACAAGTACAGGTCATTTCTTAACGTTTTTGTTCATTGTGTTGTACGTGGGTGAATTAAACCAGCCAAAACTGCAGAATGGTCAAAATAACGTCACACTTTGCTATTAGTTGTTTTCAGATCATGCTGATGTAGACTTGGCAATTTAGTGTGGGTATTGCACAAATCATAAAGAATCTTTTCATGAATATGGTTTTTGTAGCGGAATTGAACAGATGAAAAAAATTTTTTGGATTTGAATAAATGAAACTCTTAATTTGCACGATTTATAATTGTTTTGAGTTGAAACTTTTGTTGCTCATGAAAGTTACGCATTGAAATATATCTTTTTGACTCAAAATACGAACTTTTGACAAATACAGGTCATTTCTTAACGTTTTGTTGATTGTGTTGTACGTGGGTGAATGAAACCAATCAAACTTTGCAGAACGGTCAAAATAATGTTACAGTTTGCTATAAAGGTGTGTTTTGATGATGCTGATGTAGAACTCGTAATTTAGTGTTGGTCAATCTATGCTCACTTTTAAAACTATTGCACAAATGATAGAGAAATTTTTCTTTTGGTTGCTGAACTTTACAGATGAAACAAAGTTTTTGGATTTGAATAAATGAAACACGTTCATTTGCACGATTTATGATTGTCTTGAGTAAAAAATTTCGTTGTTCATGAAATTTACGTATTGAAATACAATTTTTCCACTCAAAATTCTAACTGTTGACAAATACAAGTCATTTCTTAACGTTTTTGTTGATTGTGTTGTACGTGGGTGAATGAAACCAACCAAAGTTTGGTAGCTTAAGAAATGATTTGTATTTGTCAGCAGTTCGAAGTTTGAGTCTGAAAAGGTTATGTCAATGCGTAACTTTCATGAACAACAAAATTTTCAACTCAAGACAATCATAAATCATGCAAATGAACGTGTTTCTATATTTGAAATTCAAAAACTTTGTTTTATCTGTTCAATTTCGCATCCAAAACCAAATTTTTTCTATCATTTGTGCAATAGATTTGAAAGCAAGCTTAGATTGACCGACACTAAATTACGAATTCTACATCAGTGTGATCTCAAAAGAACTTTATAACGAATTGTAACATTGTTTTGATCATTCTTCAAATGTTGGTTGGTTTCATTCACCCACTTATAACACAATGAACAAAAACGTTAAGAAATGGCCTGTATTTGTTAAAACTTCAAATTTTGAGTCGAAAAATTGTATTTCAATGCGTAACTTTGATCAACAACAAACTTTTCAACTCAAAACAATCATAAATCGTGCAAATGAACGTGTTTCATTACTTCAAATTCCAAAAATTTTGTTTTGTCTGTTCAATACCGCAGCAAAAACCAAATTAATGAAATCTTGTATCATTTTCACAGAAGTTTTGGAAAGGGATATAGATTGACCGTAACCAACTTACGAATTCTACATCAGCATCATCAAAACACAACTTTATAGCAAACTGTAACATTTATTTTGACCATTCTGCAAATTTTGGTTGGTTTCATTCACCCAAGTACAATACAATCAACGAATAGTTAAGAAATGACCCGTATTTGTCAAAGGTTCGAAGTTTGAGTCAAAAACGGTTATTTCAATGCGTAACTTTCATGAACAACAAAAGTTTCAACTCAAGACAATCATAAATTGTGCAAATGAAAGTGTTTCAGTTTTTCAAAATTTGAACTTTCGTTTTATCTGTTCAATTTAGCAACCAAAACCAAACTTTCTCTATCATTTGTGCAATAGATTTGAAAGCGAGCATAGATTGACCCACACCAAATTACGAATTCTACATCAGCATCATCAAGAAACAACTTTATAGTAAACTGTAACATTTATTTGACTATTCTGCAAGTTTTGGTTGGTTTCATTCACCCACGTACAACACAATCAACAAAAACGTTAAGAAATCACCCGTATTTGTCAACAGTTCAAATTTTGAGTCAAAAAATTGTATTTTAATGCGTAACTTTCATGAACAACGAAATATTCAACTCAAGACAATCATAAATCGTGCAAATGAACGTGCTTCATTATTTCAAATCCAAATATTTTGTTTCATCTGTTCAATTCAGCAACAAAACCCAAACTCATGTACAATTTTTCTATGATTTGTGCAATAGTTTTGAAAGCGAGCATAGATTGACCCACACTAAATTACGAATTCCACATCAGCATCATCAAGAAGCAAACTGTAACATTATTTTGACCATTCTGCACTTTTGGTTGGTTTCATTTACCCACGTACAACACAATCAACAAAAACGTTAAGAAATGACCTGTATTTGTCAACAGTTCAGACTTTGAGTCAAAAAATTATATTTCAATGGGTAACTTTCATGCACTACAAACTTCTCAGCTCAAGACAATCATAAATCGTGCAAATGAATGTGTTTCATTATTTCAAATACAAAAACGTTGTTTTATCTTTTCAATTTAGCAACCAACACCAAAATTTTTCCTATTATTTGTACAATGTTTTTGAAAGCGAGCATAGATTGACCCTCACCAAAATACGAATTTTACATTAGCATCACCAAAAAATAACTTTATAGCAAACTGTAACATTATTTTGACCATTCTGATAATTTTGGTTGGTTTCATTTATCCAAGTACAACACAACCAACAAAAACAGTAAAAACTATTGCACAAATGATAGAGAAAATTTGGATTTGGTTGCAAAATTGAACGGATGAAACAAAGTTTTTGAATTTCAAATAATGAAACACGTTCATTTGCACGATTTATGGTTGTCTTGAGTTGAAAATTTTGTTGTTCATGAAAGTTAGGCATTGAAACATAATTTTTTGACTCAAGCTTCGAACTTTTGACAAATACGGGTCATTTCTTAACGTTTTTGTTGATTGTGTTGTACGTGGGTGAATGAAACCAACCAAAATTTGCAGAATAGTCAAATAAATGTTACAGTTTGCTATAAAGATGTTTTCAAACCACGCTGAAGTAGAATTCGTAATCTAGTGTGGGTCAATCTATGCCCGCTTTCAAAACCATTGCACAAATTATAGAGAAGTTTTACATGAATTTGGTTTTGGCTGCTGAATTGAAATGATAAAACAAAGCTTTTGGATTTGAAATAATGAAACACGTTTATTTGCACGATTTATGATTCTCTTGAGTTGAAATGTTTGCTGTTTATAAAAGTTACGCATTGAAATATAATTTTTTGACTCAAAGTCTGAACTTTTGACAAATACAGGTCATTTCTTAACGTTTTTGTTGATTGTGTTGTACGTGGGTGAATGAAACCAACCAACTTTTGAAGAATGGTCAAAATAGTGTTACAATTCGTTATAAAGTTGTTTTTTGAGATCACACTGATGTAGAATTCGTAATTTAGTGTCGGTCAATCTATGCTCGCTTTCAAATCTATTGCACAAATGATAGAGAAAATTTGGTTTTGGTTGCGAAATTGAACAGATAAAGCAAAGTTTTTGAATTTCAAATATAGAAACACGTTCATTTGCATGATTCATGATTGTCTTGAGTTGAAAATTTTGTTGCTCATGAAAGTTACGCATTGACATAACCTTTTCAGACTCAAACTTCGAACTGCTGACAAATACAGGTCATTTCTTAAGCTACCAAACTTTGGTTGGTTTCATTCACCAAGGCACAACACAATCAACAAAAACGTTAAGAATTGACTTGTATTTGTCAAAAGTTTGAAGTTTGAGTCAAAAATTTATATTTCAATACGTAACTTTCATCAACAGCAAACTTTTCAACTCAAAACAATCATAAATTCTGCGAACGAACGTGTTTTATTACTTCAAATTCCAAAATGTTTCTTTTATCTGTTCAATACCGCAGCAAAAACCAAATTTATGAAATCTTTTCTATCATTTTCACAATAGTTTTGAAAAGGAATATAGATTGACCCACACCAACTAAAGAATTCTACATCAGCATCATCAAAACACACCTTTATAGCAAACTGTAACAATATTTTGACCATGCTACAAATTTTGGTTGGTTTTATTTACCTTCGTACAACACAATGAACAAAAACGTTACGAATTGACCTGTATTTGTCAAAAGTTTTAAACTTTGAGTCAAAAATTTGTATTTCAATGCGTAACTTTCATGAACAACAAAAGTTTCAACTCAAGTCAATCATTAATCGTGCAAATAAAAGTGTTTCAGTCTTTCAAAATTTAAAATTTTGTTTTATGTGTTAGTTTAGCAACCAAAACCAAACTTTCTTTA
This sequence comes from Trididemnum nubilum, assembly GCA_963965965.1. NCBI lineage: Eukaryota > Metazoa > Chordata > Ascidiacea > Aplousobranchia > Didemnidae > Trididemnum > Trididemnum nubilum. Next base: position 117,617 of record OZ014471.1, read on the forward strand.
TCATTTGTGCAATAGTTTTGAAAGCGAGCATAGATTGCCCCAATCTAAATCACGAACTCTAGATCAGCATCATCAAAACACAACTTTATAGCAAAGTGTAACATTATTTTGACCATTTTGCAAAGTGTGGTTGGTTTCATTCACCCACGTACAACACAATCAACAAAAACGTTAAGAAATGACCTGTATTTGTCAACAGTTAGAATTTTGAGTGGAAAAATTGTATTTCAATACGTAAATTTCATGAACAACGAAATTTTCAACTCAAGACAATCATAAATCGTGCAAATGAACGTGTTTCATTTATTCAAATCCAAAATGTTTGTTCATCTGTTCAATTCAGCAACAAAAACCAAAACCAAAAACAGCATAGTAGGGTAAATATTAGGTTTGGAGTTAGGGTACAATGCCATTATATGTCATTTTATGTTTACTATGCCGTTTTGAACAACCTTTTTGGGACTACAAAGTTGGGTTTTTCTCTGAATTTTGTTATTAGCAATCTCTTGACAGAGCAGAAACTTTGCTGCGGTCATAAGATAAATCTATCCCCGAGCTGCACGATTCTTGTTTATTTTTGTTAATGATTGATTTTAATCACCAATTCACACCCAAGCACAGGGCTTATAACGTTGTTACGTCTTTGGGAAGTAATAGACTGGATTGCATGGTTTACATCCACTTGACTTTTTGCAGACTCTTAATCCAGTATGGAATGAAGAATTTCGTTTTAGGGTAAGTTTTGCTTGGGGTTATTTCCTTTTATTGTCATTATCATGAAACGCTTCTACGTTCGTGCGCATTCACAATAGTATCTACCTGTCAGTTTGCTATATCGGAATCTCTAAAAAAAAAATCTAATAATCTACAGTAGAAAAAAAAACAACAGCAAAAAAACAAACTACTAAATGCGGTTCTGTAAAATATTGTGAAGATGTAGAAAGAAGCGCCAAATAAAAAAAAACAACTTTATGTTTCAAAACAACTTTATGCAACTTTATGCGCAACTTTATGCGCCAAAAAAAAAAACAACTTTATGCGCCAAAAAAAACAACTTTATGTTTCAAGTCTGCTATGTAACTTCTGAATTTTCAAAGCACATACGAGTAAATGAAAATTTATTCGTATGGGCGTTGACTGGCGTTGTATATAGCAATTTGCTTTACCGGTTACCGACAAGTAGGTTAAGTTTGGCTTTTGGGGTTCAAAAATTTTTAGTAGGCATTTACACAGTTATGTACGCCTGATGATAACAAACAAGTTTGAAATATGCATATAGCGTACTATTGTGGTAAATTGCTAATGTGATGTCATATATGGTGTCCATGCTTAGTGATGCTAGCGCAATGCGGTTGAGCTAAGTGAAGTGCCAGTGTGATACTGGTCGAGAATCCTCTTTCTGGTGACCTTGTTGTCAGACTTAGATCAGAGTAATCTGAGAAGAGGGTACGATGGCAAGTGTAGAAATTGCCCTCGTGTGTGGTTTGAAGGTTCGGGTGGGATGCCAGGATAGGCTACGTGTGAATTCAGATGCTGATGAAACACTAGCCTAATGGGAAAGCAGATATGTGAGGTAAGTGCTACCTCATAGCCGTGAAAAAAAACAACTTTATGTTTCAAGTCTGCTATGTAACTTCTAAAAACCAAATTCATGTAAAATTTCTCGATCATTTGCGCAAAACCCACACCAAATTACGAAGTCTACATCAGCATGATTTGAAAACAATGTTACAGCAAACTGTCACCATATTTTGACCATTCTGCAAAGTTTGGTTGGTTTCATTCACCCACGTACAACACAATCAACAAAACGTTAAGAAATGACCTGCATTTGTCAACAGTTCGTATTTTGAGTCAAAATATATATTTTAATGCGTAACTTTCATGAACAACAAAAGTTTCAACTCAAAACAATCATAAATCGTGCAAATGAACGTGTTTCATTACTTCAAATCCAAAATGTTTGTTTTATCTGTTCAATACCGCAGCAAAAACCAAATTTATGAAATCTCTTCTTTCACTTTCCCAAAAGTTTTGAAAGGAAATATACTATAGATTGACCCAAACCACTTCCGAATTTTGCATTAGCGTGATCTAAAAACAACTTTATAGCAAACTGTAATTGTATTTTGATTATTCTGCAAATTTTGGTTGGTTTCATTTACCCACGTACAACACAATCAACAAAAACGTTAAGAAATGACCTGTATTTGTCAACAGTTCGTATTTTGAGTCAAAAAATTATATTTCAATGCGTGACTTTCATGAACAACAAATGTTTCAACCCAAGATAATCATAAATCATTCAAATGAACGTGTTTCATTACTTCAAATTCAAAAACTTTGTTATATCCGTTGAATTTCGCAACCAAAACCAAACTTTCTCTATCATTTGTGCAATAGTTTTGAAAGCGAGCATAGATTGACCCACACTAAATTACGAGTTCTGCATTAGCATCATCAAAACACTGCTTTATAGCAAACTGTAACATTCTTTTGACCATTCTGCAAATGTTGGTTGGTTTCATTCACGAAAGTACAACACAATCAACAAAAACAATAAAAAATGACCTGTACATGTTAACAGTTCGAAGTTTGAGTCAAAAAATTGTATTTCAATGCGTAACTTTCATGAATAGCAAACTTTTCAACTCAAAACAATCACAAATCGTGCAAAAGAACGTGTTTCATTATTTCAAATCCAAAAAGTTCTTTCATCCGTTCAATACCGCAGTAAACCAAATTCATGAAATCTTTTTTGTCGTTTTCGCAATAGTTATAAAGCGGGTATAAATTGACCGTAACCAACTTACGAATTCTCCATCAGCATCATCAAAAAACTACTTTATAGCAAACTGTAACATTCTTTTGACCGTTCTGCAAATTTTGGTTGGTTTCATTTACCCAAGTACAACACTATCAACAAAAACGTTAAGAAATGACCGGTACATGTCAACAGTTCGAAGTTTAAGTCAAAAAATTATATTTCAATGGGTAACTTTCATGAACAACAAACTTTTCAACTCAAAACAATCATAAATCGTGCAAATGAAAGTGTTTCAGTATTTTAAATCCAAAAAAGTTGTTTCATCCGTTCAGTTCCGCAACAAAAACCAAACTCATGTAAAGATTCTTTGTCATTTGTTCAATACCCACACTAAATTGCCAAGTCTACATCAGTATGATCTGAAAACAACTTCATAGCAAAGTGTGATATTATTTTGACCATTCTGTAGTTTTGGTTGGTTTCATTCACCCAAGTACAACACAATTAACATAAACGTTAAGAAATGACGTGTATTTGTCAACAATTCGAACTTTAAGTCAAAAATTGTACTTCAATGCGTATAACGACCCATCAAAACATATAATGACTCATAAGAATACATAAGGACCAATTAAGACACATAAGGACGCATTAACACCTATAAAGACCTATTAGGATCCGTAAGGACGCATTAGAATTTATAAGGACCTATAAGGACCGATAAGCACACTTCAGGACCCATAAGGACCCACAGAGACGCATTAGGACCTATAGAGATCTATAACGACCCATAAGGACACATAAGGACCCATAAAGACGCATTTGGACTAACAAAAGACCTATTAGGACACGTAAGGACAAATAAAGACCCATAAGGATGCTTTGGGAGCTATAAGGACATGTAAGGACCCATTAAGGCCGCAATAGGTACTATAAGGACCAATAACGACCTATAAGGACCCATAAAGACGCATTGGGATTATAAGGACCTATAATGACCCATAAGGACACATAAGGACCCATTAGGACGCATTAGGACCTATAAGGACCTACAAGGCCCCTTGAGGACGCCATAGGACCTATAAGGATTTAGAAAGACCGATAAGAACACAAAAGGACCCATAAAGCTGAATTGGGACATAAAAAGACCCATACGGACCCATAAGGGCACATAAGGATTTGTGAGGACCCAGAAGGACACATGAAGACCTATGAGGACCCACAAGAACGCATTAGGAACTATTAGCCTGTTTACATGTGCACTTTTGGGAACCAGTTCTTAGTTCTAGTGCCTGAATTTTGCTGAGTCACACAAAAAAACGGTTCTTGTGACGTAATTCAGAAACTTTTTGTGTGTGACTCAGCAAAATTCAGGCACTAGAACTAAGAACTGGTTCTCAAAAGTGCACATGTAAACAGGCTAACAAGGACCCATAAAAAACCATGAGGACGCTTTGGGACCTATAAGGATCTATTAGGACCCGTATGGACGCTTTAGGACTTATAGAGACTTATAAAAACCCATAAGGACACATAAAGGCCAAAAAGGACACACTGGGACCTATAAAGACCTATAAGGACCCGTAAGGACGCATGAGGACCTATAAAAACGTATAAGGACCCTTAAGGACGCATTGGCACCTACAAGGACCTATTATGTCTCGTAAGGACGCCTTAAAGTTTATAAGGACTTGAAACGACCCATAAGGACACATAAGGATCCATAAAGACGCATTAGAACCTACAAGGACTTATAAGGAATCAAAATTATGCATTAAGCCTTTTAAAGATTCAAAAGGACCTGTAAAGACTCATTTGGACCTATAAGGACCTATAACGACGCATTAAAACCTATAAAGACCTACAAAGACCTACAAGGACGCATTGGGAACTATAAGGACCTATTAGGACCCCTAAGGACGCATTAGGACCTATATGATTCAATAAGGACACATAAAGACACACAAAAACCCATAAGGACCCATAAAGATGCATTAGGACTTATAAGGACTTATAAGGACCCATAAAGACACATAAGGACCCGTAAGGATCCATAGGAACGCATTAAAACGTATACGGAAATATAACGACTCATAAGGACCCATTATTGCTTATAAAGACCTATAAGGACTCATAAGGACACATGGAGAACCAAAAGACCCACAAGGACGCATTGGGAATTATAAGGACATATGAAAACTAAAAGGACACACAAAGACCCCTAAGGACTCATAGAGATGCATTAGGACCTATTAGGACCCATAAGGACACATAAGGACCCATAAAGACTCATAGAGACGGATTGGGACCTATAGATACATATTAGGTCCCGTAAGGACGCATTGGGACCTATAAGGACTTGTAAGGACACATTAGGACACATAAGCACCTATGAGGATTTTATAAGGACCTATAAGGACCCAAAAGTCTTTATAGGTCCTAATCCGTTCTTATGGGTCCTTATGGATTCTTATTGGTCCTTATAAGTCCTGATAGGTCTATGTGCGTCTTTATGGGTCCATATTGGTTCTTATAGATCCTTATAAGTCTTTATACGTCTTTGTGGGTCCTTTCAGGTCCTCATGGGTCTTTATTAGTCCCTATAGGTCCTAATAAGTTCTTATGGGTCCTCATGGATCCTTATGGGTCCTTATGTATCCATATTGGTCCGTATAGGTCCCTATGCGTCCCTATGGGTCCTCATGCGTCCTTATAAGTCCTTATGCATCTTTATGGATTTTGATGGGTCCTTATGGATCCGTATAGGTCCTTATTCGTCCTTATGGATTCTAATGGGTCTTTACAAGTCTTTTTGAGTCTTTATGCGTCCTCATGGATTCCAATGGGTCCTTGTGGGTCCTTATGCGTCCTTAATTGTCCTTATGGTTCCTTATAGGTTCTTTTGCTTCCATTTGGGTCCTTATGGGTCCTTATAGGCCCTTATGCAGCTTTATGGGTCCTTATAATTCCTTATGCGTCTTTATAGATCCTTATGGGTCTTTATTGGTTCTTATGTGTCCTTATGGGTCCTTATGGGTCGTTATGCGTCCTTATGTGCCCTTATGGGTCTTAATGGGTCCTTATGCTTTCTAATGGATTCTAAAGGGACTTTATGGGTCGTTATAGATCCTTATGCGTCCTTATTGGTCCTTATGGGTCCTTATAGGTCCTTATGCGTCCTTATGTGTCCCTATGATTCCTTATAGGTCCTTATGCGTCCTCAAGCGTCCTTATGGGTCCTTATAGGTCCTTATGCGTCCTTACGTGTCCCTATGATTCCTTATAGGTCCTTATGCGTCCTTATAGATTCCATATAGACACATAAGGACCCACTAAGACACATTAAGACCCATAAGGAAGCATAAAGACCTATAAGGACTCGTTGGGATGCATTAGAATCCATAGGGACAAATGAGGACCAATGCGGACACATAAGGACCCATTAAAATCCATAACCGCGCATCAGGATCTATAACGATCCATAAGGACCAATAAGAATGCATAAGGACCTATAACGAAACATAGGGACCCACTAGAATTCATGATGACGCATAAAAACAATAAAGGACCCATTAGGACGTATAAAGACTTATAAGGACCCTTAAGGACACATAAGGACGCACAAGGACTTATAAGAACCCATAAGACCCCATAAGGACGCATAAGTACATATAAGAACCCATTAAGACCCATTAGAACGCATAAGGACCCATAACGACCCAAAAAGACACAGAAGGACCCAGAAAGACCCATACGGACACATAAGGACGCATAAGGACCCAGAAGAACTTAAAAGGACGGATAAAAACCAATAAAGACCCATGAGGACACATAAGGACGCAAAAGGAACAATAAGGACCCATAAGGACCCATTAGAAATAACAAGGATGCATAAAAACCTATAGGGACCCTTTATGACCCATAAGGACGCACAAAGACGCAAAATGACCTATAATAACCCACAAGAACGCATAAGGAATAATAAGGACACATAAGGACCAATAAGGACACATTAGGACCTACAAAAACCCATAACGATACATAAGAAGGCATTAAGACCAATAAGGAACCAAACGACCTATAAAGACGCATAAAGACCTATAAGGATCGATAAGGACACATGGAGTCTCATAAGGACCAATGAGGACGCATAAGGAACTATAAGGACACATAAGGACCCACTAGAATCCATAAGGACGCATAAAAACGTATAAGGACCCATAAGAACCTATAACGAAGCATAAGGACGCATAAAGACCTACAAGGACCCATAAGGACGCATAAGAACCAATAAGGACACATAATAACCAAAAAAAAACGCATAAAGGTTATTAAGGACACATTAAGACACATAAAGATGCATAAGGAATAATAAGAACCCTAAAGATTTCATAAGGACGCAAAAGGATCTATAAAGACGCGTTAGGACCCATAAGGATGCATAAGATGGCATAAGGAAACATAAGGAAATATTAGGACCATAAGGACGCATTAGGACCAATAAGGACACATAAGGACCCATTAGAATCCATAAGGACGCATAAAGACCTATCAGAACCCACTAAGACAAATAAGGACGCATAAGGATCTATAAGGACCATAAGGACGCATAATGAACAATAAAAACACACAAGGACCCATAAGAACACGTATAGCCTGCTTACATGTGCACTTTTGGAAATTAGTTTTTAGCTTTAGTGCCTGAATTTTGCTGAGTCACTTACGAAAAAGGTTAGCTGAGTCACACACAAAACCTTTTTTGCTTGTGACTCAGCAAAAATCAGGCACTAGAACTAAGAACTGGTTCCCAAAAGTGCACATGTAAACAGGCTAATAAGGACCTATAGGGACCCAAAAGGACACATACAGACGCATGAGGACCAATAACGAGTCCAAAAGACCCATAATGATGCATAAAGACCTATAAGGAGGAAGTAGGACCCATATAAACTCATAAGGACTCATAAGGACGCATAAAGATCCATTAGGATTCATTAGAATCCATAGAGACGAATAGGGACTTACACCGACCCATAAGGACACATTCGAATCCATAAGCACGCATCAGGACCTACAAGGACCCATAAGGACCCACTAGAATCCATAAGGAAGACATAAGGACATACAAATACCAGTAAGGACACATAACGACGCATAAGGATGCATCAAAATCTATTAGGACCCATAAGAACACACAAGGACGAATAAGGACACACAAAGACCCATAGAAACGCATAAGGACCTAGAAGGGCCTGTAAAGACACTTAAGGACGAATAAGAACCAGTAAGGACCCACTAGACTCCATAACGACGCATAACGGTTTTTAAGGACCTATTTGGAAACATAGGCAAAAATCCAAACACATAAGGACCCACAAGGACGCATAAGGACCAATAACGACACATAAGAACCCATAAGGACGCATAACGACCCATAAAGACCCATTAGATTCCATATAGACGCATAATGATCCATTAGGACTCATTAAAACCCATAAGGACGCATAAGGACATATAAGGATTCATTGGGATGCATTAAAATCCATGGGGACAAATAAGAACCAATACGGACACATAAGGACCCATTACAATCCATAACCACACATCAGGACCTATGACGATCCATAAGGACCAATAAGAACGCATAAAGACCTATAACGAAACATAGGGACCCACTATAATTCATGAGGACGCATAAAAACAATAAAGGACCCATTAGGACGCATAAAGACCTATAAGAACCCTTAAGGATACTTAAGGACGCACAAGGACTTATAAGAACTCATAAGACCCCATAAGAACGCATAAGCACATATGAGGACCCATTAAGATCCATTAGAACGCATAAAGACCCATAACAACCCAAAAAGACACATAAGGATCCAGTAGCATCCATAAGGACGAATAGGGATTTATAAAGACCAATGAGGACCCATAAGAACGCATAACGACGAACAAGACCAATAAAGAAACATAAGGACTCATTAGAATCCATGAGGACGCATAAAGACCTATACAAACCCATTAAGACATGAAAGGACGCATAAACATCTACAAAGAGCCATAAGGACGCATAGGGAACAATAAGGACACACAAGGACTCATAAGCACACGTAAAGACCTTTTACGACCAATAAGAACACATATGGACTCATAAAGACCAATAACGATCCCAAAAGACCCATAAAGACGCATAAAGACCTATAAAAATGGATTACAACCAAAAAAACTCATAAGGACACATAAGGACCCATAACAATTTCTTTAGGACCCAATAAAATCCATAGGGACGAACAAACATTTATACAAACCCATAAGGACCTATTCGAATCCATAAGCACGCATCAGGACCTATAAGAACCAATAATGCCGAATAAGGACGCATTAGGACCTATAAGGAAACATAAGAACCAATTAGGACACATAAGGACCCACTAGAATCCATAAGGACGAATAAAAACATATAAAAACACATAATGACACATAACGACGCATAAGGACGCATCAAAACCTTTAAGGACCCATAAGGACACACAAACATCAATAAGGACACACAAGGACCCATAAGGACACATAAGGACCTATAGGGACTCATAGGGACACATATGGACGCATAAGGACCAATAACGATCCCAAAAGACCTATAAAGACGCATAAAGACTTATAAGAATGGATTAGGATGCATAAAGAATCATAAAGACTCATAAGGACCCATTAGGATCCATTAGGACCCGTTAAAATCCATGAGGACGAATAAGGACATATACGGACCCATAAGGACCCATTCGAATCCATAAGCACGCACCAGGAGTTATAAGGACCAATAAGGATGAACAAAGACTATTTGATTAAGGTACCTAAGGTAGGCCTAGTCAAAGACAAATATAGTAAGTCAAAGACAAATATAATAAGGCCTAGTCAAAAACAAATATATAAAAGACAAATATAATAAGACATTCTATTTGAATAAGGTACCTAAGGTAGGCCTAATCAAAGACAAATATAATAAGATTAGGTATTTGAATAAAGGTAGAATAGTGAATTTGTAATCTTTTTGTCATGCATGATTCTCCTAGAAATCAATCTTTAGATGATGACAATATTTGCATGGCTTGTGAAGATACCAAATTGGGTTCTTACTCGATTCAATGCACAAACGATGATTGCTGCTCCTGGTGGCACACTATATGTGCTGGGTTAGGTGAATGTTTATCAAAAAAACAAATACATTTTTGTCAGACCTGTCCCTGGATCTGCCCTAAATGTGCGATATCCAGTTATTCAAAGCTTACGTCTCAACTTCAGGAGAAAAATGATCAAGCAACAAAAATGGTGGAGACAATGGTGGCAAAGTGCATTCCAGCAATTGTCAATGCTTGTGCTGAAAATCTTCTCAAGCAACAAGAAATGGGAAATTACCAATATGCCAATGGTAAATCATACTTTGCAGCTCTTATGTCCAAAGACTCTATTGAAACTAAACTGGTTAAAGTTGTGGATTGTCCTAGTTTGGCTCCATCTGCAAGTGCACCAAGCTCCACTCCTTCAGCATTTCAACATCCCAGTGGAATTAGCGAAGAACATGATCGCAACAGAAGGAAGAATAACCTGATTCTATTTGGTATGCCTGAATCTGCGGAATCTGCTCCTGAAGATCAACTACTTGATGACTGCAAATCTTTCAAATCTTTATTGCAGAACAAGTTTAAGTTTGCTAAAGGTGATATCATTAATGCATTCCGGATAGTCTAATGATAAAGATCGACCTTTCTTGATCAAATTTGCTACAGAACAAATCAAATGGGACATTCTGAAAGAGTCAAAAGACATGAAACTGTTGAAAGGCAACATTAGCTATCCAGTTTATTTTTCATTAGATCGCACTGCACTGCAGCGCAAAGAGAGGCAATGTCTTCTGGATAAACTTAGAGCTCGCAAGAACAATGGTGAAAGAGATTTGATAATAAAGAACAATAAAATTGTCAATAAGTCTGAATTTTTTTTCGATCATCAGCCCAGGCTATCTGGGCTCAGCTACTTGATGAATAAGACTTTTCCTCAACCTACCCCTGCCTATCTCGAGTCAACCTCACTAAGCATATGCTGCTTCAATGCTCGTTCTATAGTAAACAAACTTAACACACTTAATGCTTTTCTTACTTGTAACATTGATCTTATTTTTGTCACTGAAACTTGGCTGAGCACTAACTTTTTAGATTCTATGATCTGTTATAGGGATTACAATGTAATTAAAGATGACAGAAGATATAGTAAAGGAGGTGGTGTTATGCTTCTATACAAAAATCACTTGTCAGTTAGTAGGTACATTCCTCTTTTATCTGCAGAAAATAAGCTGTTTGAATTCATATCCGTTGATGTTTTTGGTAACAAAAACTGCTTACGTTTTACCTGCTTTTATATTCCTCCCAGCACTGTTGGTTCTTATAATGATTTTTATTATGCCTGTAAGTGTCTTAGTGACTGCCATACTACTTGCTCTCCTCATTTTGTTTGTGGTGATTTTAACTTGCCCAATATTGACTGGAGTATTCCCGTTAGTGTAGGTAATTCTGCTCATGACTACTTTGTTGAATTGTGTAATAATCTCAACCATGTTCAGCATTTATGTGTACCCACCCATAATAGCGGCAACATTCTCAATCTCCTTCTGTGCAACTCTCATAGCTCACCCTCACTCTTATCCTTTGAGGTTTGTGCTCCTTTATCGTACACTTGTGATCATTCCGTCATCTCATTTAAGATTCAGTTTTCTTCTACTTCTCGTAAGCATGTACGCATGCCCAATTTCAAATCTGCAAACTATGCTGCTATCTGTGATGAATTGTCTTGTCAGGGATGGAATGCTATTGTTTCTTGCTGCAATAATGATGTTCAACTTCTTTATGATGCCATTATTGACAAAGTCAATTTATCCATTGGTCACCATGTTCCACCTAAACCTATCCATTCTAAGCCTGCTATCCCCTACAATGTTCGGCAACTACTTAAAGAAAAGAAAAGACTTTGCTCGGTCAACAAGGCTGCCTACAACGAAGTTTCTAAAAACTATGATCAAGCCGTGAAACTATGGTGTGACAAAATTGAAAATGCTATTTGTGAAAACCCCAACTCTGCCAAATTTTATGGTTTCGCGAAGAATAAATTAAAATCACATGCTTGTATACCTCCTTTGAAATCTGATGATGACACTCTTGCAGAAACTGATGTGGAAAAAGCCAACCTTCTTAATTTGACCTTCCAAAAGGTATTTCGGATAGACGATGGTCAAAGCTTATCTTTGAATTGCTCTGTTGTGCCCGAAAACTGGATACGAGACATTGATATTTTCTCAGAAGATATTATTCAAGCCATACATTTGATTCCAGATAAGCTTTCTAGATCTCCAGATGGTATTCCTGCCTTCTTTTGGAAAAGGGTTTTCTTTTCTATCCTTAACTTGTTATGGTTACTTTTCTCTCTTTGTCTTTCGCAAGGTACACTCCCCATTCAATGGAAATCTGTTATTGTTATACCCATTCATAAAAAAAACTCTCGGGATCATCCAGGTAACTACCGTCCAATTTCTCTCACCTGTGTCTTATGTCGTGTTTTGGAGCATATCATTGCAAATAAATTACTTCATCATTTTTACTGTAACAATCTTCTTTCTGTCAATCAGTTCGGATTTCTACCTGGTCGTTCTTCTTGCTCACAATTACTTACTGTCCTTAACAAATGGTTTTCTAAATATGACAATAATGACCAAGTGGATGTCGTTTACACTGATATTGCCAAAGCTTTTGACAGTGTTAGCCATTCTAAGCTTATTTCTGTTCTAAATTCTTTTGGTGTTAGTGGCAATTTACTTAAATGGATTAATGCGTTTCTTTGTAATCGTAATCAAAAAGTATGTGTCAACAATTCTTTTTCATCTACTTTGGAAGTGTACAGTGGTGTTCCCCAAGGCAGTGTCCTTGGGCCATTACTTTTTGTTGTCTGTATTGATGACTTAGCAAATGCTGCTTCATTAACTCGTACTACTGCTAATGGAATTTATCTTTTTGCGGATGATGCTAAGCTGTTCAGTGATGTACCACATGAATTGCAAACTGCATTAGACAGTATTAATGCTTGGGTTAATGATCGTCAACTTTCTCTAGCTCATTCTGTGGCGTGAAGGAACTGATCATGTTTATAGCGCGTGCAAATGCTGAAATCAAGCAGACCATGTATCAAATGATTTATCCGAGTGAATCAAATTCCGAACGCTTCAACTTGTTTCTGTGTCATGTTTTTGCTATGTATCAGCGTTGCTCCATACCTGCCTCGTTTGAGTGATTCAGATTCCCAAACGAATGGTTTTCTATCTTTTTTATCTGTGGGCGCGCGAGCTCAAGTTAGTTTCTTTTTTGCCAAATTTCGACGTCATTAGGACAAAAGAGGCAGAGATGGAACCTGTATATAAAACTTGTTTCGGGCGTGGCATCACATAGTATAGTATAATCACATAGAGTCATATAGTCATGCAATCGTATAGTCATATGTATATACTTGTTATAGTTCATATAGTTATCGTTCACATAATTGATGTAGTTGATATCGTCCAGAGATTACGGAGTTTTAGAACGTGAAGTGTTAGAATTCTACAGTGGGTTTATCCCACAATCTTCCAATTTCCATAATTGGTGACCTCTGTGGCGCAAATACTTTCTGATTGTGTTGTCAAGCAGCCAAAAAAAGCACTAAGGCATCAGCAGGATTCTTGGCAAAGCCCACCTTCTACATCCAACAACCTTCTCGGTAAGCAACATAATGGAAGAAGCAAATGATGTAGAGGATGAGCCGCAACAAAATCTGACAAGAACAACAGAACCTCGATGTGACAAGGTCAGTACGAATTGTTTTGACGCGTTACTTTCGTCACTTCCGGAACGATTGTATGTATACAAATGGCCAATGCATGTGAATTTAACAATTTTCTAATTGTACATAAATCTGTTTTGTTCCAACACTAAATGTGTTTTTTTACTGCAATGTTTATCAAGTTTATTCGCGTGCAGCTTTGAATCACATGGTATAATATTGTTTGCAACCCATCCATTTTGACCTGATTCTTTTAATAACCGGTACTGTAAATAGGCGAATCGATAATTTTTACTACATCGCATGCTTTTCAGTAGATAGAAACGCATGAATTTATAAAAACCCCTTTCTCACCGAATAATGTGTATAGTACAACAGTGTTTTTGATTGTCGTTAGCAGCAACCACGACTATTGCTGGATAGCATGTTGAAGCAATGAGTATTTTTCCTTTTAACCGCCGTTACATAGAGATTTTTCCTTGATTGCGTCGTAAGCAAAACGCTACAGATCTTTTTCTTTCTTTTTTAACCCAAGAAAGACTAAATTAAAACATTTGCCCGCGCTCAGCTAAAATTTTTATGTTGTGTATATTGTCTCGAGTAATCAATTGCATTACTGCCAGCAACTTCAGGGAGCACATTCCTGCAACTCATCATGGCGACATGCCGACACCAGACGCAAAGTTCTGGGCATTTCTATGTATGTCTTGTCCTTGCGCAGTAATCGGAGCTCTCAGACTCCGACAAGCGCATATTTTTTCTTTCCGACTGGAGGAAAGTATAGCTGATCGCATGCAAATGGAAGCTCTTTTCGAAATTTTTTAGCGTTTGCAGATTCCTTTTATTTTACCCTTCTAATTAATAACACGTAACATTTTTGAATTTTAGCTGAAATTTATGCATTATATCGCGCAACTTAATTTAGCATTTAACGGTTTTCTGATCGTAAAGGTTTCATAATGTTTCTAAATTTTGTTTGTGTTTTAAAGTTTCAATCAAACTGGCAAGGCAGCACAGGCAAATTTGAATTGGCTTTTGTTTCGTTGTTCTTAGTACATAGTAGTTAACCTTGATGTTACCTATTTATCAAACAAAAGTGATACTTTGCATCGTTATGTTTATGGTCAAAAGCTGAGTAGTTCTCCATCACCCTTTTGCCGCTAAACGTTGCTTTTGTTCTGTGATTTTTTGTTTGTTGCCCTTTAATTTTGTTTTTGCATCAACTTTGAGCACTCACAGCAGCCATCACACTGCGTTTTCTGCTGCACATAGCAGCGTCCAACACTGCCGGACGCTAGAAGTCGGAAACAACGCCTTCCCAGGCGTGCGCTCATTGTCGACGATAGTCCTTCAGACCTTTTTTTAGCTGCTATGCATACTTGTCCAATGTTCACTTCTTTAGCAAGCACTTACTTCATTTCAGCGCTGACAATCATGCAAATCGTGATCTGCCACTAATTGGCTCAACTGCTAAAGTCCACACTCCGCATGCTCTGACGAGACATAATCATTCGCCTCACAGTAACGTTCACCACGGCTGTGTATAGACCCATGACTGTCCAAGAGTGAAAGGAAAAGCGACTACCAGCAGTCTTCTTGTCCTAACTTCTTGTCCTAACGAAGAACACTATGGCACGCACTATAGTCACTTTGCTTGCACATTGTTATATGTTTTATGTAATATAGGGCATTGTTCTACATTGTTTTTCCCGCGGACAAGAACCAATTTTGTTTTCCACAACAGTGATACAGAGTCTGCGAATTTTGAGTTTGTGCAACTAAACCTCAGGAAAATCCTCTCAAATGTGTTTATAAGCCAAATCAGTTTGATTATTGACCTCTTTCTGAGCACTATTTTTGCCAATGTTTTGGGAAGTGCTGCCATTGTCGCAAAAAGAAGTAATTTTGCCCTTGAAAGTTAATATGAGTTGCAAGCGCCAAAACCCGCAAGCGATACCTAACGTATAATCACAGTTCATTATTTTTGCGTAATGTTATCATATCATTTTTAAACGTGATATAAATCATAATATGGATTATACTGTTTGCAATTTTATCTCTCCTCTAGATATATGTTTGCATATCGATATAATGGCTAACAGATAACATTTTAGATCATTTTGATGTGTTCAACAGGAAGTTGACTGCGTTTGGTCGGCTCTGGGCTAGGCGTGACGAATTCGCAATCTTACTCTCTTCTTCGTTGAAGATTGGTTAGAGCGGGATTGTGCCTCCGCTGTGCATGGTCGAGAAGATGGCGAAATGAAGTGACCTTCCTTGCCTCACCCAATACTGTACTGTAGCTGTAGTACATCGTAAATGTTTTGTGTTATGTTCATGCTATGTGAATTAATTCAACAGTTAGAGACTGAATACCCAAATATACAATCTTTTAAGCATGGAAGTGATTGATTGTTCTCAAAAATAAAAAATAATTTATATGTTTTAAATAATAAGTGTTTTAATTTTTTTCGCCATATGTTTTTTTTTAGAAGAATTAATACTACACTTTTTCAGGTTCGTTTTTACCTTCAACATTAAGCGACACCAGGATTCGGGTCACTCGGATAGAAGCAGACGGAAGAAGAAAGAAGAGGAAAACATCAATCAAGCGGCACCCCATGAACATTTTCCTCACGCCACCACATCTTCATCAAGCAAACCCCAAATCAACTTTGTTTAATGTCTTTTTTCCGTGGGGAGTATTGTGGCGTGAAGGAACTGATCATGTTTATAGCGCGTGCAAATGCTGAAATCAAGCAGACCATGTACCAAATGATTTATCCGAGTGAATCAAATTCCGAACGCTTCAACTTGTTTCTGTGTCATGTTTTTGCTATGTATCAGCGTTGCTCCATACCTGCCTCGTTTGAGTGATTCAGATTCCCAAACGAATGGTTTTCTATCTTTTTTATCTGTGGGCGCGCGAGCTCAAGTTAGTTTCTTTTTTGCCAAATTTCGACGTCATTAGGACAAAAGAGGCAGAGATGGAACCTGTATATAAAACTTGTTTCGGGCGTGGCATCACATAGTATAGTATAATCACATAGAGTCATATAGTCATGCAATCGTATAGTCATATGTATATACTTGTTATAGTTCATATAGTTATCGTTCACATAATTGATGTAGTTGATATCGTCCAGAGATTACGGAGTTTTAGAACGTGGAGTTTTAGAATTTTACAGTGTGTTTACCGATTTTTGGTTTGACAACTTTAACAAGAATAATTAAGAAAAACAGCATTGGTGTGCAATGTGCAATTAATTTAACATGAAGTGCTAGGAGTCAGATTAGCGCAACCTTAAGTCATCATCCTACATCCATCCTCAACCATTCATCATATACCCATACTTCCAAGTGTGAACATTTAACTATTGCTCGCAAGCACAAATCGCCTACTAACAATATATTTAACCTAGGTTTACATAATATCAAATCTGTTTCTGTTGTTAAAGATCTGGGTGTACGTGTGTCAGATAATCTCAAATGGTCATGTCATGTTAGTCACATTTACAATGTTGCTTCAGTGTGTGCTTTTCAAGTTTTGCATTCTTTTTCATCCAGAAATATATGGATCTTGCTCAAAGCCTACACCACTTACGTCAGACCCAAACTCGAGTACAACACTGTTGTTTGGAGTCCTTTTTTGCACAAAGACATTAATCTTGTTGAATCTGTTCAAAAGAAATTTACGCGTCATATTTGTATTCGATGTAAAATTAGTTTTAATTCATATAGTGATCGTTTATCTAAGCTTAATATTAATTCGTTAGAATATCGCCGTTTGGAATTTGACCTTATTCTCATGTTCAAAATATGTCATAACCTGTGTGATCTAAATTTTTATGAGTTTTTCAATCTTCGCAAAAGTAGATACAATTTACGTCAACATTCTCTTACAGTTGAATCTTTATTTCATCCTAAACATGAGCAGTATTGTTATTTTTTCTTCAATCGCATTGTTAATATATGGAACAATCTTCCTGAAAGTATCATAAGTGCTGAAACTTTACCTATTTTGAAACAACGTCTTCACAAATTTGATCTCCATAATATTGCCAATTTAACATACTAACTTGTTTGGTTTGTAATGCTTGTTTGCTTTCTGTGTGTATTTTGCCTCACATGTAAGTGTGCTCGGATGTGAATCAAGCACCAGTGCGTTGTATTTCAAATAAATAAATAAAAAGACGCATTAGGACCTATTAGGACCCATAAGACCCATAAGGACCCACTGAAATCCATAAGAACGCATAAGGACATATAAGAACCCATATGGACTCATAACGATGCATAAGGACCCAGAAGGATTTATAAAGACGGATATGGACCAATAAAGACCCATGAGGACACATAAGAACGCATAAGCAACAACTAGGACCCATAAGGACCCCTTAGAATCCATAAGGAAGCATAAAGACCTATAGAGACCCATTATGACCCTCAAGGACGCATAAGGACGCAAAAGGACCTAAAATAACTTCATAAAGACGCATAGGGAACAATAAAGACACATAAGGACCCATAAGGACACATACGGACCTATAAAGACCCATATTGTTGCATAAGGACGCATAAAAACCAGAGGTGGAGTCGAGGACACAAGGCTCGAGGCCAAGGCCAAGGCCAAGGACACAAAAAAAATCCGAGGCCAAGGCCAAGGACAGCCTTTTCGAGGACAGACCCTCTCGAGGCCAAGGACAGGAATGCTCGAGGCCAAGGCCAAGGACCAAGGTCACAGCCGCAAGCGTTCTCCGAAAAAAAAGGTCTTCAAAAATTTTTTCAGGCGATCTCCTATTTATAAGCGAACCCAAAATTTTCGAATGGAGGAGACCTAAACCACAAATCACATAAAATGACGTCATCAAAATTTTTTCAAAACGGAGGTTTTTGTGGGACAAAGGTATCGTAGGATGGAAGATCTGAAATCGTTGCTTGTTGGCACATAACCATGATTTTGCAAAGGGAGAGGGCTTAAACTAATAGTTGAAAAATGCAAATATCTAATTTTGAAAACGTGTTGAGAAATCTAGTGCAACCCAAACCTTTCACAGACGGGGGTCTGGGGGCGGGGCCTCCAGCCGCCGGAGGCTTTGGGGGTGTGGGGGCGAAGCCCCCAGCCGTTGGGCAATTTTTTGTAATGTTTTGGAAAAAAAAGCTATTTTAATGCCATTGAATCACAATTCGCAAGTGTTCAGAGCCATTTGAAAACACTACATTTTTGAAATTTGAAAGCCAACTGAAAAAATGAAATTGTTTAATTCTTCTTTTACTTGCAATTTTAGTTTAAAGCACGTTTAACATCTTGCATTTTGGAGCTAAATTTTAATTGCAAGTGATTTAGTCCAGGTAGGGGAAGGTAAGGTGCACAGTCTCTTGCAACATTTTAGCAGTGTAAATAACAATCCACTGGAAGATTTTCCTTAGAGATTTTGTTTTGTCATGAAAATAACCAGTTATAGGAGTACATGTTCGGCCAGGGGGCCCATGCCCCCTCAATTAAAGTTAAATGATTTGTTCAATCAGCATTTTCCATAGCTAATTTTTTTTTTAAATATTTTGTGCATAAAAACCGGCGAGGTTGGAGGTGAATTACTGAATTGTTGTTGGAAAATGGTACAATAGATGGTTACGTCTACTAACCATGTTATTGCCAGGCCGGATTTACATCGCGCTGGGCCCCTGGCACTTTGGAGATTTTCGCAACATCTTTCTGCCAAATATAGGTGAAGACCAAAAAAAGCTTTGCGATTTCAGCTCAGGGCCCCTAGCTGGTACTGCGTCATATTATGGTGAATCGGGACCTGATAATGCATTGCGTTCATAAAACGGCTAGATGTGGGCCTGAGATAGCTACGTTTAGGACAAAAACTCTCCATTTCTTCCGGGTTATACGTTTAAATTGGCTGGCAAAAATTGAATTGAGGGGGGCCCGGTGCCCCAGGTCTTCAATATTGTTGTTAGTTACTGTTGTCAGGGAAAAATGCTAAAAAGAAACTGAAACTGAAGAAGCAGTAGGCTTTTTGGCACATTTTTGTCATTGGTGAATTTTCAGTTGGGGGGGAGCGGGACCCCTGCCCCCCTAGAGTACGCCTATGGTCCAAAAGAGGAAAACAAAAAAGGTATTCGCAAAATTTACGCGAGTTTTCTGGCGTTTTCCAATTAGATTTTACCTGTTCAAAAAATAGTGCTGTCCTCGAGCCGAGGACAGGCCAATTTTTGAGGACTTGAAGTTTCGAGGCCAAGGCCAAGGACTTGACCTTCGAGGCCAAGGCCAAGGCCAAGGACTTCAAAATGTGTCCTCGAGGACGTCCTCGAGGCCAAGGACGTCCTCGAGGACTCCACCTCTGATAAAAACTGATAAGGATTCAAACGACCCATAAACACATAAAGATGTATAAGGACCCACAAGGACCTATAAGAACGAATATGGACGCATAAGGACCCATAAAGACCCATAAGAACGCATAAGGACCTATAAGAACTCATTGGGATGCATTAGAATCCATAGGGACAAATAAGGACCAATACGAACACATAAAGACCCATTAAAATCCATATTTACGCATCAGGACCTATAACGATCCATAAGGACCTATAAGAACGCATAAGGACCTATAACGAAACATAGGGACCCACTATAATTCATGAGGATGCATAAAAAAAAGAACCCAATAGAACGCATAAAGACCTATAAGGACCCTTAAGGACACATAAGAACGCACAAGGACTTATAAAAACCCATAAAACCCCATAAGGACGCATAAGTACATATAAGGACCCATTAGAACGCATAAGGACACACAAGGACCCAAAAAGATACATAAGGACCCAGAAGGACCCATAAGAACACATAAGGACGCATAAGGACTCATAAGGACCCAATAGCGTCCATAAGAACGAATACGGAATTATAAAGACCTCTGAGGACCCATAACAACGCATAAGGACCAATAAAAAATTATAAGGACTCATTAGAATCCATGAGGACGCATAAAGACTTATAAAAACCCATTAAGACATATAAGGACGCATAAGGATCTATAAGGACCCATAAGGACGCATAATGAACAATAAGGACACACAAGGACCCATAAGGACACATAGGGACCTATAAGGACCATTCAAGACACATGCGAACGCATGAGGACCAATAACGACCTCAAAGGAAACATAAAAACGCATAAAGACCTATACGGATAGATTAAGACCCATAAAAGCTCATAAGGACATATAAGGATCCATAAGGACCCATTCCAATCCATAAGCTAGCATCAGGACCTATAAGAACCAATAAAGACGAATAAAGACTCATTAAGACGTATAAGGACCCATAAGGACACATAATGACGCATAAGGATGCATCAAAACTTATGAGGACCCATGACACACAAGGAGCAATAAGGAAACACAAGGACACATAAGGACGCATAAGGACTTACAAGGATTCATTGAGAAGCACTAGAATCCATAGGGACAAATAAAGGCCAATATTGACCCATAAAGACCCATAAGGACCTATAAGGACCCGTAAAAACCCAATAGAAATCATAAAAACGAATAAGGATTCATAAAGACCCACTAGAATCCATGAGGACGCATAAGAACATTAAAGAACACTTAGGAACGCATAAGGACTTATAAGAATCCATAAGAATACATAAAGACCTAGAAGAACACTTAAGGCCTCATAAGTATGCATAAGGACATATGAGGACCCACAAGGACCAACAAATACCCATAAGGCCACATAAGGACGAATGAGGACTTATAAGAACCCATAAGGACCCATAAGGACGCATAAGGACTTAAAAGAACACATAAGGACCCATTAAAATCCATAATGACCCATAAACATCTATAAGGACCGATTAGGACCTATAAGAACTAATATGGATGCATAAGGACGTATAAAGACCCGTAAAAACTAATAAAATCCATAAGGATGAATAAGAATTTATAAGGACCCATTTGAACCCATAGGGAAGCATAAGGACGCATAAGAACCAATAGGGACCCATAAAGACCCATTAGAATCCATAAGGATTCTAGTGTTTTTATGGATTCTAGTGTGTTCTTATTAGTTCTTATAGTTCCTTGTGCGTCCATAGTGGTCCTTATTGGTCCTTAAAGGTCCTGAGGCGTGCTTAGGGATTTTAATGGGTGCTTATGGGTCCGTATAGGTCCTTTTTTGTCCCTAGGAATTCTAATGAGTCCTAATGAATCCTTATTGGTCCTTATGCGTCCTTATGAGACCCTATGGATTTTAATCGATGTTTATAAACCATTATGCATCCTCATGAGTCGTTTAGGGTCCTTAATGGTCCTTGTGGGTCCTTAAAGGTCCTTATGTGTTCTTATGGGTCCTTATATGTTTTTATTGGTCCTAATGCGTTCATATGGGTCCTTATGCGTCCATATGCATCATTATGAGTGCTAATGGGTTCTTAAAAACCTTTATGCGTTCTTATGGAATCTAATGGGTCCTTATTGGTCTTTATGTGTCTTTATGCATCTTTATGTGTCTTTATGCGTCTTTATGTGTCTTTATGCGTCTGTATGTGTCTTTATGCGTCCTTATGTGTCTTTATGGGTCCTTATTGGTCTTTATCCGTCTTTATAAATCCATCTAGTCCTTGTGCGTCCTTATGCTTCCATAAGGGTCCTAATAGGTTCTTTATAAGTCCTCACTCGTTTCGTGGATTCCACGGTGTTTTTACGGATCCTTATGCGCCTTTATGGGTTTTTATGGGTCCTTATATGTCCATATGCCTTCTATGGATTCTAGTGGGTCCTTATGGGTCATTATCGGTCCTTATGTGTCCTTTTTGGTTGTTATGGATTCTTATAGGTCCTGATGCGTGCTTATTGACTCTAATGGGTCCTCATGGGTTGTTATGGGTCCGCATAGGTCCTTATTCCTCCCTATGGTTTCTAATGGGTCCTAATACATCCTTATGGGTTCTTATGCATCTTTATTGGTCCCTATGGGTCCTAATCGATTCTTATAGGTTTTTATGCGTGTTTATGGGTCGTTTGGTGTCCTTATTAGTCCCTATGTGTCCTTATGAGTCTTTATAGGTCCTAATGAGGCCTTATGGGTCCCTATGTGTTCTTATTGGCCTTTATGCGTCTTTATGGGTCTTTATAGCTTATTATGCGTCCTTATGCGTCCTAATAGGTCTTTAGGGGACATTAATTGTTTTTATGCGTCTTTATGGATTCTAGTGGATCCTTATGTGTCCTTATAGTGCCTTATGCTTCCTTATTTGTTCTTATGGGCCTTTAAAACCCTAATGCGTGCTTATAGATTTTAATAGTTTCTTATGTGTCCGTATAATTTCTCATTCGTCCTTACGGATTCTAATGGGTCTTAATGGATCCTTATACGTACTTATGCGTTCTATGAGAGCTTATGGTTCCTAATCCATCCTTATAGGTTATAATGTGTCTTTATGGGTGGTTTGGTGTTGTTATTGGTCCTTATTCGTCTTTAAGTATCCTTATGGGTCTATATAGGTCCCTATGTGTCCTTATGGGTCCTTATGTGTCCTTATAAGTCCTTATGCGTCCTTATGCAACCTGATGGGTTCTAATGGGTCCTTATAAATTCTTTTGGGTCCCTATAAATTCTAATAGGTTCTTATGGGTCCTTATTGGTCCTTATACGTCCTTATGTGTCCTTATAGGTCCTTATAGGTCCTTATTCGTCCTTATATGTTTTCTGAGTCCTTATGCGTCCTTATGCTTCCTTATGGGTCCAAATGGGTCCTTATAAGTTTTTATTTGTCTTTAAGGATTCCATTGGTCTTTACGGATCCTTAAAGGTGCTTATGTAACCATATAAGTTTTTATAGGTCCTAATTGGTTCTTATAAGTGTTTATGGGTTCTTATGGTTTTTTAATGGGTCCTTTTGTGTTCTTATATATCCTTATGCGTCCTTATGGGTCTTATGGGTGCTTATAAGTCCCTATTTGTCCTTATTTGGGTTTATTGGTCTTTGTTGGTCCTTGTGGGTCCTTTTATGTCCTTATGCATCTTTATGAGGCCTTATGTGTTTTTCTAGGTTTTTTTGCGTCTTTATGTATCCTTATGGATTTTTATAGGTCTTTGTGCGTCTTTATGGGTCCTTTAGGGTCGTTATTGGTCTTCATGCGTTTGTATGTGTCCTTTTGGGTCCTTATAGATCCTTATGTGTCCGTATGGGTCCTTTTGCGTTCTAATGGGTCCTTATATGTACTTATGCGTCCTTGTGAGGCCTTATGGGTTCTTATAAGTCTTTATGCGTCCTTATCTGTCCTAATGGGTCCTTATAAGTTTTTATGCGTCCTAATGGGTCCTGATGCGTGATTATGGATTCTAATGGGTCCTTATGTGTTCGTATTTGTTCTGATTCGTCCGTACGTATTCTAATGGGACTTAATGTGTCCTTATAGGTCCTTGTGTGTCCTTTTGGGTCCTAATGGGTCGTAATGGGTCCTTATGTGTTTATATGAAATCGAATGGGTTCTTATGGGTCCTTATGCGTTTTTATGGGTCCTTATGCGTCCTCCTGGAGTCTGTTGGGTCTTTACTTTTGCTTATAGGTCCTTATGCGTCCTTATGGGTCCTTATAGGTCGTGATGCGTGGTTATGGATTCTAAAGGGTTCTTATGTGTCCGTATTTGTCCTGATTCGACCCTATGTATTTTAATGGGACTTAATGGGTCCTTATAGGTCTTTATGTGTCTTTATGGGTCCTAATGTGTCGTAATGGGTCTTTATGCGCAATATGAAATCGAATAGGTTCTTATAAGTCCTTATGCGTCCTTATGGGTCCGTATGCGTCCTTATTGGTCCTTATGCGTCCTTTTGTGTCTTCATGTGTCTTTATTGGTTCTTATGCGTTCTTTTGGTCCTTATGTGTCCTTATTGTTCTCTATGCGTACTTATGGGTTTTTATAGGTCCTTTTGTGTTCTTATGCATTCTTATGGGTCATAATTGTTCTTTTTAGGTCTTTATGCGTCCTTGTGGATTTTAATGGGTCCTTATGTGTCCTTATTGTTCATTTTGCGTTCTTATTTGTCCTCATGGGTTCTTATTGGTACATATCCGTCCTTATAAATACTTTTGGGTCCTTATGCGTCGTTATGTGTCCTTTTGGGTCCTTATATGTCCTGAAGCGTCTTTATGGATTCTAGTGGGTTTTTATGGGTCTTATGGGTTCTTATAGGTTCTAATGCGTCCTTGTTCGTCCTTTATGGACCTTATAGTTCCTGATGCGTGCTTATGGATTCGAATGGGTCTTTATGGGTCGTTATACGTCCCTATGTGTTCTTATAGGTCCTTGTGTGTTCTTATTGTTCCTTATGCGTCCTTATGTGTCTTTATAGATTCTTATGCGTCTTTATATGGCTTAATGGGTTCTTATAGGTCTTTATGCGTCCTCATGGATTCTAATGGGTCCTTATGTGTCCTTATTGGTCCTTATGCGTTCTTATGCTTCGTTATGGGTCCTAATGGGTCTTATAAGTTTTTATTTGTTTTTATGGATGCCATTTGGTTCTTATGGTTTCCTTATGGGTGTTTATTCGTTTTTATATGTCCTTATGGGTCCTTATGCGTCCTTATGTGTCTTTATGGGTCCTTCTGGGTCCTCATGTGTCTATTTTGGTCCTTTTGGGTTCTTTTGCGTCCTTAAGCGTCCTAATGGGTCTTAATGGGTCCTTTTGCGTCTATATGGAATGGAATGGGTCCTTGTTGGTCCTTATGCGTCCTTATGCTTCCCTATGGGTTCTAATGGATTCTTATGAGTTTTTATTCGTCTTTATGGATTTTTTTGAATCTTTTCGTGTCCTTATAGGTTCTTTTGAGTCATGAATCTCTGGGTTCTTATGGGTCCTTATGGGTGCTTATGGGTCCGTATTGGTCCTTATTTGTTCCAATGGATTCTAATGAGTCCTTATAGGTCCTTATGCGTCCTTATGGGTCCTAATGAGTCCTCATGCGTCTATATGGAATCTAATGGGTCTTTACGGGTCCTTATGGGTCTTCATGGGTCCTTATATATCCTTATTGCTCTTAATGCGTCCTTATGGGTCCTTTTGTATCCTTATTGTTCGTTATGTGTCTTTTTGGGTCCTTAGAAATCCCTATGCGTCCTTAAGGATTTTAGTGGGTCCTTATGGGTCCTTTTGGTTCCTAACTGGTCCTTGTTTTTCTTTATGTATTTTTCTGGGTCGTTATAGGTCATTATGCGTTCTTATGGGTCCTTGTGTGTCTTTATTGGTTCATGTTTGTCTTTATGGGTCCTTATAAGTTTTGATGCGTCTCTATGCGTCGTTATGTGTTCTTATGGGTCCTTATATGTCCTTATGCATCCTTATGGATTCTAGGGGGTCCTTATGGTTCCTTATACGTCCTAATGTGTCCTTATTTGTCTTTATTGGTTCTTATAGGTCCTGATGAGTGTTTATGGATTCGAATGGGTTTTTATCTGTCCGTAAAAGTCTTTGTTCATTTATATGGACTCTCATGGGTCCTAATGGATTCGTATGGGTTTTTATGTGTCTTTATGATTTTTTTGGGTCTTACTCCATTTTTATAGGTCTTTATGGGTCCTTTGGGGTTGTTATTGATCTTTATGCGTCCATATGTGTCCTTATGGGTCTTTATAGGTCCTTATGTGTCTGTATGGGTTTTTATGGGTCTTTTTAGGTCCGTATGCGTCTGTAAAGAGGAATTATTAAATTCAAGGATGCCGTAGTACAAGTTTGCCAATTGTGCGAGAATTTTGCCAAAGTGAAATAATCATTAAAATTTGGAGATATAGACGCTGATTGATTTGATTATGTATGAATTTGGCAGTCTCAAATTTATGTAAATTTTGTAGATTCAATAAGTTAAACTTTTGATAAAGAGGCGAAACATTTTGATACCATCCACTTTTTGTAACGATGCGAAGAGCTTTGTTTTGAAGTGCAATTAATTTGGAGAGATAGGTTGGATATATGTTTCCCAAAACTATAAGTCCATAAAGCAAATGCGAATGCACCAAAGTATAATACAGTTTCAACAATGCATGCGTCGGTACATAATTTTTTAGTTTACTTATAATTCCCACTGAGCGCGAGGCTTTCTTCTCTAAATGTTTAATGTGTTCTTGAAAATTTAGTTTGTCGCCAATAAAAACACCAAGATATTTAGCGCTGCTAACTACTTTAATTGATCTTGCGGCACAGCTAAGATTCATTTCAACTGGTGGAGAATGGAGTTTCGGTTTTATTATTTATTATTGCATTAGATTTAGCTGCATTTAATGTTAGTTTATTGGCAACAATCCAATCATTGATTTTTTCTAGCTCATAGTTTAGATAGTATTTTAACTCATTTGAAGTATTTGCCTTAACCAGAATGCAGGTGTCGTCAGCAAAAAGTCGGGGAGTGCCACTAATACAGTTGGGCAAGTCATTTATATAAAGTAAAAATAGTAGTGGCCCTAGGGATGAGCCTTGAGGGACCCCTATATCGATATTGGACTTCGAAGAGTGATTATCGTGAATTATAACAGCTTGAGATCTGTTTGTGAGATACGATTCAAAGAAATTCTTGACAACACCTCGAATGCCATAATGGTTTAATTTTGTGAGAAGTATTTTATGTTGAACAGTATCAAATGCTTTAGTTAAATCCAACAGTAGGAGACCAGTAAATTTCTTATTTTCCACATTATCAAAACAAGTTGAGACTATATCCAAAATAGCATGAACAGTTGATTGCTTTGGTCTAAATCCGTATTGAGTTGGACACAGTTCTGAAATGGAATTTAAAAATCGATCGTTCGAGAGTACACAATTTTTTCCAAAATTTTCGAAAAGCAGGACAGTATCGATATGGCTCTATAGCTAGTTAGTTTTCGTCTATTACCAGATTTAAACACTGGCACAACTTTGGCTTCTTTCAAACACTTAGGAAAAAAGCCATTTTCAAAACATGCATTAAATAGCAAACATAGTGCAGGAGCGATAACTTCAGCTGCTAATTGAACAAATTTAGCATCAATTCCATTGAGTCCACAGCTTTTGTTACATTTAAGTTGTTTTATGACGCATAAAATCTCAAAAGGGGAGGTCGGACGCAAATACATCGAAGAATGCACTGAATTTGTTAGATAATCACGGAAATCATTCAATTGAGAACAATTATTTTTTGTCGCCAAAGTTTTGCCTATACTGCAAAAGTGTTTATTGAAATTCTCTGCTATTTCATTTGGTTCAATAACTATTGCTCCATTCTCATTTTCAATAAGGTCGGGTGAGTTTGAATGAGGTTTACCAGGTGTTAAGGTTTTTATGATACTCCAAAATTTTCGACTATCTTGCCTCGAAGTTAAAATTTCAGATTCCAAATACAACTTTTTCGAAATGGTTTTGAGTTTGGTCAGTTTGTTTGCATAAGTTTTGTAGAATTTCTTTTGAATGTCATTACCTTTAAGATAATGAGTGACGTATAGCTTTTGCTTTTTGCAAATGGAAACAAAAATTCCTTTAGTTATCCACGGTTTAGACATTAACTTGCGCTTTTTTCTTGAAGCACGTTTAAGTGGAGCATATTTATTAAGACAAGTCCTAAAAGTAGATACAAAATTATCAAAATGTAAATGAATTTGGTCAGAAGATGTAAGTTCATTTGCATTAAAAAATACTTCAAGCGCCTCTTGCAAGTCCATTTTAAACCAATCGCAATTAAATTGACCAGTATCTCTGTAGCAGTAATGATTATCCTGCTTGATTTTCTAATTAGTTCTGTTAGGATCTCCGGTCACACAGCAAGCAATAGGATAATGGTCAGTTAAATCACTTAGAAATATAACAGGATAAATTACATGCGTTGAATCATTAGTTACGATATGATCAATAGTCGTTTGCGATACATTTGTAACTCGAGTAGGTTTGTTTCTAAGTGAGTAAGCTCCATTGCTAGAAATTGTGTTTAGATAATTCAAACCATCTTCATTATTCACGGTAGAATTGACATTAATGTTGAAGTCGCCAAATAGATAATATCGTTTATTGCTCAAAAGATCCAATTTTTTATTAAGTGCAGTCAAAAAATTGTTTACATCTCCTTTAGGATGGCGATAAAGCACACCTACAACAAACGAATCGTTTCTAATTTTGTTCGATATTCTTAGCCAAATGTCTTCGCAATTTGAATTCAGTTCGTTTTTCCTTAAAAGGGTCACGGTTAATTTATCAGTAACGCATACTCCTACGCCGCCTGCATTAGTTTGAGAGTTTGCTAACATAACTGGTTGGTACCCAGTTAGGTTAACATTCGTTAAAGGTGACAATTTAATTTTGGTTTCAGACAGAAGTAAAATATCCGGAGGATATGATAGTGTCTGTAGCAGAGATGGAACCGGTCAGGATTTTCTCGACCCGACCCGACCGGTAAATTTCAAAATCTACGCCGGTTGACCGGCCGGTTGACCGGTTTCTGACCGGCCCAGTCGACCGGTATTTTTACAGAAGGTTTTTGTTCACTGTTCAATGCATCAAATAAAAAGTTTTCAAAAGAGGGGGAAACATGTTTGAGGTGTTAAAATTAGTAATTACGTACGGGGGTTTCAGAAAAAAAAAACGCAACAAATTTTTGCGTGGTTTGTAAAGAAAAACTCAGTTTTAAGACCTTTTTAGGTTAAATTTCGGTTTGAAAGGCCTGTTTTGAGCAGCGCGAAACGTACACAAAATGAGCATAAAAAAACTAGAGGCAATAGAGTAGCCAGGGGGCGGGGGGGACTGTAGTCCCCCCATTAGCCTGTCAACCGAAATGCTGAATAAGGAAAATACCACGTTTTAGCTCTTCTGAGACTGTTTTTTGCGCTGGAATAAACTAAAAAGTGATTTGAAGCATCTTTTGAACCATACATTCAGGGGGGCTAATTTGTCAAAAATTAAAGTCCACAAATCAATAAAAACTTTGAAAAATGCCCAAAAATAAACAACTAAATTTGATCGCTGGTGTAAAAACGCCAAACATAGGTTTTATTTACAAATATATTATAAAATCAGGAATAAGGGGGTGGGGGTTATTCAGTGGTAGTTAATTACCAATCACTTCTCTCAAATATCTTTCCATTAGCCCCCCCCTATTACTTTTCTTTATAAGAAATAGACAAAATAAATTACTCCGTGTGAGTTTTATTGCATAATAGGATTTTATGATTTACCAGCATGTTACCAAGAGAACTACAATGTTATCATTAGCCAACTTCCACATAGCCCATTAATGCAACCAGTTGAATCATGTTGCGCTGCCAATTTCTATGCCACGGTTTAAAAGCATTATTTCTCATTCAAATAGCCCTAAAATAGTTATTTTTGCAAAAAGATGCAAAATTTTTTGCAAAAAAAAAACCCTCCGGCAGCTAGAGGCTTTGCCCCCAGACTTCCAAAATAGCCCTCCCCCCCATTGCGAAATTCTGGTTACGCGCCTGACTGCAAGGCACAAGTTAAATTATTTGACGTTCTTTTCAATGATATTATGCGTAAGGCCAAGAAAAGAAGTTAAAATTTTTGAGCTATCGGTGGCAGAATATTTGCAATTTGCCGAGCAGCATACACTAAACTGTTATAACATTGGCTAGAACATATTCAAAATATAATGTGCCTCAGCAGCTTGTAAAAATGCTGCTACTTCAAGGCGGTGAATCATCCAGCCAATTCCAGTGGTTTACAATAGATAAAATTGAACTATAATTTTTGATATTTTTTGTTTTAATTTTGGGACTGCGGTTGCAAAGATATTCAACAAATACAAAAAGATGTACCCTCGAAAAAAGTTTTTGGAAACTCTGAATTTTGTTCTTCCCGCCAAAACCACGGTAGGCCTAAGGGTTTAGAGATTCGTGGTAGGCCTAATAGTTTAGCGATAGTTTATTTCTAAATAGTTTATTTCTAAATAGTTTGGTCCTAACTATCTCTAAACTATTAGGCCTAATAGTTTAGAGATAGTTAGGCCGAGAAATTTAATAAGATTACAGTAGGCCTAATAGTATAAAGAACTGTGGTTTTGGCGGGAAGACCAAAACTTAGAGTTTCCAAAAACTTTTTTCGAGGGGACATCTTTTTGTATTTGTTGAATATCTTTGCAAAAGCAGGCCCAAAATCAAAACAAAAAATATCAAAAATTATAGTTCAATTTTAGCTATTGTAAACCACCGGAATTGGCTAGATGATTCGCCGCCTTTCAAAATAAGCTATGGCTAGTTAGACATACAAAAATAAATGCTATGTTTTTCTTACCCAGTGTAGATTGTGGTAAATTTAAGTTGAAAAAAGCTTTTCAAAGCGGCAAGATTTTAGCATGTACTAAAAAATCTGAAATATGCGCCAATTCTACTCTCAAGCTGATTAAAATGATGCTATAATACCTGGTAGCCTAAGCCTCTTCCACATAATTGCTTTATTATAATCTGATTACGCAATTTTAACGTATATTTTGCACTTTTTTGCTTTGTACCGTGGCCCAAAGGGGTAGGCATGGCCCAATGCCCGCCCCCTAAATACGCCCCTTATGTGCATTTCTTAATAGTTACAGCACATTAGTCACAGCTTGTAACCATTCAGCAAGTGTTTTCAAAAGGTTTGGTTCGTGAATGCTGTTTTTTTTATAAAAATATTTATTTATTATAAAATAATACGTATATTTCGGATGGTGCTTGAATGTCTTTTAGTTCTAAGAAAGGAGAATTTGACCGATGTTTTGACCGGCCGGTCGAAGAATCTTGACCCGACCGGCAACCCGACCGGCCGGTCGACCCGACCTGTTTCCATCTCTGGTCTGTAGCAATTCATGGTTCAAGTTATTCAGATTGTTTTGAAGAGATCTAATGTTGACATGAAGCATAAATAGTTTTATTTCTTTTTGAGCTACTGGCAGTTTTTGACCTGGTTGATAATACCTACAGGGTTTTAATTTTTCAGTCAACGCTTTATGCAAGCAATTGTTTAGGTCGGTTTTTGTGTTTTCAAAATTAATAGGTTCGTCAGCGTTTGCGTTCGCGTTATGCAGTTCGTCGTTTGTATAGGCCGTGTTATTACCGACAAATTCAGTATTACTCATCACAAAACATAATAGTAAACAATCACTACAAACATTGGACCGCAGTTAAGTTGCAAATTGTCAAGATCGTACTCGGTTCTAATAGGTAGACTGTCCGCTTTTTCGTCTTCACGAATGAAAATTTGGCCGTTCGAAGTCCAGATAAACTTGTAATCGAGTTCTTTTGCTTTTTGTTTAGCCAACCAAAAGAGACGCTTACGACGCTGGGTTATATTCTCATTCACGTATAAGTTGTTCATACCTTGAACAGGAAAGTCACTGATATCTTTTGCTTTAATTCTGTTCGAATACATTTCATTTCGTTTTTGTCGGCTAATAAAGCGAACTATTATTCCAGGATGACGTCTATTAGTTACATTACTTTCGCTGTTCAGTCTTGGGCGTTTGACATGTAGCCGATGTGCGATGGATATGTCGTTCGCAGTTAGATTAACATCGAGTTTACTTGTCAAAGATAAAATGATTTCAGTTACGCTTTCATTTTGAAATTGCGGAACGCCTTCAAATATCAAATTTTGTCTTCTATCGTACTGTTCAAGTTCATCAACTTTTAATTCTTCATTGTTTCTTTGTTTTTTAAGGTCATTGGTGCACTGATTTAGTTTCCTGATTTCTTGCCTTTGCTTGTCATTTACCTTCACCGCATTGTCATAGTTTTTATTCAGACTGTCATGTTGACCGCTGAGAAATTCCTGGCTTTCACGCAGTTGAGCAATCTCGGTTTTTAAGTCTATAATTTCACTTTGCAGCGGTTTAGTAGCTTCCTGTACCATTTTATGAACTAAATCTTCTAGTTGGTTTTTTGTTAACTGCAGTATTTTGTCTCCATTGTTGCTTTTCTTATGGTCACTTGGCATCGTCAGCTCTAATGTAATCCAGTAAACCATAACTGTTTTGTTTAAAAACTTTGTTGAAATGCTCACTGCAGCTTACTTGTTTTGAGCGCAAAAAAAAAGTAGTCCGTACAGCTCGAATGCAAAGCTCGAAAGATGAAGGGGTTATATATGTCTTCATGCGTCCTAATGTGTCCTTATGGGTCCTTATTGATCCTAATGTGTCCTTATGGGTCCTTGTTGGTCCTAATGCGTGCTTATTGGTCCTTATGGGTCATTATAGGTCCTCATGAGTCATTATGGGTCCTTATGGGACCTTATGGGTTATTATAGTTCGTTTTGCATCCTTATGGATTCTAATGGGTCATTATCGGTCCTTATAGATCCTTGTTCGTCCTTATGGATTTTAATGGGTCTTTATGTGTCCTTATAAGTCTTTATCCGTCCTTATTTGTCCTTATGAGTCCTCATAAGTCTTACGGGTCCTAGTTGTCCTTATGGGTTCTTATAGGTCCTTTTGCGTCCATACGGGTTTTATGGGTCCTTACAAGGTTTTATACGTTTTAATGAATTCTCATGGGTTCTTATGGGTCCTTATAGTTCTTTATGGGTCCTTATGGATTTTAATGGTTCCTAATGTGTCTTTATTGGTTCTTACGCATCCTTATGGGTATTTATGGTTTCTTATGTGTCCTTATGCGTCTATATGGATTCTAATGGGCCCTTATGCGTCCTTTTTGGTCCTTGATTTTCCTTATGGATTCTAATGAGTTCTTATGAGTCCTTATAGTTCCTTATGCTTCCTTATGGGTTCTAATGAGTTCTTATGTGTCCTTATAGTGCCTTATGTTTCCTTATGGGTTCTAATGGATCCTAATGTGTCCGTATCGGTCCTCATGAATCCTAATGCGTTTTTATCTGTCCTTATGTAACTTTATTGGTCCTTATACGTCCTAATGCGTCCTTATAGATCTTTATGCGTCCTTATACGTCCTAATGGGTCTTTATAGGTCTTTAAAGATACTTATGCATCGTTATGGATTTTAATGGATCCTTATGGGTCCTTGTAGGTCTATATGCGTCCTTATTGGTTTTAATGGGTTCTTATAGGTCCTTATGCGTCCTTATGGATTGTAATGGGTCCTTATGGGTCTTTATGCGTTTTTGTGGGTCCCTATGGGTCGTTATGAGTCCTTATAGTTCCTTATGCGTCCTTATGGGTCCTTATAGGTCCTTATTGGTTCTTACAAGCCCTTATGGGTCTTTGTGCGTCTTTATGAATTCTTTTGTGTCCTAATGGTACTTTATAGATTCATATTCGTCTTTATGGATTCTAATCGGTCCTTATGAGTCTTTATAGGTCCATATGCGTTCTTATGGGTCCTAATGTGTCCCAATGAGTCCTAATCAGTCCTTATGCGTCCTTATGGGTTCTAATGGGTCGTTATGTGTCCTTATAGATCCTTATGCGTCCTAGGCTATTTGAATTCATATCATATTGCTTATAGTAAATTTAAATTTAAGTTCTACACCACCTTAAAATAGTTCATGCAAATCTAATTTAAATGATATACAGGGTGGGCCATAAGTAGGTAGGATACAGCCATCGCTCAAAAGTGCTTCTAATTTTTTTTTCCATTACGGTTTCTACTTGATTTTAAGTCATATTACAGTTCCTAGTGCTGAGCAAGTAATGCGAAGTCTTTTGGAATGTGCTGCTTATTAGAAGTAAAAAGAAATTTAAAGTGTTTATATTGTGATTGCTGTACACCTACTTTTGGCCCACCCTGTAGTTTAAATGCAATTACTTGCTAATCACTTTTTTACTTTTGCAAAATAGACTTAAAATCTGTGATCATATCAGTATTTGACTGTTAAAGAAATTTAATCATTTAATAGAAATTCAACAAATATGTAAGCTGTAAATTAACAAAAAATCTCAGCAGTTTTTTAACCCAGCAGCAGTACCATGAAAAAAATTACTTGAGCAGTACCACTGTACAACTAAGTAAAACTACAGTTAAAGCTCATCACTTGTTTCCACAATTATCACTGATACTTGATAAATGTCTATTGATGATTTTGGCAAGCACTTCAAAACCAGCAAGTTAACCCCACAGGATAAAGTGCACTAAATAGCCTGCCCATATTATCAGTAGCTCTCAATTTAAGCATAGTTTGATGGTATAGTGATTACTGATTACAAAACCCAAACTTGATAGGCCTATTGGTTGATTAACAAAACTGCTATGCAAGCATTACAACCAGTTGCAGGTTCTTCGTAATACGTAACGGTGACGGATCAGTGTTAACCTCTCACGTTCAGGTTACCGTCACCGCCAAATAACGGTAGAACGCTGATCGGTGACGGAACGGTGACGTAAACGTTGACGGCTTCTGTGTGAATCCGCCTTTGATGCGTCTTTATGGTTCCCTTTAGTTCGTTATTTGTCCTTAAAGGGGGCCTTCATTTGAAATAGGCTATTATTTAAATAATCCGGAATATTTTTCTGAACACGTTATCGAAAGTTCCGTCCAGAAATTCCTCACCGTTCTTGAGATATCCTCTAAAATCCGCTAATACTCCGCTAATCCGTGACGTCACTTGCCCGAGTTTGGCTGAGTTTGTATGGGCTGTGTAAAGTATAGAGTAGGTAGGCAACAGTTTTGAATAAAATAGGGTATAATTCACTTAATTTAGACAAGGATAAACATGTTGCCTACCTACTCTATACCTTACACAGCCCATACAAACTCAGCCAAACTTGGGCAAGTGACGTCACGGATTAGCGGAGTATTAGCGGATTTTAGAGGATATCTCAAGAACGGTGAGGAATTTCTGGACGGAACTTTCGATAACGTGTTCAGAAAAATATTCCGGATTATTTAAATAATAGCCTATTTCAAATGAAGGCCCCCTTTAAAAAAGTTTAATAGTTTAATAGCGGCCCCAAACCGCTGAAATTGAGCATACTTAACAATATTAACAAAGGCCTTATCCAAGTAACTTTACTTAAAAGCTTAATAGCGGCCCCAAACCGCTGAAATTGAACATACTTAACAATATTAACAAAGGCCTTATCCAAGTAACTAGCATTCAGAACAGGTTTTTGAAAAGAAACTCCTTTCGCCTTCGCAACGACAAACTCCAAAAATGCAACCAGATATGCACAGCGCTTCTTTAGCGTATGCAGACTTGGAGAAGCTTCGATAATCCTATCCAAAGCTGCGTCGCCAGAAGACAAACCTACGCTGCTTGCCAGAGTTCTGCGCACGCTCAGGAGGAGGCCTAGCATCCACCTGCTCCTGCAAAAGAAAGGAGGGTCCTTTTAACCACAAATCGAGCGAGCTTGGCTGTTTACTGCTCTGCGCTCGAGTGCCCACGTCTGCAGGGTTTAAACTCGTATTAACGTAGCGCCAACAGCTAGCTGACACCACAAGAAGAATCCTGTCGACACGCTGTTTAACAAAGCGAGCAAGTGACAGGTCGGGGTTCACAATCCATTTAAGAACCACCTGTGAATCGGTCCAACAAAAGATTTTACAGTTAAGATCGTGTAAAGCTTTAGAAGTTTGAAGCATCAATTCACTTAACATCTTAGCTGCTTCTAACTCTTTGCGAGATATAACCCAGCCTTTTTGATGAGTGAGAACTAATTTAGATTTTCCAATCACAAAAATGATTTGTGCTTTACCAGCGCTAACGCCACGCAAATAGATAGCGCAAGAAAACGCAGAGTCCGAAGCATCACAGAACCCATGCAGTTGATATTCTGCGTCATTCCGGAGCTCGGTGTGTTCCAAAAGGAAGTTGCGAGGAATGCAAAATTCATTTAGTATATTCGAAGTTTCAATCTACTTTTTCCAATCTTTTTTAGCTTCATCCGATACAGCGTTGTTCCAGTCCACTCCAGACGCAGCGACTTTTTGCAAAATCAACTTTCCCCCCAGAAGCAGCGGCGCCACTATACCCAAAGGGTCAAATTGACTCGCAAGCTGACTCGCCATCTCGCGTCTCGTGGCTGCCTCGACAAACGTGCGGCCACTTATCTTCAGTGTGTCACTTTCTGGGTCCCAGGAAAGGCCCAACGCTCTAGAGTCCGGCAAAGGCTGCGACCCAATGTCAATCTTGCCAATTGAAGGGGCATGATCGCATTGGGGAACCTGGCGCAAGACAGACTTAGCGTGGCCATTGGTCACTCATTTCCGTAACTTGAATCTTCTGCTTTCAAAGAGCTCAATCCCTTCTCTAGCAAAGGTCTCCACGTCTGATAAAGTGTCGCCAGCAAACAGCAAGTCATCCATTTATCTGTTTTGAGTGATTGCGTTTAAGGTCACCATACTTGCATGCGTGGGGTTGTCAGCAGCCAGCCGATTGAGCGCCATGAGTGCTACATAAGGGCTAGAGTTTATTCCCCACACGTGCCGAGTAAAGCCAAAGATTTGAATTTCACCACTGTCCATGTTATTATCCTTAAAACAAATAATATGGAACCAATCTTGCTGATCCCGAGGAAGCTTAATTTGAAAGAAGCACTTACTCACATCAGCTACGCTAGCGTATTTTCCCACACGAAAGCGCATCAACACATCGACCAAGCCATTTAAAAGGTTTTCACCGGCTAAAACTGCCCGATTTAATGACTCGCCACCAACCGTAGCAGCGCCATCATAGACAACTCTAGGCTTAGCCGTCTTAGTAACAAAAAATGGTAAGTACCATTTTTTATAAGAATCGTTTTCATTTTTATCCGCAGGCACAATCCAATCATGCTTCAGTAACTCAGCAAACGTATATGTCAAAGTCTCTTTCAACTGCGAGTTTTTAGCAGCAGTACGACGCATCGACAATGTTCGCTTGAACGCAATATCGTAATTATTAGGAAGTTTTTTAAAAACATCAGGTTTAAACGGAACCGGCATTTCATACCGACCGTCTACAACGCGAATAAATGGTTCAACGAAGCTGCAGGTAAGCTCATCGTTTTTTGATGGCAATACCTCTTTATCAAGCAGCTTGTATTCGCGTAAAGCATTATTAACCGTGAGAAGTTCTTGTTGCAACTTATCACAAAGTCCGCAGTCTGGGTCAGTAGAAATCGTCTCGACTCGCAACGTTCTCACAGATTTAGAGCTTCCTTGAACTCTACCTCCGCTAGCGATCGGTCCAAGTCATGTGATCACCAGGTTGAGTTCATTAGAGTTCGAACCCTTAAGCTATTTCAACACAGTAATAAGTGCTTTATCAGACTGCCCGATCAAAATGTCCACGCACTTACGTTCGGGTATGACGGGAATTTCCACTCCATGGAAATGTTTCAACTTACTGGTATCCACTGCATGTGGAAGAGTACTTTTATCGTCAGAAAAGGCTGGCACCACAAGGGCACCAGTAATCTTATAGTTGTCACCCGTGACTAGAGATTCTAGACTGAAATCAGTTTTACCAGTGCAGCTTGCAGTTTGGTCTGCAAGTGTACGAATAGTTATAAAAGGATCTGTCGTAACTTCAAGCCCAAGTTCTTCTCTTAATGAGTCCGAAATGAGTGTCGCTTGCGAGGCAGTGTCATGCTGAGCATACGCCAGTGTCGAGCAACCAGTTGTCTGATTGATCACTCTAACTGCGCTAGTTCGAAGCAAGACTATACCTTCCTCAACAACTCTCACTTTTAGGACATTGTTTACGTTATTAGTGGGTGTGCTAGCGACAGATGATGCAACAGGACTGCCAGGAGCGGCCTTGGTCTCGCCAGCGGCCCCTACGGTCTGAGATTCATAGCAGTCATGAATAGCACTAGAGTGCTTAGCTCGCCAATTAGGACCACACTTTCGGCACTGGCACCGAGAAGGGCAGTTACGAGCTAAATGTCCCGTCGATAAGCAATTAAGACATCTTCCTGCCTTTATCACAGTCTGACGTCGCTCTTGAGGAGGTAACTTCATAAACTTCTCGCACTCGCCAAGATAGTGTCTATTGTCAGCCCGCACACAAACAAAACAAATAGGAGGGCGCCCATTACCCTTCTTGGTCCCACGATTGTGATCTGCAGGTGTTTCACGCCCACCCGCAGCCGCAGACACAGGAGACTCGGCACTACCATTATGAGCATCTACACCCGAATCCAGGGCCACCTGGCGGACACGAAACCCACTACGACCACTTTGAGGCTCACGTGATTTTTCCTTGTCCTCCGACTTGAAGAATGCCTGCACGTAGTCAGACGTAGTCACGTTAATTTCATGCACCACAAATTTACGTAATGATTCAAAGCTAGGTTGATTCAGACTTATACCATTTTTGTCAAGAAAGTCAAGATACCGCCGCTTCAAAGCACTCGATATACGGTTGGCAGTATCAAGCAATAATTGCCCAGAGAGTTTGTTGTACTCGTCATGGGCGTAAGCAAAGACTTCTAAGGTGTTTAAGTCTTCATTATACATTTTAAGTGAAGAAGCAGTAAAATTTACTTTGGCACCATGCCGTATAGCAATGACTCTAGGCTCTGACGTTAAACCACTCGACACACCGTAACGCTGACGGAGTCGGTTAAGAGCCTTTTCGATACGTTGAGCAGTGGTCATACTTTTCATGGGGGCGCAAAACAGATTCACCATTTCGTGCGGTTGACCAACGCATGCTGCTCGAAGAACTTCTAATTTACGTTCGTCGTAAGGACTTTCGTTCATAAGACGACGCACTTGATTCTCGAAGAACACAAAGGCAATATTTGCACCATCATACCCAGTGGTGGGCAAGCTACTTTCTAAAAGTAACTAGTTACAGTTACTTGGCAAAAAAAGTAAGTAAGTTACAGGTACAGTTACAAATTTGAAAAAGTAACTAGTTACAGTTACTTTTAGTGATTAAAAATTTGGACTAAAAGAATAGTTCGAACCTTCGGCCTAGCTATTACACCGAAGTCAATTCTCAACACCATTCTCATACTCATTCTTAACTGAACTCTGTTCTATTTTATACTATTTCCTGAACTCAGCCCTAACCCTTTATAACATTGCGTTGGTAAGAATCGAGCCGAAGACTTCGTGACTCTTCACACGGCACATTGTACCGTTACGCACCGAAGCTGACATTGTTATTGTAAGATCTATGCATCAGCGATCGGAAGAACTGCGTTCTTGAAACATCGCGTGCTTAATCAACCGTGAACAACGTATGCATTATTGTCGTTGGCGTGCGTTAGTAGCGTGGAGTAGCACTAGACACTTCCTTCAGCTTTTGATATATTTACTTAAGGTAAGCCTAACTTACCTTGTACATGCTTCACTAGCAGGCTATAGTATAAACCAGTAAGCTACGGGATGCCAATAATTTGAGGTAAACAAGGCCAACAGTACCACCATTCACCGGTACACTGTAACGTAGCATCGTATTAGTACCGGTACGAGGTAGCTAGGTAACATAGACTCCTGAACACAAAAAGTATCTCATGCGATACTGGTAATCAATGTGCTTCCGTATACAACAGATGGGTAACTTATGGAGGTTATTTAATGTGATACCAAACTCTTAAACCCAAACTCTAAAGCCTGAAAGCTGGTTTGAAAACATGTTATCCATACCAGAACCTACAGTTTAAGTGGAGGCAAGAGGACGGTGCAAATCAATACAGAACAACTGGAAGGTTGCCTGACACGCTTCCTAAAACTCAAAGACTAAACCCCAACCCAAAATCCCTACCTTTTATTTTAAATTGCAAAACTGCAACCCACAATCCATAAAACCAAAACCGAACTTTACTGCAAACTCCAAATACGAAACGTGGAAACTTAAACGTTAATCTTAAAGTTGACCCAGAAACTTGATCCAGAACCCCAAACACAATTTTACCATAACCGATGAGATAGTCCCTAACCCCTTTGATTCTTCTTGTTCCAGCCTCTTAAACTAGGTTGCACTGATTAGAAATGCATTTCACTGAAATTGCAAACTAACACTGATTGCTAGTACACGTACAGCTGTGCAGTAGGCCTACTCAGCACCGAATCCCCGAAC
Organism: Trididemnum nubilum; assembly: GCA_963965965.1. Classification (NCBI taxonomy): domain Eukaryota; kingdom Metazoa; phylum Chordata; class Ascidiacea; order Aplousobranchia; family Didemnidae; genus Trididemnum; species Trididemnum nubilum. Next base: position 158,204 of record OZ014471.1, read on the forward strand.
GGTTTCAATCACCAGAAAGCGAAGTTGGAAAGCTATCACTGCCTTGACTTTAACCAGCAACCACACGTATAGTCCAGTGAACACAGTGAAGAAAATACGGATAAAAGGTTATGGTTGATCAGACATGCGACTGTCCGTTCTGTGTTGCCAGTGTCATACAGTTATTTTGAATGGAATTCATAAAAAATCTGTAATTTGCTTCAAAGCATGTAGTACAAAAAGTAACTGTAACTGTAACTTTTTTTAGGGCTCTAAACTGGTAACTAGTTACAAATATCGTTACATTTGAAAAAAAGTAACGAAGTTACAGTTACAGTTACTAAAAAAGTAACTAGTTACAGTAACTAGTTACAATTGTAACTAGTTACTGCCCACCATTGATCATACCTTACTTGGGTAGCAAGATTAATATACTCATTCCTACCTTGGCGCTCTAAATAAGCACTCAATCCAGCATTAGGGTTGCTTTCCGAAGCAAGGGGGGCATCCACGATTGGCCGAGTAGCCGCATTAACTCGGAATTGAGGGCAAGGATTGGGTTCGACATTTAAATTTGCCGAGTTCCCGTATTCTAGTAGCCTACTTAAAACAGTGTGTTGATTTTCTGCATCTAACACACGCCGAGACACACATCTCTGCACATTTCCAGAGTTCTCAGCATAATCATTATGATAGGCAGCACTGTTGTGATTCCTTGAACCAGACACGTGCTGCGGAATAAAGCCCCGAGCTTGGGGATTCAAAACAGTCGATTTGTCATTTATAAACATAGCATTAAACTTCTCATTGATAGAGTTAGTAACATTTGTAACACTATTACGCTTTTGTTCAGACTGCATAGGTTGAGGTTCGTTGGACCTTGGGCGTGGCTCCGTCACCAGTGGTCTTAAGCGTAGCTCCCTCGCCTTGTGTTCTAAGAGCATTGCTCCGACCTCGGGTTTCAAACCAGCTTCGGTTCCATGGGCAGGCTCAGAACTGCGTTTAAACTCAGCATTTTTGATTAACAAACTTTTAAAACTCACGGCACTTATAGTAGAACGAACGTTGCGTCTCGAGCGTCCGGAAACGACAGAGCCCGGTTCCGAGCCGCACGCAATGCGCTTCTCTTCAGCTTCTAGCTCAATCGCTTTCAAGCGCAACTTAGCCAAAGTCTCTTCTTCGGCAGCCGCAGCAGCGGCCTCGGCTTTCGCTTTAGCTTCCGCCTTAGGTTTACGAGACCTAGTCAAATCTTCCAAAACCTGAAGCTCAGAGCGCCTGCGTTCAAGTTCAATTTGCTTTATTATTGAGGATTTGCTTGACGTCACACTAGTAGAACTTGCGGCAATTAATGACACACTATCTGCGGGTCCCATATCATCATCACAATCATTTTCGCTTTCATTTAACGGATTAGTTTTATCGCAAAACTTGTCTTTTACGGTTTCAAACAAGTTAACACATTTTTCAAACTTATCAGCAATTTCAGATAAAAGTTGATTTAACTCGATATCGTTTACAGTAGTTCGGACGCAGAGTAGCGAAAATTTTCATACTCAGATTTTAGTGAGTTAAATGTATGTGATTCAAAATCGAATTCACTTTTAGTTTCGCATGATTCGAGCGACTTGATCAGTCTTTTAGAGTCTAACATTAATCGTCGATGAACAGTAAGCAATTTACGAGGGGCAGTTGCCGCGACTAACCCAGTTTCCGCAGCTCCAGCGTTAGCAGCGTCGGGTTCAGCACGGTTTCCCTTGGGGTCAGATAAGCTTTCCTGGGCCGCTTCTAACCGCCACCTAGCAACCTTGTCAGTGCTCGTACATGTGGGCATCGTATCTACACCCCCATTACGTTTAGGCGTCCCAGTCAATGATGCCTTAGAAGTGTGGCTTTCTGTGGCCATAATAAAACAAAACAAATAAGCACAAAGATAATTATAGCAAAGACTAAGTCGCACTCAATAGCCTATATATAAACAACGTCACCTTGTACAGTTCTTAAAGATCACAAGAAAGACTTCAGTTCTTCCAAAAGTAGATGACGCTTGAATTCCACCGAAGCAGACCGAAGATCGATGACTCCACCCCCACAGGACGACGAAAGAAGAAATCGATGAACGTAGGATTGGAATTCTCTACGAAACCGAAATGCAGGCGACAGGAACCAGAAAAAGGGGGTCGCAAGTTGCAGACCAACCAAAACGAAAAAACTTCAAGTCGCCGCAGTAAACCAACGGATTGAGAAGAATGGGTCTTTCTCAACCAGAGTATAAACGTCGTACTGTTGAGGGAATCCAACAAAGGGCAGCAGTCCGCTATCAGCCAATGGAATTCAAATCAAAGAAACGATGAAGAGTGCGAGATTCTAAGCCGTAATCACCAATGAATCCAAAAACCAAAAATCCAACCAGGTCAGAAGACGATAAATTTTGGTGTTATAGATTGATGGCTGTGTCCTAGGCGGAATACCTAGGTCTTCGCTGTCGGGTCCTAGCGCTCAAGAGGCTAACAGAGGATATTCAAAGCAAACTTTTATTAACAAAAGCAAATTAAAAAGACCAGTCCAGCAAAAATTTATCGAGGATTGCCCGGCTGGGCGGAAAACACTTAAACTGAAAAACTGAATTTTACACCAACAAAATAAAAAACCTCTTGACGCTACTGTTAAAAAATAAGACTGACTTAAAGGCGGTGAATCATCCAGCCAATTTCAGTGGTTTGCAACAACTAAAATTGAACTATAATTTTTGATATTTTTTGTTTTAATTTTGGGACTGCGGTTGCAAAGATATTCAACAAATACAAAAAGATGTCCCCCCGAAAAAAGTTTTTGGAAACTCTGAGTTTTGATCTTCCCGCCAAAACCACAGTAGGCCTAATGGTTTAGAAATCCGTGGTAGGCCTAATAGTTTAGAGATAGTTTATTTCTGAATAGTTTAGACCTAATTAGGCCTAACTATCTCTAAACAATTAGGCCTAATAGTTTAGAGATAGTTAGGCCTAATAGTTTAATAAGATTAGATTAGGCCTAATAGTTTAGAGAACTGTGGTTTTGGCGGGAAGATCAAAACTCAGAGTTTCCAAAAACTTTTTTCGGGGGGACATCTTTTTGTGTTTGTTGAATATCTTTGCAAACGCAGCCCCAAAATCAAAACAAAAAATATCAAAAATTATAGTTCAATTTTAGCTATTGTAAACCACCAGAATTGGCTGGATGATTCACCGCCTTTAAAGACGCGCAACACAAAGTAATATGCAAATTAGGTAAATGAACGTGTTAACAACGGAACATAAAAACCTAAGTTCGAATCCAACTAAAAAAACGATCGTGCTGTAACAACCAGTGTATATCAACCTCAGTCAGTTACTGCAAAATTACTAATAATTCAAGGGCACATCAAAATGAGAGATGACGTATTGTATAAATGTGTGATAGATGAATGCACCAATCTCATGCCATTCAAGCAATAGAATAGGTTATTGTTGAACTCAAGCATAAGTATGCAACTATGATTACTGTAATTACTACTGCATTGCTGATAGAAAGCCTATTCTAGCTTTTATCGGTTTCATAGTTTGATAAAAAATGAACTTTAACAGCTTTTTTAAATCTGTAGAATGAAACTTCTTTTATACTGCTTGGAATTTCATTCCAAACTTTAATTCCTGCGAATGATAGTGACTTTTGCCCTAATCTTGTTCTAGTTCTTGGAAGAAAGAAGTTGTTTTTGTGGCTCAATCTTGTCTTATGTGTATAGCAGTTTTTTATTAGGTTAAACTTATCTGAATTTGCAAAAGATAATACATTATTGTGAATTTTGTACATTAGCTTTGCAGTTTCCAGAGAGTAAATATCCTTGAGTTTTAAGCATTTAGCTCGATAGAACAAAGGATTAGTATGTTCACGATATCCACTTCCAGTTAACAATCTGATGCTTCTTTTTTGCAGAATTAAGAGAGGTGCTAATGTTGATTTTGAAGCAGTCCCCCAACTACTTATGCAGTATTGTAGATGAGAGTATATGAGGCAGTGGTAAACAGATCTTAAGGTTTGCTCATCTACAAAGTGTTTTAATTGATTAAGGGCCCAAGATCCCCTTGCTACCTTTGAACATTGTTCCTTGATTTGTTGTTTCCAGTTTAGATTGTCGTCTATGAAAACACCTAGATACTTTATGTGATGTGATTGCTTGATTGGATTATTATCTATTGATACTTTGAGTTCAGGTTTATTTTGTTTTGTTGTCACTACCATAAACTCAGTTTTATTAAAGTTAATTGATAATTTATTCACCTTAAACCAATTGCTTACATTGACTAATTCATCATTAATATTTTGTTGCAGAGTTGAAACATTAGAATGGGAGAGAGTAAGGTTTGTATCATCTGCAAAAAGATGAATTGTGGAATTTGTAGCAAGTGGTAGATCATTGATATAAATATTAAATAACAACGGACCTAGAGTTGAGCCCTGAGGAATACCGCAAATAACATCTCTTGACTTGGATTTATATTGATTTACAATTGTATACTGTTGACGGTCAGTCAGGTAACTAGCTAGTAACTGTAATGGTAATCCTCTAATTCCACACTTTTCTAGTTTCTTGATCAGTATTGTGTGATTGATGGTATCATATGTTTTTCTCAAATCTAAGAAAATAGAACATGTAACCCAGTTAGCCACCCCGATCTGTTTTCGATCTGGCTTTGATCAGGCATCGACTGAAAAATTGAACTGGCACAGATCGGGCATAAACAGGCAAACTGTGGTGCCAGATCTGTGCCAGACCGTAAAAGTGGTCTGGCGTGCAACTCGGGCCCAGATCTGGCTTCAAGGTCTGAACCAGATCAAACCGCCAGATGTTCTACCAGACCAAAATCTTTAGTGCCAGATCTGCCCCAGATCGGTAAGCTTGTTTTTTATTTTTTACAGTCTCGAACACAAATCAAATATTTTTCAAAAGTTCATTGGTAAGTAAAACCACATGTAAAACATACAAACACAAAACACATGCAGTACACCCAAACCATCAAACTCCGACTCGGCGACCTCCGCAATTTCTATTTTCCTTCTGCTTTTTCTTCCTCCATCCCTATCTTTCGCTCCGTCCAACCAGTTCACAATGCTCCTCCTATAGTCTCTCCATTTTCGTTCGGATAGAGACGACGAACTGCAGCTGCAAGTACATAATATAAATTAAACGAGATGCTCAAGTGTTTCATCTGAGAAAGACTTTTTGTAGATGAATATCTAGAAACACATGACCGGGAAAAATGAAGACTTGCTTCTACCAGACTTGTTTACCGAATAACTAACTGCAAACAATCAGCACAAGTACCTGCAAATCACCTCTCACTTTCAATTCGGTAGTGAGGCACATTGAGGCGAGTGCTGATACCCTCCATAGAAGATATCGCCAAAAACACATGGCGTTCAATCAGCGACGTCTGCAACATTGTTTGTCGCTCGCACTACTTTACTGCACCGTGGGATAATGGATCAAGAGGCCTAATGATCGAGCAATAACTGGGCCTGGATTTTCGTTGGTCCAGGAAGTAACTAGCCTGCTGTGACGCATACTTGGGTGGCTGGAGACTCGAAGAGCGCAAGCTCACTTCCCAGTCACCCTCATCTTTTCGTTCTAATTACATTCGTTAAGTTGTAAATCCTCAGTTGATTTATTTATAGTAGAAAACAGGCCTTCTGATAATAAGCAATTTATAACTGAGGATTTACAACTCAACGAACATAATTAGAACGAAAAGGTGATGGTAACTGGGAAGTGAGTTTGGGCTCTTCAGAGTCACCAGCCACACACGTATATGCGTCAATACACAATATCTAACAGCTACTTTGCAAAACCTCAGTTGACCGACTCATAGATTCTACTGGACTGTTCTGCGTCTGAACCGTTCAGAAAAGCCACTGTCGGTTCTTCTCTATTACTAAGCAAGAGAATTACACTGTGAGGTACCATCAAACTGCTTGGTCTCTGTGGAATATACTCCCATTACCGGGATAGTGACGAGCCCCAGTAGAAAAGGCGGAGGGTTACTACAGTATAGTACACTTTTCACTGATACTTTTGTGCACTACTTCATATTTGCAGCGGCTCACCTCCTTGTTGTAAAGGTAAGAAGATTCGATTCTGTACAGAATAGGATAATTTAGAAAAAATTTGTTATACGAGGTATGCAAAACTTACCAAAGATGAGCTTATAAAAGTGCAGACTCTGAAACCCCTTTCTTCCCGATGCGCCTTTTCCACTCAAATTGTAAGTCAGTGCAAGAGTATTGCTCATTGCATGAGTCAAAATATTTCGGGTGGCCTCCGAACTACTGCGGCCATTAAAGGCCAAGAGATATGTGATCTAAAACAGAAGATAATTAATTTGCTTTATAAATACTAATATACTGTATATGGCGGCTGCGTGGCCGAATGGTTAAGAGTGTCGGTTTTGACAATCAATTTCAGGTCCAGTTGAGATTAATTTTAAAACAAAAGTACACTTCAGAATTCTGTGTTTAAATTGCCTAACAGAATTGAAAAGGTACTTGGCTTAAAGATGTTAATGACTTGCCGGCATTCTATGCTTCATAAAGTTGAGGCGACATGCTGAGCTCTTTGAAATTATTGTAAATTAAAAAGCAGCTCTGTGTCAAATATTAAATACATATGAATGTAGCTTATATATGCCAATAGCAAGGAACAACCTACCACTGCTTCTCGAAATTTTTCATTGAGACAACTTCTTTCAAAGGATCTTAAATTTTCTTCTGCTTGAAAAGGAAAAAGTCCAGCAACTGCGTTGTCGCTGGTTTTTCTTTTCGAATCCTTCAGTCCCTCAGTAACCTTTCGCATACTTTTCATTTCGGACTTCAGTTCTTCGATACCACGAAAGATTTTCTCCAAAAAAAGTAGTCAGTGGAATAAATAATTGCATCATAGCAATGAAATACAGACCAAGTAACTTAACAGCAAAGTTCCAGTAAAAGTGACTTTCAATTGGTTGTTAAGTATGCCTATTGATGTAAGCATGAACACAAAAATGAACATATTCCACTATTGACGAGTTTCAGGCTAATCTTTGATCAGTGATACCAACTCAGTTTTTAAAATTAGGAAACATGGCAGTTAAGTTGAAGATGATCGTAAAAAACGTGAGATCAGGGTCAGAAACATCGAGTTGGGATGAAGTGATAAATGATGGTATTCAAAAAAAAAATCGAGATGATTATGATCCAAACAACAGAGATGTGTGGAGAAGAGGCAGCACAATTATCGACAGACCCTTGCTAACTAGGTAAATGCCACATCTCTCCGATTAAAAGAAACAAATGGAAGATGATCAAGAATCACATTGCAATTTGTGGTAGCTAAGTATCAGTATAAAGCTGCTGCCATGAAATGCTGAAAATTCAAAAAGACTCGACGGCAACGGTAACCACATTGAAATTAATAGGTTCTCCAACAGCTAAGTCATACTACCCAAACTAAGCGTACTGCTGTTATTATCATTACCTAAAACAGATTCCATATTGGAATGGTGTAGTTCGACAGATCTATTCTCTTCTTGGACGCTGGCTAAAAATAAATAGGGAGTAAAGTGCGAGTCTTTTTGATAAGCAACCAGCGCACTGATTTGCACTTACTCTATTGTATTTCTAGTGCCATTAAAGACGGACGTAATATCATTTTGAATTAAAAAATGTTTTACTTGTAACATTCAGTAAACACCACAATTGCCCAACAGCGTATATCTCAACACGATCAACAAGAACAAAAAAAATTCAACCGGCAAGCGAAATTAAAATCCTAATATCTAATAAAATAATTTAAATGAAATAGAAAACATAGTCATAAGCTAAATCAACCTCCGCATATGCCAGCAAAATATGGTCACGTGTGAAATTCGAACCGATTTCCGCACCGACCGGTGACTTAAACCCGGCGTCAGAGGTCGCAGGCAGCCCTTAACTGAAGGACAGGTGTTAGACCACTCCATCAACATGACAGTGTTGATCCAAACATGTTAGCACATATAAACACTACATGCTGATGCGTTTTCACCACCAACACGTAACCACACTTGGAATAATTTAAATCATAGAATCTTCATGTTGGAATCTGTTTTCGTTTGCATTATTTAATATCCTACATAATGCTTATGACTGCTTCCGCCATTGATTTAAATACTAGCGATCGCCTATCGCTTAAAAGGTACTACACAATTCTTAGCATTGTTGCCACAAGGTGTTTTAATTATTGATCTATTCACTCACATGCGACTACGAGTAGTTTAAACACGTCTGTACAGCGCACAGCGAAACTTGCGTGTTACCCAATCGACACCAAACGTAGTGGTCGGACGAGTAAGACTCTTTAATACCTCTTGTGAAACTTAGTCAAACAAAGAAGGGGAAGATTAAACTGGGTAAAGAGTGAAAAGTTTTTCATAGCTTTAAAAATGTGTCGACTAAAGCGTCGGTAGGCCTTTTTGTCATGTGATTAAGGTATAATTTCTTTGTTCCATCAGCTGCACCCTCTAAGCGCGAGCTGCAACGTTTTTTGTGCCTAGCAATGTCTTCCACATTTTGTACAGTACAGCAACACATAGTACATACTTGAAGCTATCGTGGTTGAAGACAGGAAGTCATGTGATGATGCAAGTTCGTTTCTCGCCTCTGCAATTGTAATTGTGATAACAAGTCATATATACCGAGAACGCATAATACTAATATGAATGATGGTACATTTCTGACTTACTGCTAAGTGCCTTTACTTTAGATTTTGTGAATCCTGTGAATTGACACGCGCAAACTTGAAACCAGTTTTAGATCAACTACAGATTCAAATTCTTTTGCAAAGCATGCATTTATCTAAGAAAGAATTCCGATTGGTGCTGTTGTAAAGACTTTATTCTTGAATTACAGCCGAAAATAAATACAAAAATCACACAGTACCGTAATGCATAAAATGTTTAAAACAAAATTTTTAAGTACCGCTATGACAAACATAACATACATGAAAACATAATGAGATTCACTGCTGCAGCTAGTTAAAAACTCAAAAAACTGTTACGGTACTACCAAATCTGGCGTGAACTTGAACATCGAACAAAAAATAGGTCCAATGTTTCAGCAGTATCGTCTACATGCCTTCGATCTGGGTAGGTTACCTGATGCTGGAGGTCTTTCATTCAAGAGCATGGCATCGTTACTTGTACATTCTTCATCCGAATCCAACGAGGAAAAGATCCTGCACGCACCTGTATGACATTCAGCACATAAACAGATATCTGAGATCATTAAAGTTATAAACCTCAATTGTAGCATATAAAACAGCACTACAATCACAGCCAAAACAACAATTCTGAAATTTTAAGAAGAACATCGTGTTTCAACAAAAGTTATTGTTTCAGTTTCATCTACAAAGCAAGCACTATTCTTCAAGGGAAGAAAAGCTAAGTTCTATTCTTCAAGGGAGAAAATGGACTACAACACAAGATAAAACAAGAAAGTCTGGCCATAATCAAATAAATGTGTACAACAGCAGTTGGTATTTGAACAGCATGTAAAGGTCAAGGATAAGTACTTAAGCACTGGCAATAGAAGAAAATATTCAACACGTTCTGTTACTTGTAAATAATCTTGGTGGCGTAGGTGGTCGAAATGATCTGCTGCAACATGAAGAACGTAGTTTTGGCTTTTGTTTCTTTTTTTTCTTTATAACATGCTCCACAGAAGAGCTACTATCTCTTCGTTTTCTGAAATCAGCAAAGCCATAGATTAATATTGCAACCATCATTATATTCCTGGGGTGGCAAGTACAGGCACTAGCACCAACCCAATGGCCTTTTTTTTTTCTTTGCTGCAACACATAAACAACTTCTACCGGTATGTTTGCTGTTTGGATACCGGAGTTACTATTATATACATCACAATCTGCTTTTATTACGGTTCAAACAGGTTGACAGCTATTATTTTTTAAAGTTTGCTATTTTGTACTCATGATTTTAAATTTGGTGCCCATGCACAACGCAACACCAGAATCTATGAGTAGTATTTCTTGAATACCACTTGAGGTTAACTAAAGATCACAATCAAACCAAACTGAGTCCATTACTGTCCTCAAATCGGCAAAAAGTTATTGTTGTTAGATATTGCTGGTTCACAAGTTTTACTGAAAATAAACAAGATGCTTGCTTAAGTTGCCACACCAGAAAAAATCATGCCCCAAACGCTGAATAACCAAGCAACTTTAATGATTCAAGAGCTACATTACAATGCTTATCATTTTAAATTTTTGCAATGCATCATCTTCATATACAGGGTCACATATCAATGTCAGGGTCACAACAAATGCTATACCATACTTCCAACCTTTTGTTTTTCCTCCGTAAACGTCCTCTTTCTCCAGCTGATTCTACATTTGAGGAATCCTTTAGCCGCACCAAAAGAGCATTGGCAACTTCCCAGTCACCTAAATAAAAATAACTTTACTTGACTGTACCAATAGAGATAGTACAGAAATAAGTATCAGGCTGCTTTAAACGCCAGCACAGAGCAAAACAAAACTCCAGCTTACCATTCCTTGCCCATTCTTTCATCGGAAACAGATTCCAATTGTTGCATGGGACTTCCATGGTCCTTGCAGCATATCGTACTTGCTCATCTTTTTGGTAAGGAGGCCAGTACGCTTCTGAACCTCTAATCCACCAATGTGGAATTACATGCATTCCTCCCTGCTCATCCAAATACTCTACCACAACATATCCTGCCTCAGAAAAATTAGCCATCTCTATGTCATAAAAATACTTTAATTTTACAGCTGTTCAATACTGGTATGTTCTAAAAACAAAAGAATTCGTTTCATAAATACAGTAACAGTAAATAAAGAAAGATACTAAAATAAATAAACTCAAACAATATACAAACGTAGACAGAGTAGGCTATTCTTACTAGACACCATCGTATCATATGATGATGATGAACAAGTAATACAAAACATCAAGAAACAAAAACACATTCACCTGCAGCCTAAATGAAATTGAATGAGCCAGTATATCACTGAAGACGGTGAAGAGTATACAAAACTTAAGCTCTGTGGCAACGTTGCAGGAGTGGTAAAGGCAACATTAAATTGGAATCTTTTAATGGTATCCAGTAATTTTGTCATTATTTTGTGCTTGAGGAAAACCTGCTTACACAACGGTTATAGATTCCTTTGAGTAACTACATTTATGATGTAAGGTCAAAATAAAATGCAGCTCCAAAATTTTTATTAAGGCCAAGCAATATTCGCACCAGTCAGAGAATGTATCTTGGATACAATCAAATCAGTCACTTAAGTAGGTGAGTAACTGAGGAAGTAATTGCACACCACCTACCCATCGAAAAAAGGTATCATACCAGTACATAAAAACTGAACACAAACATACCAAGGCAATAAAGCAACTATTTATCTAGCATTGGGATAACAACAAAGCTATCTTTGTAACGAAATCTAACATACTTGAGTTCGATGTCTTGCAAATCACAAACACTCAAAAAACCTGATGGTTGTGAAATTTCTAAGATGCCAAGACTTGATGAATCCAAAGGATAAGCAAAAAATGAGGCAATATTTTTATATGTTTCATATATAACTTGCACTCTTTTTGTATTACTGACAATGTTTTTGATCAAAGATATCTTGCCCGCAATTTTTACACAATTATCAGGAATATTTACAGAGAAACGAAGCTTTCCCTGGTTTATAAGACAATTTCATGGTCATCTGTCAAACGATTGTTTTGCTGAAAATTTGAGCTGAAGCATAATTTAGACACTACAGGTCAACAGTACTTAACAATACGCAATGCAACAGAGACATACGTGGATCTCTTATAGGTGCTGAAAAGTTTAGCACTTGAAGCAAATCTTCTCCAACAAGAACAGAGTCATTCTCACTTTTATCATTTTCACCTATAGAACAAAACTCTGTGAAACGATTAAAAGCATAAGAATTGATACCCTGCTGCTTTGGTTCAAGACCTGTTTTCAATGTTGACGAACTCTAAAAGACTAAACATATACGTACATTATTCATTGTTGCCATTGACCAACCAGGCCACCAACCATACAAGATTTCAATTTGACTGGTTGCATTGGTGCTTAGGCGCAAAAGTAGAATGTAGACCCTGCAAAGATTCCATGATATTTAGAGCTCAGTGGCAGGGTATAACCGCAGGTTTTCAAAAACATACACATATTTTGTGTCAAAATATTCGCATTGGGAACACTTATCTCCCTACCCCATCCCTCACAACAAGCAAAAAAGATGAATGATACAAATACAGTTTCATAAACCACATAGAGCTGTAAATTTTTTCCAGTACTAAGTCCTAGTAAGATTATATCAAGATACAAGACATTCAAACATTCTTTAAGCAGTTAACTATAATAACTATAGATCAGTAATTACAAAACAAAGCATTATGAAGTAAATGTGAAAAAATTGTAAGTAATTTTAATACAATGGAAACTTGGTTGGTGACCAATCTGGTAACAAACAGATTCTGGTTCGTTGGGCAAAGTTTTCTAATGCCAAATTGGCCCTAATTTGTTGCATACATCGAAGCCTCAAACAGTGAGCGTTTTTTTGTTTTTTGTTTTAAACGCGTAGAGTGTGGATCCTAACCATGTGGAGTGGAAATTTCTCCGCAAAAACATTCTGCATCAACTTCACTCATAAAAGACTTGTTCTGTGGTGCAGGTAATACACGTATACTGTAAACCAACACTTAAATTAAATGAATATTGAACTGGTTAAACATCTAAAAACAAAAAGTAGGTTTATTGGCACAGAAATTGACCTACTATTGTCTGATATTATTCCATTACACTGTAAAACAGGAGATGGTGTAGGAAAAGGAAATGGATTGTCTTTAGGCCGAGACGTAGATGTCCTTCTGATAAAGCTTTTTTTCAAGGATAGGTCAGTTTGGTCATATATAATTTGTGTTGTGAAATTTACAAGATAAAATGAAAACATACTATTGTCACTAACCATAAGTGTCACTAGGGTATAAACATATAATGCTTCACTCAATGCCTACACTAGTTAAGCAAAGCGTTATATAAATACTATTATCACTGTCCAGTAACAGTAGCTGATATTGTTGGAAGTAATGGTGATATTGGACGTGCAGTGACATATAATATACCCAGAGGTGTCAATTTTGTGTTGATTAAGCAAATTCCGAGGGGGCGGGATGTTTTTGAGAAGTTTGGTTAAACTTAATAATTCTATTTCAGTCTGGAGTAAAAAAAAAAAGGTCTTTGCCACATTCTGGATTTATCTCAGTCTGGAATTTTGGATTTCTTGTAGCCAAGTGGGTAATACTTGCCAAAAAACCGATGGAGCCAGACATATTTCGCCCCCTTAAGTGTTAGACCCGAGGGGGCACCAACCCTCAATTCCCTCCATAATCGACGCCTATGAATATACTGGTATGCATTGACTCACTGATTGCAAATATTTTGTGAGATTCTCAAGCACTTTGCGAGAGCCTTTTGCCATTAAAACCGAAAGAATGATAATTGATTCTGTAGTAGCAACAAAAAGTGTGATCCTGTGATATGCTATGGATCTAAATGTGGGGTGATGATGAAGGCTAATATCAGTCAAATGTAAGTGGCAGTACTATTCTCCACACCACTCTATTCAAAAAAAAATGAAAAAGTGCGATACTCATTACATATTTGACACAAACTATTTGCGTAAATATCTGAAAGTAGTCCTTTACGTGTTCAAAACACATAAGAAATTAGATGAAGCAGAAGTTGTTGAGCATGTTCCAAGTCATCTAAATACCGAGTTTAGGGCTGATATTGCAAGTATGTTAGGTACATGATGATTAGTTGCAGATAGTTAGTCATCAAAATATCTTCTGTTTCTACATTACTTTGAAATGAATTTAATTGATTTTACCCATAATTAGAAGAAAGCATTATCAAAAAGCCTTTTCAAGCCTTGACGTAAGGACAATAGAACTTCAGTGCAGATAAAGAAAATGTTAGCGCAAATAATTGTGGTGTGACTAACTGTTTCGCTAATCGTCAAGTTCCAATGTATGTAACATGTACTACAAATATGAAATAAATTATGTTGTACTGAAATATATGTATAAAACAAATGTTGAAACACTAATACATATACTGTACTACCTGTTTCTTATGGTGTAAGTAATTAAAGAGTAAAGTTCATGAACAGAACCATGAAAGACTCAAGGTAATAAGTAAAGTCATATCATCAAGAACTATAAAACACATACTGGTGCACACACGAAACACCATTACTGTACATTGATGTTTATGGGACAAATCATAAATACAACTGTGCCACTACATAATCCTCTTTAGTCCAATCTTATTCTATTTTAAATTATGCAATTCAACAAAGACAGCCAGTTGCAAAATGAAGATAAATTGAGCCTAGTTTAAGAAAAAAAAAACATGGCACATCAGAGAGATTAAACGTTTGAGTTATGGAGGAAGTGGTGGTTGAATGCACACACGGTTGTGACAAAAAGGAAACAAAACTCATCAAAATCAATTTTCAAATAAGAAATGCCAGGATTAACCCATAGTAGACAACACTGAAATGCCTTGAAAGATGATGAGCATCTGGGATACTGAGTAACAACACAGTACGCTAAAAAAATGTTAATCTTTATTACTGTTATTTTTTACTTTATTTTCCATTCTATAGTAAGTGATGATGCCTCTTCAAGCGTGCGAAATATACATAAGCCAACAGATTTTATCAAAAGTTTTTATATTTCTTGTTTGTAGAAAAAATCTAGTCATTGTTGTAACTTACTAGATTTTGACCATTCTTTAATATACATTTCCCAATTGGTAACAAGCACTTCTATCACTTTAGCAGCTTTTTGATATCTTTTGTCATCTGGGTATGGAGGCCAATAGGCTCCGTCATTACTAATCCACAAAGGTGAAATAACAGCTAAGCCTTTTTCTTTCAAGTATTCGACAACTAAATAACAAGTTGATGGACTAGCCATCTAAACTAATCACTAGAGGTATACTGGTATAAGCAATACAGTTTGAATCACAGAAACTACACAAAGATTCTGAAGTATAAAATGTAAAAATGGCAAGACACATACAAACATCGAGCAACAGTTACAGTGCGGATATATCATACAAGTTAGCAATCCGCTTAGGATAAAGAAATATATTGTTTGACAGATATTACAGTAATCTTCACAAGAGGACCAAATAAATTTAATGGTACTGTATTTCAAAGCAGCACTCAAATATTTTAACAATAACAGCTTTTATTTTACCGTAAAATTTAGATCTACTTTATTAAGAAAAAAAAAAAATTAGTTCATTTGGATTGATATTCTTGGTTAATACAAGTGTCGTTAAGTATGAGCCATCGCTTTTTTTCGGAAGCTCTGCAACTTGTGTATGAGCACGCATGTGCTCTCTTTTTTCCGATTTTAGCTATTCCACAAATCTAGCCCTAACCCTAATGAGTGTACGCATAAAAGGAGTGAGAGCATGCACACTCGCATACACAAGTCGCAGAGATTCCAAAACAAAGCAGACAGCTTACACCAGGGCTGCCCAACCCTTGGCCCACATTTGGCTCACGAAGCTGTTTGGTGTGGCCCACAAGGTCTTTTTACTTGGTTGATTTCTTCATGGAAAGGCTTACTTAGCACTTTCTGGCACGTAAAAGGCTAAAACAAAACCTTTTTCTGTTTGGTTTACTTCAGATTTGTGGCAAAGACTTTTTTTTCTTTTTTTTTTTTGTCTTCATTTTCTTTTTGGGACAGACTCCTGCAATACTGACAGAAATCAGCACCAATTTGCGGCAAAGACCTTTTTTTTTGTCTTCACTTACTTTTGGGGACAGACACTCGAATTACTGGCCAAAGTGAGCACTGGTTTTGTACAACAAACTTGCAATTATGTGGAGTTCATTCTTGGGAAAAATGCATTTGGCCCGCAATTACTTTTCTCCCATAAATGTGGCCCGCACCGGAAAAAAAATTGGGAAGCCCTGGCTTATACTTAACGACGTCCATTAATACTATACCAACATCTTGCCTTTATATTAGGCATAACTATTAGGCAGGGTTACCTCGCGTAATTCCGGACAAAATTCTGCTGTTTTTGTTTTGTCTGTTCTGTATTACAATCAGTTCCGAAACTGTTGGGTTTGTTTGTGCATTTCAATATTGCACTTTAGTATTTTCAACCAGTTCAAAAAATATTTAAGGAATGGATAAAAAAAGCGGTCTGAACAGATATGTCCAGAATTACCCTTTTAGGGTAATTTTGAACATCTACATATTTAACAGAGCAAATGAGCAAAATTGATCCTTTTTGATAACAGATTAACATATATTTTATACTAAAATAATATGTTAGGATTTTAGGAAGCATAATTAGGTACTTTTTTGAAAATTTTAATACACTACACCACATATTTGAGCCAAACTAGCACCATCTTAGTCACTGCACCATGTCAATTAAAAATAAACTGGATAAGCGTAAGCCATGTTGATTAAAATTTCCATTTTAACATCTTTACTGTGGTTGAATCGCTAATAAAGATCATTACTCCGCAAATGTGCTCAAATTGGCAACCTACTTAAATTAACAGCCTCTTTGAAATTATCGCAGAATTGGGGCTGTGGTTAGTTTTGCGCCATGCTGTTGCTAGATTTATAATTTTGTAGTGACGTTCTGTTTTGTAAATCCCGGATTTATCGAGTGCAGTTTGTAGCTTTTTAATGCACAAGCCTTTTAGTAACTACAACAATGTAACTTTGTTTTTTTTCAATTTACAATCATTTTTATTCCTAAAATCAATCTCTAATGGATTTTTAATTTAAGTCAGATTTGGGCTTGGAATAGAAAAGGATTTAACTTTCTTTCGAAAAATTTAGAATTACGATAAAATAGGACTTTGGTCCCACATGACAGACATTTCCTCGTTCGCTTTAATTAACGAGTTTTTTTTAAGAGGCACTACTGAATGAAATACTCGCTAAACGTAAGAGATCATTTTTGCACGTGTATGCAAAGCCTTGCGAAATCCATTACGTCATTCTTTCTCGCTAACTTGCTTTGAGCGACTGCGGAAAGCAGTTCGAGTAAAAAAACGTCACATTTTCCTTGCTAACTTAAAGAGGATCTTGAAGCACTCTTTAAGCGTGCGAGAAATCTTTTTGATTCAGAAATTTATTGGCGAAATGTTGAAAACTTCTAACCAAAGCGAATTTTTGCTGAAAATTAATTAAAATCGTCGCCATGTTTGCTATCATACAGCTAAAAAAAAGCGAATTGCATTGAGAACCACTAGCTGTTTCGACTGATAAAGAAATTCTAAGTAGTGCCAGTTGACAAAAATAGCAATAGACTCCTTTTGTACAAATGATTTTCTAAAACACGAGGCTCATATTTGTTTAAAATTTAAGAAAAAATTAAAAACCCTGCCAGCCTCGGCAGCAAAATAAACCAAAAACAAACAAAAAAAAATTCAAACTAATCAAAGAAGCTAAAATTTGTGCTGATTTAAAGCGATAAAATTTCAGTGATTTTCTTGTATTTGCAAGCAAAATATTGCAACTATTCAAGATTATAAAGCTCTGCGCAAGCAATTGAAAAATTTTTTGGCAGTTGTTCAACTTGAAAAAAGCTTGTTTTTTCGCTTTTGCAATTTTACAATGCTGCAAAAGCAAAAAAAAAGCCTTCACTTATAGACAGAGCAATAGGAATTAAAAAGTGTTTCAAACATGCCCCCTAAAAATGATGTCAATGCTCTCAATAAAGTTTTACAAAATCAATAACAAATTAGACTGAATATTACAGAATATTGGCAAAAAATTAAAAACAGCCATTCTCGACTCAAGATTTACCGGTTCTAAAAAGGAAGAGTGTACTTCGACTTGCTCACTATTGAAAAATTTTGAAACCTAAACATCTAGAGTTACTGTTAACATATGAGTTTACCCACCAACAACCTCAAGGGCGCTTTACGTCGTTTACAAAAATTATACTATGGAAAAAGTTCATATTTCACATTGATCCAAAAATATAATTAAATTCTGTCGTTCACTTATTAATTATCATCAGTTGAGGAATTTGCTTGTACAGTGTATAGAATAATAACGCATATGTAATGGTATTTTTTTCTATAACAATGTAGTATTGATACATACAGTACTCTTGAACACATTATTTTGAAGTAGAAATGCATTTGACGTCACAATGAGATATTTATTACGTACTAACACAAGTAACGAACATCTCGCAAAGAAATTTGAGTGAACTGTTTAACGTGTGTTGGGCGAGACGGCTCAGAAATTGCAGTTTGTCTACGAAGATTTTTTGTTCGTTAGCGCTTTTCAGCGAGCGAGAATGGCCTTAATGAGCTCGCTAGCACGTTCTATCATGTACCCCCTGGTTTGCATGGTATAAATGCTTGAGAGCGTGTGTGGTTACCTCACAGGACAAATTAACCTATCTAACCTAATCTATAAGCAAAAGTAGAGAGCAACTACCCAGAATCGTTTTATCGCACCTAAAATGACCAGACAGTTATTTAATTACTGAAATAATAATCTACGATGATAAAGGTAATACAAAAACATAATAATTGCAATTCTATTTTCATGTCCAAAATTACCGGTACCCTGTACAGTGTAGGTTACAGTACCCATGGCAGTCCGGAATTACCCGACAGCCAGAGGTAACCCAATACTGTTGACCACCAATGTAACTAATATTAGGTACGGTACTACGTACCATTACTGGTAAGCTGTACCGTTGACCACCTATGGTACGTAACCGTCCCTTGCGCTGGTCATTCTTTTTTTTTCCATCCTTAAGATACATCTAACTTTAAAACTAATTTTGAAGTTAGAATCTCTCCTCTAGTTTGTTGTTGTTGTTAGGCAGTTAGGTGTAAGGTACTTTAAAGTTCAATAGGTACGGTAGGCCCTAGTCCAGACTGGAAAGAATGCCCTGCGCGGAGGATAAACCGCGCAAAGCTCTTTGTTATTATCTCCAATCCGCGCAGTTTTCTGCGAAGTTTAAAATAATCTGCGCAGAATTTCATAGGAAGGCTCTATTTCACCGGAAATTTTTATCTAGTTTTTCATTAATTCTGAGTCAAATGTAACACAAACTCAAATGCGTACTCTAAAACTATTCCCAAATCGAACCCTAACCCAAACCCTAACCTAAACCCTAATCTTAACCCCTAAAAAAGCAAATGAAAAAAGCGCGGATGAATATTTCTCATTCTCGTTTTAGTCTCTTTAAGTTGAAAATTTTCGGTGAAATAGTCACTACCAAATAAATAAACAAAAAAAAACTAGTGCAACAATAAATATGCAAAAATTTTTTGTGCGGACTTTTTTTGACTATTTATTTTTGCAATAAGAAAAAACTGCGCAGAATATACCGTTGCAAAACTAAATAGTCAAAAAAACTGCGCGCAAAATAAACTGTTGCAAAAATAAATCGTCAAAAAAACTGCGCACAAAATAAAGCGTTGCAAAAATGCGCTGCAGACATTTTTGTATATTTGTTAATGGAGCGTGGCAAAGCGCTCTCGGCTGCTCTTTGATGCGCTATCGGCTCTTCTCTAATGATCTCTATGAGCAGCCGAGAGCGCTTTGCCACGCTCCATTAACAAATATACAAAAATGTCTGCAGCGCATTTTTGCAACGCTTTATTTTGTGCGTAGTTTTTTTGACAATTTATTTTTGCAACGGTTTATTTGCGCGCAGTTTTTTTGACTATTTAGTTTTGCAACGGTATATTCTGCGCAGTTTTTTCTTATTGCAAAAATCTATAGTCAAAAAAAGTCCACACAAAAAATTTTTGCATATTTATTGTTGCACTAGTTTTTTTGTATATTTATTTTTGTATATTTAATTAAAATGATTATTTAATTAAATATGCAAAAAAACTTTGCACAAATTAGGGTACTCAAACGGCGCCCCATCCGGGGCAAGTTTTTGTGCGACGTCTGCGCAGCTTATTATGCTTTACCAATCAGCGCGCTCGATTTGGTCCACGTTAATTTTGGTCACGATGCGGGTTGTCGGAGTTTGATTCGTCAAATTTCTATTGGTTTTCATAGATGCCGATCGCACTGGGTTGAATTTTGTTGATGCGCGACCTTTTTGCACTTGTAGCCCACCGCATATCCTTTGTAAATATCAATCTGAAAGAGAAGCTATAAAAGCTGAGGTAAGAGAGAAGAGAAGATGAAACGGTTTTGTATTGTATAGTAGTGCATTGCACAATACTTTCTACATGTTTCTCATTATCATCGTGTCGCGTTTGTGACGTGATAAGCTGCCGCACTATATAAAGTAGTTTCTGCACGTGGTTTGTTTTCGTCTCTTTCATTCAGTCCTTTGTTTTCGTCTCTTTCAAAATTAATTTTTGGATCCAAACTTTTGGTTATTCTTATTCTGTTTGACTTGCATGTTCGGCCGCATCTCGCAACTCTCCGAAACAATAAAATTACGCTGCATGGAATTGTTTCATGACGAAAGACAGGTCGAGCTTGAGAGTTGAGACAGTGTGCTGCACGAACGGATCAGCTTTGAAAGATGAAAGCCCGAGCGATCATAAGTAGGCTATTCTTGACCAAACGCTCCACTTCATTTCATTTTGGTGCCCCTTGGTGAGGATTTTCCTCACTATAAGTGTGAGCGACTGTCCAGGCTACTGATTAGCAGGGGTGCAACTAGCTTTTCAACATTGAGGGGGACCCGAAATTCAGCAGTACAAAAAAGTTTACTTCCAAAAAAAAAAAAAGTTCTTCGAGAGTGGAAAGAGCTTGATTTCCGCGTATTTGGAGCTTGACCTTGAACACTTCAAAAGCGTGCGGGGCCCTGGGCAATTGGCCACTTCGCCCATTGGTTAATGAGGCTCTCAGGAGCGCGGTGTACTGCTGGCGTATAGTTGTTTCTAGTTAAGATGCAACACCGCCAAACAAACAAAATGTCGTAATTGCATAAGCCTTCAAGTCCAATGGTGTCGCTAGAGGGGCGCCCCCGCCCCGGATGTCACCATTTTGGAATGACATCATTTGATGATACCAATCGAACAAAAAAAACAATATGCTTAACAGAGGTGCAGTCGAGGACACAAGACTTGAGGCCAAGGCCAAGGATACAAAAAAATTCGAGGCCAAGGACAGCCCTTCCGAGGACAGACCCTCTCGAGACCAAGGACCAAGGAGATAGGCGCAAATGTTTTCGAAAAAAAAGGTCTTAAATCTTTTTCAGGCCATCTCCAATTGAGGAAAACAATAAAGGTCTTCCCAAATTTTCTGCGAGGTTTCTGGCGTTTTCCAGCAAACTTTCAACGGTTCAAAAAATACTGCTGTTCTCGAGCCGAGGTCAGGGCAATTTTCGAAGACTTGAAGCTTCGAGGCCAAGGCCAAGAATTTCAAAATGTGTCCTCGAGGCCAAGGACGTCCTCGAGGACTCCACGTCTGACAGTAGCGAAGCCAGAGGGGGCGAAGGTGAGGGGCTAGAGCCCCCCCATAGGCCTGTCGACCAAAATGCAGAATAAGAAAAATATCACGTTTTTAGCACTTCTGGCAGTGTTTTTGGATTAGAATGGACTGAAAAAGATTTAAAGCGTTTATTGAAATATATATTCAGGAGGGGGACTAATTTGTCAAAAATAAAACTAACAAATCAATGAAAACTTTGACCAACGGCCAAAAATAAGCAATCAAATTTGATCGCTAGCGTAAAAATGCTGAATATAGGTTTTGTAAAGAAATATACGAGATAAACTCAAAAATAGAGGGGGGGAGGCTATTCAATATTAGTTAATTACCAGTAGCATCTTTTGAATATTTTTCCATTAGCCCCCGCCCCAATCATTTTTCTCAATAAAATATAGACGAAATAGATTACTCCGCGTGAGTTATATTAAATTATAAGATTTTATGATTTACCAGCAAGTAAACAAGAGAACTAAAAATTTACCATTAGCCACCTACCACATAGCCCATTCATGCAACCAGTTGAATGCACTGCCAATTTCTATGTTACGCTTTGAAAGCATTAATTTTTATCAAAAAAGCCCTAAAATTGAGTTATATTAGCAAAAAAACGCAAAATTTTCAAGCGCTTGGGGCAACACTCCCAGACCCTCGTGCCTCCAGTGGCTGGGGGCTTTGCCCCCAGACTCCTGTGCCTCCGGCAGCTGGGGTCTTCGCCGCCACACCCCCAAACACAGCCTCCCATTGCGAATTTCTGGCTACGCGCCTGACCTCTAATGTTTAATTTGATTGGAAATGTTTAGCACACTGGAATGGACTAAGAAGGATTTAATGCAATTGTTGAAACAATTACATAAAGAAGGGGGGCGCGCTAAATTGTCAAAAATTTAACTCACAAATCAGTAAAAACTTTAAAAATAGCCAAAACTAAGCAATCAAATTTGATCTCTTGTTGGAAACATGCTGAATAGAGGTTTGATTTTAAAATCTACAGTAGTAACTCAGGAATAGAGGGTGGGAGGAGGTGGCTATTTAGTATTACTTATTATACCAATCGACTGGACTCAAATATTGTTCCATTAGCCCTCCCCCCACCAATAATTTTTCTCTATTAATTATTACTCTTAAATATTTCTCCATAAATGGATTACTCTTTATGAGTTTCATTGAACTATAAGGTTTTATGATTTACAGTACCAGCTTGTAAATGAGAGAACTGAAATTTTATCATTAGCCACCTCCCACATTGCCGTTCCCCAATATTTAATCATGTTTTGCACTGCAAACTTCTATGCCACATTCCAAAAGCAATGATTTTTATCAAAATAGGCTTAAAATTAAGTTATTTTTTGCAAAAAAATACTAAATCTTTGAGCGCTGTGGGCTTCGCCTTCAGACTCCCGTCTGTGATGCATTTGAGTTACACTTGTTTACTCAACACGTCTCCCAAACTGTGACATTTGCGCTTTTTAACTTAAGTTTAAGACGTTTTTCTTTAGCAAAATCCTGCTTAATTCCCAAACACAGGCCGCGGCTTTATCTTCCATTTTATTATATCTTAGCCCCAGAAAAAGTTTCTTTTGAAAATTTTTGATGAGGTCATTACATGTAATTTGTGGTTTGGGCCCCCCCCCAATCAAAAATCCTGGCTACGCTTATGTCTGGTAGGCTAAAAAATTGTGTTGTAGCGCAA
The DNA here is from genome assembly GCA_963965965.1 of Trididemnum nubilum. Lineage (NCBI taxonomy): Eukaryota > Metazoa > Chordata > Ascidiacea > Aplousobranchia > Didemnidae > Trididemnum > Trididemnum nubilum. The sequence goes on from OZ014471.1 coordinate 181,442, forward strand.
AGGTGGAAAGAACGCTTTGTGTAGAAGTACTCGCTGTGGGATCTCCGAGGCAAACTTTTCTATGAAGAAGTATTGTTTGATAAAATAAAGCTGTTTTTTCAAATTACTTCTCGTTTGGCTTGTTTGACGTCATACTTTGACGAAATGAAAAGGTAAGCATTTTTTTGAATCTTTGATGTGACTCGACAGAGTATTGAACTTCCCAAGACACAAGCCATCTGGTTAGCGTAGACTAAGATTTGCGGAAAACATTTATGTACGGATACAGTTGATGGGCTAAGCGTATTTCTTAACAACAATGAGTAGGCCTAGAAAATTAACAATTTTTAGCTTTAAATCTCAGTTTTTCGTCAGCGGCCGCTGGGGACTGAGTCTGAAAGCCCCTGGCGGCTGACGATTCGCCCCGAATCCCCAGCAACAAAATTTAGTGCACTCCAATTAGCTTTGGAGTCCAAAGCAGTTTTTAAATTGTCGGGGGGATGCGGGGAAGCGCATTCCCATCGATAGTTAGCATCTTCCCATCGAAATTTAGCGTCCCCCCATTAAGATTCAGCGTCCCCCCATCGAGATTTGAGCGCTGGTTGATCAGACAAAAAAGGCCTGTCAACCCGCATAAATCCAACAAATTCGGGCTGAATTTAGTCTCAAATTGTGGTAAACTTTTTTTTTTTTGGTTTTCACTAGATTTCGGAGACAAAAATTCTTCAATTTTCGGAGAAGACTTTTTTTTTTGGTCTTCACTCGATTTTGACGACGGAAAGACATAATTTGCACTAAAGTACCTTCGCATTCCGAATGCGTTTGGTCGAGTCTGCAAAAGCGTCTCCTCACGCAAAATTTTACAGTTTAAGTACTGGTGCTAAGCAACTTGAAATTGTTCTGACCGTAGACTTTTATTGGTAGACTGGAAACTGACAGTTTTGTCTATTTTCTTCACAGTGCATTTGTTCTAGAATATACCGATTCGTCCAATCAGCGTGACATTTTTCTTCACGGTTCACTCGTTTTATGAATATGTCCAGTCAAATCAGTCATATACGCGTGACCGCAGAAAACCTTTGCAACAATAGCAAACGTTTTTTCTTCAATCCTCTTCTCTTCTTTTTTCGCACGTCTGTTTCTAGTTTACGTAATGAAGAGTCAATGTTCTGAAAGTCCCAAAATATTTCAAGTTCACTGCTTAAATTGAAGCTTATTACCCAATTGATGATCAATCGCTCAAACAGGAACAACTACTATTTGCTCCATTCCGCGCAGCAGATTGCCTAGAGGAGTCGTTAATCCGCGCAACAAAAAGACTAGAAAAAATATCCTCCGCGCAACCTACGTTCTTTCCAATCTGGGCCCTAGTCTATCTGCTATACTGTAGAGGTAGGATCATAGGCTTATTAACCAACATATGTAGGTATGGTAATCTAAGGCGTTGCAACCATATTTCTTATTTTTACATTTATCAAATATTACATGCATGCTTTCACGTCAGACATTGTGTGGCTTCTTCCTTTCCTTGTTTCCATTTAGTACACATCATATTCTCATGCATTGAATCTCTTTAGCCTATTAATATTATCATGAGGTGGTCAAGAATAAAAAAATGATTGAATGAACTTACCTGCTCACAACTACCAAAAGAATGTTTCACAGAGCCTACTACAGTCAGCCTACTAACAAATTAACCTACTAACACAACCTCTTTTTGCTGTAAGTGGAAAATAAAACAGCGTCGAACTACCATAGGTTTTTCAATTAAAAATCTCGCGCCTTGACGTGCCGTGCGCAAAACCGGGTTGCCAAAACTTTTTGAACAAAAGGTCTGTAGCCTTCATAAGCCTCTACAAAAAGCGAGCACTTTCACCATTTAAAAACGTTAAAAATCAATGCTAACTTCAAAAAAAAAAAAAAACAAAACAAGACCAACCGATTCAAACAAAGACAAAAAGTAAATATAAAATTTTCTTGCTTTTAAATAAAGACAAAACTGACAGAAACATTTTTGTTAATTCTACCACCTCAATCTACAAAAATCGAACTGCAAAACCAGTTTGACTCTTTTTAAAGTGCGTATTTTAAAGTTTAAAAAAATTGATTTAGGTAAAAAAGATTTTTTTCAGTTTCAGAAACATAAACTACGTTGATCATTAACCGGTCATTCAAAGTTGGATTATGTTTTACTAAATGATTTAAAAAAGTGCCATAAAAAGATTAAATGCAAAGACTGAGGTACCGGGACCTGATGTTGTTCAGATATTCCTGTAAAAAGATCATTTAAAAATCAATTAAATTGTCTCGTTAGGTGAGGAAGGGCTAGTAGGTACAAAACCAGCTGTTGCATAATGCTTAAATATTTTATACATTTCTACATTACGGGTAGCTTTTTTTATTCAAATTTTTATGAAATTCAGTTTTAATACATTAACGACATCAATTCTTTGGAAAAAACAAAACAATAATAATAATGTGAGAGTAATAAATTTTATAAAAAGCTATTCAACGGCTTTTTAATCTTTTGTGCTTACGGATCTGGCATAGACCTCTGCCAGATCTGGCATCATACCCAAAAAACTTGGCATCTGCTTAGATCTGGTATTGATCTGGATCAGGTCTGGCAAGCCATGATTCAGTGGATGCCAGATGATGCCAGCACAAACTCAGATCTGGGCCAGATCATCTGGCTATCTGGGAATGAGCTTTTTATCCATATGGTCAAGTACAGTAGCTTATTGTAAATATCTAAAACGGCTTCATTTGTTGAGCAATTTTTCTTAAAACCATACTGGTCTGGACTAATCAAATTATTGCTCACAAAGTACTTGTTCAGTTGATCAAGCAGACACTTTTCAAATAGTTTGGCAAAAGGATTTAAAATAGAAATAGGGCGATAATTACTGCATAACTCTCTTTCGCCTTTTTTGAAAATTGGAACAACTTCGGCGGTTTTTAACACAGTTGGAAAATATCCTGTTGATATGCATGCCAGAGGTGGAGTCCTTGAGGACGTCCTTGGCCTCAAGGACGTCCTCGAGGACACATTTTGAAGTCCTTGGCCTCGAAGGTCAAGTCCTTGGCCTTGGCCTCGAGGCCTCAATTCCTCGAAAATTGGCCTGTCCTCGGCTCGAGGACAGCACTATTTTTTGAATTGTTAAAATTTTGTGAAGCGCTTGAAAATATATTTGGAAAACGTTTTTTTGTGGAGATTGCTTGAAAAATTTTTGTGAAGACATTTTTTTTTTGGAGAGCACTTGCGCTTGTGTCCTTGGTCTTTGGCCTTGGCCTCGAGCATTCCTGTCCTTGGCCTCGAGAGTGTCTGTCCTCGGAAAGGCTGTCCTTGGCCTTGGCCTCGGATTTTTTTTGTTGTCCTTGGCCTTGACCTCGAGCCTTGTGTCCTCGACTCCACCTCTGATGCATGCATTAAAAATGTTAGTAAGAACTGGAGCTATAACAGAGCCTGACATTTTTATATACTTTGCAGGAATTCCATGTTTTCCTGTACTTTATTGTAATTCTTCCTTGATGTAATACTTATTGTAATACTTTCTTCCTGAAGTAGCCTACTTCCTGTAATTCCATGTCTTCCTGTACTTCTTCCTGTACTTCCTTTACTGTACTTCCTGTAATTCCATGTCTTTCTGTATTTCGCACCATGGGCGTCGGCAAGGGGGGGCAGGGGGGGGCCATGGCCCCCCCTGGATTTTCACACACTCTTTCTAAAAGCTCCCAAATTTCAAAAATTCTTCCATTTTTAGTGGTTAATACTGGCTCCATTCTTATTGGCCCCCCCCTGAAAATTTTTCTGCCGACGCCCTTGTTTCGCACTCGTTAGTTGGAAAATGGCCGAGTAAAAATAGAGAACACGCGACGCGAGCGTCGGTCGTTCAAATTACACGCAAAATATCAACAAATTAACGGACTTTATTAACTTCCATTATTTAAGGCTGAAAATAATGGATTATCGTTTACGGAGGTGTGAAGTTTGTTAACGGACTAGTGGTTAAACCAAAAAGTTTGACGTCCTTCGTGGTCGACTCCTGTCCAGCTCTGTGCATATTAGGACTAGTGGTAAACGAAGCTAATGTTTTGCATTAACTTGCCCACTTATGGATAAGCCTATATGAAATAAACCTTTAATTGAATCCACATGCAGTGTCGATACAAGGATAGATTGTCTAGGCCTAATAAACAAATAACCAACAAACAATATTAACATAAGTTTAATCACGTTCATGTTAAAGGATTGTTAGGGTTGGGGTTTTTGTGATCCTTCTCAGTTCTGCTTTCCTTGCGGTTCTTGTAGCTTGTGATCCTTGATCTTTGTGCGCTTGTATCCTATATTTTAGTAGCACCCCTTGGCCTTCAGTAGTATGGTAGGCTACTACACTTTATGATCTAAAAATACAGTTTGCAGTGAATCTTGAATGGCTTTATAACCTTGAAAAATGATTCTCAGCCTACCAAAGTCTTAAAAGCAGGACAAAAAAGCATACCAATAATAGGTTGATAGGCTTATGTTTTGTTGATTTCAGGCATGTAACATGTTAAATCAGCAGGGCAGAATGTGTAATGTTGTTGTGGCTTTACGACATCGATCAACTCGACTTGGCAGTTGGAATACAGATGGTGATTTGTTGCATCAACACGGAGAAATGCTTGCTGCCACTCAGTGTGAGGATAACTGTAAAGTTGACCTTCCTCAGCAATCCAAATCAACTTTTATGACTGCTTTTAGCCCTAATTGTGAGCTCATTGCAAGCTGCCATGGTGATCACAATGTTTATGTGACTAACATTGTTACTGGCAAGGTGGTTACATCACTAGTGGGTCATGAGAGGTCACCATGGTGTATCTCATTTCATCCTACATCCAATGAAATATTAGCTACTGGCTGCCTGAATGGAGAGGTTAGTTGCAGCAAGTTTTTTGATTGGCTTACTTATATGTTTTCAAACCATTACGACAAAGTTTCTCAAACTTTTTTAATAGGCTACCTGATAGGCCTACTGTAAAAAATAAAATATCCACTGTAGTATAATCAGAGACATCTAATCTGTAATGTATCAGTGTAGGGGTCACTTGGGTCAGGTTGTGATATATATAGCCTACCGTATCTGATATGACTAGGTTTGACCAAGCCAACCAGTTTTATGTTAAAAGCAGTACTATTAATTTTTATTCAAATATCGTAAAGCACAATCAAATTATGAGCTTGTTTGAGAATCATTCCTTGTTGAATTCCAAATTTTTTTAAAAATTTTGTAACCATATTTTTGGTAGGCTGGATCTGATATACAATATTAAGCAACTTGCTTTTTAGGCAAAATTGTCAAAAGATGATATGATTAAAAAAATTCTTTTATAGCTTTAGAAAGTGATTTTCAAGTTATTGCGATTTGGATTTTTGGCCACTAGATTGCTCCCGAATTTTGAAAATATTGTTGTAATTTAATTTCTAGTGAAATTTAATGCCTGAAAGTTGCTACATTGGGGTTTTTGGGGATCAAGGAATTCATTTTTGATGTCAAAATTGAAAAATAGAACTGCTTAATGGTAAAAACTTACTTTCAGAGATTGAAAAAAGCCCAACTTTCAGGGGGTGTCATTAAGTATAAGCCGTCCACTCTGTGACTTGTGTATGAGCGCTAGAGTGCTGATAATGCCGCTCTAGTTTTTGAAAGCCTTCATACTGTATTACGTTTTTGCCTGTTTTTAAATGGTTCATTTTAGAAAAGGTAATGGCTAAGGTTACGTGACCGTAATTTTTATTTTTGGAATTAAAAGTTACGTGAGAGATTCGATTTAAATACAGCACTTTGACGCATCAATTTCGAAGCCCTGATGGCATAGTGGTTAATGCGCTTGGCTGCAATGCCGAGGGTTGAAATATCGATACCCGCCGGACACGCTTTTTAAAAATAGCGCTAGAGAGCTATTTTGCTACATATATATCCTTTTTGTTTCTCTAAAGTCGTATTATTTGAGTTAGGGTTCGGGCAGCGATGCCAGCTTGAGAGATATCATTATTTGAGTTAGGGTTCGGGCAGCGATGCCAGCTTGAGAGATAGTAAATTGAACAGCAAAAGGGGTCACGTAACTTTTAATTCTGAAAACGAAAATTATGATCACGTACCGGTAACCTTAGCAACTGCCTTTAGAAAAAAGTAGGACATACAAAAAATTTTTAAAATTTGGCAAGGTTCAGAGGGTCCTCCAGGCACTTCACATCAATCATCATTAGAATAAGCAAAAACAGCTTTTATTTCTTTATTTTTTGCATTAGAAAAATAAACAATAAATTGATTATGTTCACTTTGTATAATAACGGAATATTTAATGTTTTTCTTCAGAAAAACCATCACATGCATTTAATTTTCACAGCAATTTTTAAAGTATAACAAAATACCAGCAATACCAATTTTCATAATGTGCGTGATTCTAGAATGCGTGGACCATGAATATGGTATTTAGTTTCTTAACTGCCAATCAGCAATCTAATCTATAATTTAACCATCTAATATACAGCTTTATCTGATTACTTATTGCTGATTAGCGTATATATGCAAGAATATATAAATGCTTAATTCTATCACCAGTAGTACCTTGCTAACACTCCGCACTAAAAAAATCAACCCATATGACTTATAAAAGAATAAAACTTTTTTTTTTGCAATATTTATGATTTCTCTTCGAATCAGTGTTAAGAGTAAGACAACACAAATGTAACTTATTCCTTTTTAAAAACTAAGCATGTTTTTAGGTCTTTAGCTGCATTAGTTAAGGATGTTGTCCTTGAAAATGAAAATCATTACAGCCATTAGCTTATCGGGCACATATGAAATCAGCCACAGTTGATACTACACTACCAGTGACGTGCGGTGAGGCTTCTGGTTGGTGAGGCACAATTTTTTTCACACACATGTCAATGCCGCAACTAGAACGTAGTTCTATGGGGGCAAAATTTGTTTCTGGTGGGGCCAAAATTTTTGGGTTGGTCTAGTTTTCACCAAGTGCTCTGTTGATATCCAAAAAAAAAAGTCATTGCGCCAATGTGGTCTACTTTTCTCCAAGGTCTCGGTTGGTTTCCACAAAAAAAAAAGCAACCATTTTGAAACTGCTGCAAGGGTAGCGAAAGTTTGGGTGAGTATGCTGGGCAATTTGGGGGGAGGAGTTTTGTTTTGGGGGGCGCCACCCCCTTTTGCCCCCCCCCCCCTAGTAGCGGCCCTGACATATGTTTGCAAAAAAATTATTTAAGACAATGAATGACAAGCAAATAACTGTTTTCATAGCCATTAAAAGAAGACCATATTTTTCGATAATTAACTACTCGTTTAATCTCTGCTGTTCACTTAAACCCAAATCAATTTTTCAAGTTTCGAAAATCTATAAAACTGGCCAATTATTTGACTTTGAATGTGGACATGATTGAAGTTTTGGTTCTTGCTGAGTACCAAAAACCAGGTTTCAGTTCCAACATTATTATTTGCTTAAAATATGAAAGCAGAAATGACGATTTTAATTGCGCAACCACTCTTTTCTTGAGTACGGTAGTAGGCCTACTCTTTCTGAAATGAGGGATTCTTTCGTATTGATGTCTCGAGCAAATCTTTTAAACCGGTTTTGTTCGAGCTAAAACTTCAAGTTTAGTTATGGAAAAATCTCTCAGAAGACTAAATTTTCTTCCATTTTAGTTCATTTTCTTGTAATAAATTGTTTTTATTTCGCTAGAAAAGTAACTCGTTCAATTTCGCAATGAACAAAAGGCTACAAAAAAATTGCTTTAACTTTTTCTTTTTGTATGACGTCATAGGTGAGGCGTGCCTCAAAATCAGATTTCAAAGCATTATGCGTTGTCCGCGATTTGTCTGAGAGAAAAAGGCATGCTTTCAGTTCATTTATTAAAATTTGCTTGGCTGAAGTGAGGCACAATCGAAAATGCCTCACTTCGCATATTTCAAGCGATGATCGCTGGCGCGCATAGAGAGATAGCAATTAACCGAGTAGTTTCGGCGTTTTAATGCGAAGAGCATAACATAAAAGCAGTGAATACACAAAAAACTAAATATGATAAAAATTAGTCAAGTTTTTGAGTAATATTTTGATTTGCGTGAAAACATTTTATTTTAATTGTATACTTTTATTTTTGTTTTTCTTGGTACAATTCTTCAGGTGAGGCACGGCCTCACCTGCCTCCCCTGACCGCACGTCCCTGTACACTACTAAAATTTGTTACTGTACTACCTAAAACCGATTTCACCCCAATGGAGCATTATCAATTGAACAGTTAAATCTATTTAAATAACATATCATCAAAAACATGGCGTCAAACAAGTCTTAAGCAATGTAGATATATATACAACATTATTTATGTCATTCCAATATGCATGTTTTGGGCTGATTTTTCAAACAGATGTTAGCTTGTCAAGTTTCCTAATTCAGTTGTAGGTTGGCACCTAAAGTTGCTTCAAGTTGAGGTTATACCCAGTGTTGCGGTCGTTGATACTTGGCTAGAGTACAACCTTTAATCTCTAAAATAATCCATGTTGACTTAAACAAACCAGAGAACGACTAAGATGCTAATTGACAAATCGAAAATGACAGTTGATTGTTCCTTTAGCGTCTTGAATCGCAGTACGCACCACACCAATCTTAAATTAAGAACTTCTATTTAAGATCGAAACACAAACCAACTTTCTCTGAGCAAATCTGCTCCACTAAAACTTCCCACAATCGACCAATTCAGATCTTATTTTGCATCAAAATGTTATTTTTTTTAAATGAGCGTTATCAAACCCAAGCCTTGATGTAGCATTCAGGAACAACTGAGATGAGCTTGAGGTGACAATGCTGCTACACTATGCTAGAAAAAATTTCATACCAGCACGAGAAGACAGAAATAAGTTACTTTAGTACTGAAACATTTTGAAATGACAGCCAATTTAGGTTGTACTAGGTTTGCCAACTCAAAATCCATGTCTTTGTACAAAAGTTTGCCAGTAATCTACTACATAGCCTGCAGTGATCTTTTTATGCTTTCAATAAGTAATAAAATAGTATGAAGATGCTTCTACACAACCATGTTACCAAACATCATAACAAGATTCACAGTTAATAAAGTTATGTTATAAGAAAGCAATAAAACTTTCGAATTTCACTATTGTCACCTCGTACTAAAAATAAATTTGGTATCATATTACTGCAAAGTAATATATTGCATAATATTATGAAAATTTACTGCAATACAGTAATTTTGATGCTCTGTTGTCGAATTATACCAGAATCAAAGTAAGCTTAAATTTTGATCAGAATTTAATCTACTCCAAAAGCATCCTCACATTTGAATTACTGGGTATAGAGCTCAAAATAAAGTTTCTAACATGAACAATTAAGAAGCAATAGATGTTTTTGTTTATTTTCACAATGGTTTATGAAATTCTGGCGAAGAACCCCATTGAAATTGACTGTTTTCAAACATATTTTACAGAAAAGGTTTTTTTATGCAAATTAAACCTTTTGAACACAGGTAAAAAGGAAATTAAGCACCCTAATGAGCGCACATGCTCTCTCTGTTACTCACCAATCTAAGCTATTCCCCAAGTCTAGCTCTAACCCTAATAAGTGCATGCATGAGAGGAGCAAGAGTGTGCGCTCGCAGATACACGGATTGCAGAGGTTCCAAAAAAAAAGCTGACGGCTTATACTTAACGACATCCATTCCAGGTTGTGGGTACGTCGATGCAACAAAATTTTTTCATCTGTTTCTACATTGCACATAGTTTTTAAAAAGAACATTTTTTTATTTACTTTTATTGGCATCTGAACTCGAAAAAGTTTTTTGATTTGATAGTTAATTCTAATAGCCTATACCTGAATTAATAATGATCACATCACTTTGAAAAAGGGCAGAAATCTCTAAAAAAAAACAAAAAAACATTGTTGTGTGACTCAACTATGATGTACATACTGACAATATTACTTTAGAATAACTTCCACTGTCTTTCAGTGTAGTAACACTTAAAGTTCAAAGTAGATGAGCAACAACACTGTTGCATTTGTATCGGTACAATTGGAATTGAATATAGTAGCTACCTATGTAACCTTTAAACTGAATTTTACAGCAAATCAGCATTTTTATTGGGCATACGCTGACTCGTTTTTGAATTTTCCATTGTTTCAGAAAAATTGCTGATTTTTCGGGTGCACGCCGACTCCCCAAAACCTACCAGAAAACACTGGTAGCTACCAGCTCTGGTTATGGGGTACACACACTCATGGGCACAAGATTAGCTAAGGTGTTTGTGATTATCCTTAAAAAATGACAAGTTTTTCTGTTTAAAAGCAAAAAAATAGCTACCATATGTGAAGTATGTACATTACAAATGAAAATTCTTTTAGTTTTGCTGGTCACATCAGCATCAACATGCACAGAAAGTTTGTGTGTGTGCGTCCAACAAAACTTACATCTGACGAAGCAAGCAAGCATTAGTTGTTAAGCAAATAATATTATTGAAACATTTCACAGCAGATTACCTATAGAAATGAAACCAATTGCTTATTGTTTAGATTACCGGTAGTGCTTTTAAACCTGGTATACCTTGTAAGCAGTCAAGTACATACCGGTACCAAGTTTGCCACTATTTAAACAATAAATAGGAAAATTTGCGCTTATACAAATCATTTTTTGCCAGAAGTAGCATAATATAATAAATAACAAAGTTCTTTAAAGTTTATTCTCATATACTGAGACTGAAAGAAGCTTTGGTTCAAACGTCATCTTGTGCTGTTCCAACTATTTTATCGTGATGTCATGATAGAAAAAACAAGTTTTATGAAAAGTTTGCTGACATCTTCGTCTTTCATTTAAGTTTAAAATTAACTATCTGCCTGTCTGCTAAATCTAGAAATATGTTTTTTTTAGATTAAATTCAACAGTACCTCAGCGAAAAATATAAATGCTGCTTTCGTGGAGAATCCCCAATATTACCCAAAATCACCAGAAATTGGGTAGGAAATATTGGCAATTCAGAAAGATCATTTATTCAGGATTCCAAAAATGTAAAATTCGTCTTTTTGAACGTTGCAAATGTTTGTAGAGATTAGACACTACAATTTTCAGTTTTAGCAAAAGTCCAACAAGCATTTATTATTTTTTATTCATCTGTCGAAGTTGTTTTGTTTCAATTTGACTCGTAATGTGTAAACCTGAAGCATTGTCTCAATGCTTTCCATATGTTTCTTTCATTTTTCATAAGGTAAAAATAAAATCGGCGTCTGGTCTTTGTACAGGATCCAAAAATTGAATATTTTTACTATAAAAAAAAACAGAGAAAATACCATGCAGATATATTATTGAAGGAAGCAGTGGTAATCAAATTATTGAAATTCAGTTACAACTGTTGATCACTCTCTATTGTTTTAAAGAAGTTCTACTGACCTATTTAATACTTGTGCAAGATGGAAAAAACAAAGGAAAAGCATAACTGAACTGTCAAAGGGCTCCAAGTTTGCACCGAAAAGGACCTGTGCAAAAAGTGGCGATGCTGCCAAAAAAGTCTGCAACAAAATAGTTGTGCTAAAAAGACGTGCTCCCATCTCTGCTTGATGGCTTCGAACAAGCAGCGAATTCAGTGGACAAAAATTCGAAAAAATTCACTAAAACATTGGATCGCTGGAAGCTCCTAAGCATGTGCGGATTTATCCAACCATGAAGTAGTCATTGCCATGAAAAGTGAGCCTATCGTCCATTATTTAGCATCTGATGCTGTGCGGTGATGGTAGGATTAATATGCTCTACAACAATTGAAACGATTACAATCAAAAAATCAATCTCTGTGCATTGCATGGTTGAATGAAAGTTATCTGTTATATCGTACACAAAGCTTGATTTTCTTGAAATTAAATAACAGATTACACAAATTCTGTGCTTTTGATACATTTTTTTCAAAATTAAACTACCTTAAAGTTCAACGTGCCTATTTAATTGAGGCAAGTTTAGATTTTCTTGGGCAAGTAAACATTTGGTGTAACTTGCCTAATTTCGACAGCTGAACAAAGAACATGAAAAGACTTTGATTTTTGATCACTGTTTTGTTGCAATGTCTTCATTATCAAAAAGCAGCAGAGGAAATGCTCAAAATCAGTAAATATAAATTGATGTTTTTATTGGAGGGGAGAATGCTTCAAATTTTCAGTATTTATTTGTGAATAAATTTAACCATAAAGTCAAGTTGGTTCGATCTTTGCCAAGTTAAAAATGAGGTGTGACAAAAAAGTGATGAAACTGCATCTACCTGCTCTTAGCCCAAGCTTGATGCTAATCAGCAAGCTACTTGGACAACATGCAGCACAACTTAATAGCTTTTGGTATAGCAAAGTTTTAAGCCAAGTACTGTAATTCCTTTTTCATGTTTCAAGCTTTTTGGTGACAATTTGTTAGTAGCATGTTTTTTGGACAATGAGACTCACTTAAAATAAGGTACTCAAAATTTCTAAAATATTGATGGTACACTTCATCGTCAGGTGGCCTCATGCAGTGGAGCCATGGTTGATGACCATTTTTCAGTCCCAACCAGCTTTTTTGATTTTATTTACATGACCACCTGTTATGATTTTCTTGTTTTCAAGTTCTCTGATGTTCACCGCGATTCAATAAAAACTGATTGTGAAAGGAGTGAATATGACTGACAATATTGCATAGTCGTAACAAAACTAAGTAAGAGAGCTAAAATAATGAGCAAAATAAACAAACATAACAAGCATTAACTAATCTGTACCTTTATGTCTAATTAAATACAGCAGCACTTCTAATTCAAATTATGACAAAAAAAGTTTGATTGTGGTGATGTGACCACCCGTTTAGACAACCAGGTTTTCATAGTCCCAAGGGTGGTCTTATTGCAGGGGTACCACTGTATGTGTGGGTCAGGTTAAACTCTCTTTCTTTTTCACGATTTTATTCAGAGTTATTTTTAACTTTATAGGAGTTCTATTTTACTTAGTTTGCCTTTTGTATAGGATGAAGGCTATTTATTGACCGATGCTATTCATAGTCCAAACACACGGTACATAAACCTTGATGTAATTTTTGTTGTTGAGTGTGATGATGCAGGTGCTCTTTTTCGTCTTTACAAAATGAAAATTGTTCTTTAAATCAACTTGAAAGATTTTAGTGAAACTTAGAAATATGAGTTTTAGTGAAGCTGATTGCGACAAGGCTTTTAGTACTGTAAAAGGTTCATTCAAAAAATGGGCAAAATAAGCTATCGAATGCCAGCTGATTTTCAATGCTGACCATGAGAAAATAGAGGATCTCAAGTTGTGATCGCTTTTCACAGTAATATCAGATGGAAAAGAAATAAGCAGCTGGAGTAAAGTGACGCAGATTGATGGCTTAAATGATTTGTGAATTGGTCCTCCGTCATCATCAAGTCTGGGCTCCTTAATTGTCATCAGCACAATGTAGCCATAAAACGCAATTGCTCTGAGGCAGTCTTCGTATGACTCTAGCATTCCAATACTGTTTGTGTTCTTGTGATTTAGCACTGTGTAGTCTTGGCCATATTCTGAGGCTTAAGATTAGGAAAAAAAATTATTTAATTTGGATCAAATGCTGAGGTGCATGTATTTAGTTCGGAGTTAGAGGCTCTTAATTTCCTTTTGTTTTTAAAAAAGCTGAAAAAACTTTTGTAACAGCAATCTTGTTACTGTCTCATCACAAAATTATGTAACAAACATAGCAACATTTGTGGCTTCTTAATTTTGGTTAAAATGATTTACATGTCATGGGCTTCTAGTAAGACTCTATACCGGTACTAATCATAGTGCAGAGCATCAATAGGTCAAAATTAGCTTTTTGGGGAGGCAAACTTAGTGCTCTTTATTGTTTTACAGGTACGAGTATGGGATTTGCGTGGCGGAGGAAGTGAATCGTGGACCAACCAGTCTTCCGATCACGTCACCATCACTTCCATTTCATTCCACCCAATCGATCATTTCCTTCTTATCGCAAGTGGAAATGGAATTTATTTTTGGGACTGGAAATTTCCAAAGCCCTTTGCTTCAATCAAAACAAGTTCATCATTTGAGTTGGTCAGTATCTGCAGCATTGCCAGCAGATCGACATTGTTCTTAGAAAATGTCATCACTGATCTCAAGTGGTGGCGATAGTTTTCAGAGACTTTTTCCTCTTCTGTACCGTACTTTTTTTAAGTTTCGCTTCTGTTAATTTATGTCAGAATGTAGTATTCTTTCGGTACTGGAATTATCTCGGCACCTATATATTTCATAGGCATCAAATTGATTTTATTTAAATATCAATCATAATTAAACGAGGACTTAAGGCAAAATCAATGGGGGTATCTAAAGTTAGGGCTATCGCATCAGACTAGATTGGCATTGACATAGGCGTAGCCAAGATTTTTGAGTGGGGGAGGGCACAAATCACATGCAATGACGTCATCAGAAATTTTTGAAAGAGGAACTTTTGTGGGACAAAGATATCGTAAAATAGAAGATCAGAAGCCTGGGCCTGTGTGTTGGACCTAACCAGGATTTTGCTTAAGGAAGAGGGCTTACACAGAAAGTGAACTCGTGAAAACGTCTGAATTAAGAGATGTGTGTGAGTGAAGTAGTGCAACTCAAGCAGAGCACAAATGGGGTCTGGGCGCTCTGTAAGTTTTAGAAGTTTTTTGGAAAAAAAGCTATTTCAATGCCATTGGATCACATTTTGCCTGTGTTTTGAGCCATTTAAAAGAACTAAATTTTAAACATTTGAAAGCCTATTCAAAACATTAGATTGTTCAATTCCCTGTTTACTTTTAATTCAACTCCAAAACACGTTTAAAAATTTGCATTTTGTGGTTAAATTTGTAAATGATTTGGCGCAGGTATGGGGAAGTAAGGTACATTGCCTCCTGCAATATTTTAGCAGAAAATAATGATCCACTCGAAGATTTTTCTTTTTTGTTTTGTCATGAAAACAACCAGTTGTAGGAGTACATGGTAAACAACCAGTTGTAGGAGTACATACAGGCCCAGGCCCCTCAATTCAAATTCAATAATTTGTTTAATGAACATTTTCCCTAGCAGTTTATTTTTCAAAACTATTTTGTCGCCTAAGAACTGGCGAGGTGGAGGTGAATTGTTCCTATTGAATAGATGGTTATGCCTACTAACTTGGTTATTGCTTGGGCCCCTGGCACTTAGAGAATTTTTGCAACATCTCCCACATAGATAGGTGAAGACAAAAAAAATCTTACCATCTGAGCATGTGGCCCCTAGCACTGTGCCATATGGTAAATCTGACTTTAGTTGTTTCATTACAGTCATGGAAAGGTTAGATGAGGGCCTGAGGTATCAACTTTTGGGACAAAACCCTTAATATCATCCGGGTTATACATTTAAATTGGTTGGCAAAAACTGATTTAAGGGGGCCTGGATCTCCTGGTTGTTAATATGACAATATTATAGGTTATTACTGTTGCACGCAAAAAATGCTAAAAGAAACTGAAGAAACAATAAGCTATTTTTTATTGGTGGCATTTCGATTGGGGGGCCTGCCCCCCCTCCTTGGCTATGCTTATGGGCGTTGACTCCATCCTTATTGACCCCGTCGTTCCAGAGATATTCTACTTCAAACTCGACTTCGGGACCTCTTATGATAAATATATGATATTTATTGGCAGCCCTTACGCTGATAGCCTTAGCGTCTTAGCGACGCATTCCCAGTTCTAACCCTAAAGCAACGATTAGGCTACTGCATTGAGTCGTTTTGCTGCGCACTAGTCAGTTTGATCTTGTCAGAAGAACAGATCTGAACTGGAAAAAAGAGTCGGCTGTATGATAGCCTAGGTAACAAACGTCTTAGAACAAGCGAAAGTAAGTCTAGTAGAAAGATTTATTGGAGTTGTCGGCCATTGTTTGCAACTTAGATGGTTAAGTTTATTCTAGGGTCACAAAATACTGTAAGCAAATACAATAGGCTTACTTAAGTACTAGCAGTCTTTTTATCAGGTATGAGTTTGTGCTTTATAACATAGTAATAAAATCCTTATTGCTAGGCTAGGCTATAACTTAGACTGAAATGTATCCGAAAGCTTGATTTTTACTGACATCGCTAGGCTCGCAAATCTGTTGTGCTGACAATATCAAACCAATCAGTGCGCTGCAAAACGACTCAATGCAGTATCCTAATAGTGGTGCTGCTTTAGGTTAGAGCTGGAAAGCATCGCTAACGACGCTAAGACTATCAAGGTCAAGGTTTCCAATAAAAGTTATTAAAATTTACAGCATTAGAGGTCATGACGTCGTGTTTGAAGTGGAATATCTCTGGAACAGCTGGGTCAAAAAGGATAGAGTCAACGCCAATCTAGTCTAATACGATTCGTCCAACTTAAAATGCCCTCATTGACTTTGCCTTTAGTCCTCGTTTAAGTAGGGTGGACAGGTGGTGACTGACATTTAAGACCGCCACGAGTCTCTCATCCATTGTAGCTTTTAGTTGTGTTTGAATGTGGAGTATTTAAAATGTAATCTTATCAAATGAAAGCGAAGACAAATGTCACCTTTGACTGCATCAGGAATCCTTTGCAAGAGTAAGCTGGAAAGCATATGATAGATAAAGCGTTTACTGTTTAGCCGTTTACTACTGAAACGGTAGACTCCGGTTCGATTCCTGGTCGGGTCAAACCAAAGACTATTAAAATTGGTATTCACAGCTTCCCTGCTGGACGTTCAGCAATAATAATGGACTGTGTGAAGTCTCCACCATATGTGGTATACGGGTGGCTGGTGGCAGCTTGACTTGAAGGCCGAAAGGTCTCTTTGCTGTTTCCTGCCCATGCCAGCTTTGTGAATAATGATGTGCTTATGATATCTATTTGTTCTGCGACGGATAATGACAGAACTTCTCATAATAGTTTAATAGCTTTTGAAATGTACCAGCAGAAGACGAGTTGTTCAAAGTTACTTTTTTGTGCTTTTCAAAAGAGATCCCCCAGCGTAGCAGTGCCAGCCAAGCATTGGATACACGTTTGCAATTTTTTGGCACGATCTAATTATTAATTTACCGGGCTCGATCCATAATTACTAAGCCATTCGAAAATGCCTATCGAACTCGATTGAAAACGTTGGTCCAACGAGTCAAACAAAACAGCCTTTCTGCTAAGTGGTGACAGGTTGCATACCGTATATGACGTCACGCTTTCAGGGTTGTTTGATTTAAATCAACGAATAAAAATCGTGAATTTAATCAACTAATATGGCTCAAAGTTAATAAAATTTAAAAATTGCAAAATTTCAACATTTTTTGGTTAGAAAGCAAATTTTTTGTTTCATAACAGTTTTTATTTTTCCAAAACTAACTTCAACAGATTTTGCGGGGATAAAGCATCCAGCTAAAACAGGGGTGCCCAAAGTTTTTCAGCAGTGGGCCGCATTGCTCGTTTGTTGAGTTTTAACTGGCCACACAATTGCAAACTTTCTCTTTATCAATTATTCGAACAACTACTCCAGTCGTTAGTTTTACTTCCATCTTGTGTGCCTGCGTGTATGTTGATGATTGTGATTGATTAGGCCTACAATGTACTTTGAGCTGGTGTGACAGGTGTAGCAACCATGCAAATAAAAATCGCTTTTTTGTGTTCAGTATCCTCTGCATGTCTTAACGTCTGACGTTGTGTCGCTACTTCCTTTTCCTGACTCTACGTGTTATTATTGTGTTACCATGCATTTGCTATTGTTGTGGTGGTCAAGAATAAAAAAAGAATGATTGAATGAATGAATGAACTTGCAGAAGGGAATCCTTGGAATATTCATCCCTAAAACTGCTTATAAATATGCTTTGCCAAATAATTTTTACGCCCGTGCTAACCTTAAGTGATTAATTAAACTTTGTTTGGTACTATATCAAAAATTAAGGTTTGTTCAATTATGTTTAAAAGTTTTATATTACTCAAGAAACATGGTTTCTGTTTAGTACGCACCATCATATCCAGGATTTTGCTTAACTACATTATGATAACAGAGGAGAAGCTGGAATCACCAACTAACATTTTTTATGTCAAATTTGTGCAGTGTATCCCGCACCTTCGTGTTACATCAACTGCTACACCTCTTAAGTGCAGCTGGACGACGTTTTGGCGGCGCTTGTAAATTCATGAAAAACAAAAAAGCGACAAAACTTTTTTTTAAGCCAAATCAAAGAAATTTTGCTTATTTTTAGAATCGAATTGCTAAGCCCTTCATCTTCGCCCTGACAGGTCAAGTCCGAAGCACGTTTAAAAGCCTGCATTTGGCCAAAACTAGTGCAATTTTGATTTGATTCAATTTCGCAATTTTGTGACTGTCGGTATGTAGGCCGTACCTTCCAAAAGGCTGCAGTAGAGCATTAACCAACACGTTTCCAAATCTATCCGCTCTTGCTCTTCCAGAAACGCATACTTCCCGATGTCAGTTCTAATCTTCCACCTTTCCTAATACCCAGTCTCTTCTGATTCAGCCATTGAACTTCATCTTCTACAAATTCCTGCCTGTGCTCTACATTATGATAACAGTAGATTTCCTGTTCTTACCCAAGGCCGCTCTCTTTCCATAATATATATCTGCTCTTGAAGCCACTTTCATCAAACCTTGGAACCCTGTCCTCTGCCGAAAAAAAAAAAATTGTGTACAACTTAAAGATTGTGCACTAATTACGCTCTTTCATTCGTCTTTTTGCAGCCAATCCAGGCTCGGCTTTTTTTATAAATAGCAGCTCCTTTTTTGCGCTTTCCATTTTGACGATTCTACTTGACAAGTGTCAGATAAAAAGCCGCTTCGAAGACATAAACATTTTAGTGAATGCAATTTTCGAGTTCTGTAGTACCAATCAACTTTTAAAAGATATGTACTGCTCATAATTTGGAAAAAATGTAGATATTAAAAGGCAACACTGCAGGGGAGATCTTCAGAATAGAACTTCTCAGACATAACTGGTCGCAGAGAGCTGAACTTGAAGGTGACATTGTTTTAGATGTGCATCTTTATTTTTTGCACGTAATTCTAGCTGGATCCTTCATCCTCTTTAAATGCCCCAAAACCATTTTCGCAAGAAATACTGCTATCATGTGACTTATTTTTGTACGAAAATTTAAATTAATATTGTCTGAAATTTATTTGAAACATCACTCAGTAAGCAAAATATTAACTTTACCCCCTCCACTTAAAATTAAGAATAAAAAAATGATTTAAATTAAAAAATATATTTAAATCAATAATTTTTTATCTAATCAATTTTTATCAACCCTGCTTGGAATTCACCTTGAAAAAATACGCTGCTCGATTTTATTGAAGAAATGAGAACTACTTGAGGTAGTAAAGTGGTGCGGCCCCAGACTTTTTTTCACAATCCCTTTATCAGCAAAAGTACGATTTAATCCGTTTGACTCCGTACCATTCGCAACCCTACATTTTGCAGTTTTGTGACATCACAAAAGGTGTACTGTTGATTAGTATTGGTATCTTACGTGTACAAGTACCAGTAGCAGTAGCCAACTTTTCAGATTTGGTTAGGCTATTCACTGCTACCAGTTGGTAAGTTATGGGTATTAGATTAGGCCTACTTAGTACTGTATGATTGGGCAAGTTTCTGATTGCAAATCTGAGATTAACGTACTGTGTATTCTGTTATTTTATTGCTTGTTGTGCAATAACTTAGCTTAGTGAAAAAGAGTTGGCAAGAATAGGACTGGTAAGCCAGGCTGGTGACGTTTTAAGCCTGCTATAGTTGGCAATAGCCTAAAGTCTGCGAGACATTTTTTTAAATCAGCCTTTTATAATGTTAAGTAAAATACGGAGTTGACAGTGGTACGGAGTCAAGCAGATTAAATCGTATTTTTACGAATAAGAGGAATGTGGAAAAAGGTTTGGGACAACTCTTTGTTACCTCAAGTAGTTCTCAATTCCACAACAAAGCCGATTTTTGTTTAGAAACCGTTGCCGCTTTTTGTTTAGAAAAATGGTATGTGGTTGGTTGTCTCATTAGATCTTTTCCACAGGTTCGGCTTGCTCGGTTTGAAGCGCTCGGTAGTCGCATTCTCACAGGCATTGTCAACAATGAGGAGGAATCCGTCAACCGTGACACAGAGGAAGAAGACGGTGCGTTGAGTAACAGAAAGTGGTTTTACTGGTTGAACTAACTAAAACTAACATAACATTTCATCATCGGTTGAGCCATAGTCGTGCAGGTCTGTGAATTGTCGCACCTGATGAGCTTGCCGGTTGTTTATGGTAGATATTGTTGTTCTGTGTCCACTGGCCAAGTGCATTTTTACACTTCAGTCCTATTTTAGATTCTGGTGTCATGCAATGCCAAAAAAGTGCGAATTACGAAAGACGCTGCGAGTTAACGAGTTCATATTGACTGCAATGTTCTTACGGTGACGTAAACTATTTGATTTCGTAGTTTTTTTTTGCCACGTTATTTGGGTTGACTCAGAAGTAAGCAAGTTGTCTAAGCAATATACAGGTCGACTCAGCAGTATGTAGGTTGACTCAGCAATATGCAGGTTGACTCAGCAGTATGCAGGTTGACTCAGCAATGTGCCGGTTGACTCAGCAATGTGCACGTTGAGTCAGCAGTATGCAGGTTAACTCAGCAATGTGCAGGTTGACTCAGCAGTATGCAGTTTGACTCAGCAATATGCAGGTTGACTCAGCAGTATGCAGGTTGACTCAGCAATGTGCGGGCTTCGAGACCAGGGCCTGAAAAAGCCATGCGCTATGGGTGTTTATGACTTCCTTGTTGAAATGTTTATGGCTTCCTTTCTGAAAAGTTTTAAGGCAGCAAAAGTTTATCGCTTGCGTTTTTTTGCAGATGGACTCTTCGTCGGGCTCCTGCCTCCGCCGCGAAACAGGGTGAGGTTTCCGAACACATCTGTAACTTATGTCCTTTTCTCCCGTATGGCCTCTTCAAATGTTAGGGCAAGGGATGGACATTTCAGAATAGTTGGTTGTTCCGGAATTATTCCGAATACCTAAAATCTAATCCAGAATACCGAATCCTATTCTGGTTTAAATTAACTTAATATGCTGAAAAAGTGAACAACTAGTCAACCACCACCGATATCAGAAAAAAATTATGCTACGATTTGCTTAATTAAAGCAGCACTTTATTGCAGTGCATGACATTGAATGCTTCTAAATGATCGCCACTTAGTTGCGTTCTTAATTCGCTCACAGTCAAGCCTGCACTGGAGAAACACCTTTCGGAAGAAGCTAATGTTGCAGGAATGCAAAGGTATTTTGAAGCAAGTTGCTTCAAATGGGGAAGTTGAAAATTTGTGGACCACCATTTCATTTGTCTAGCTTAAAAGGATAAAAAGTTTGAATTTTGGAAGGCCTTGTTTGAGGTAACTTTTCTTCATATTTGCCTACTCTGAAAATTTCATGTATCCAGCATGATTGGTTAAAAATTTTAAATTTTGGCAGCCCCATTTGGGGGTATCCCCATCGTGGTACCCCCAATTTTTGTCAAATTTTATCTTTTATTTATATGTACTTCCTTAAAATTTCATATGTCTAGCTTAAAAGGTTAAACGCTTGAATTTTGGAGGGCCCCTTTGGGAAGAAAACCCCCATTTGTGGCACCCCCAATTTTTGTTAGGTTTGGTTTTAGTATCTACCCGTTCCGAAAATTTAATCCATCAAGCTCTAATAGCGTAAAAGTTTAAAATTTTGGAGGACCCTATTGAGGGGGGATTCCCCAACCTAGTACCCTTGATTTCTGTCGCTCAAAAGACTTTCCTGATATGTTTAATGCTCTAACTTTGAATACAGTGGGTTTAGCGGTTTGAAAGTAGATAGCGGCAGAAGAAACAAGAAAAAAAAAGTAAGAAAAAAAATGTAAAACAACAAAGATATATTCAAGCTGGGGTGAACAATCATAATTAAAAGAAAGGTGGTTGATAGTGTGCGCAAAAATCACAAACCATTTTTCATCAATATCAGTAATTACCGAGATATATCGGTTCAAATTCGTCCACTTTTTGCCCATTTTCGGGCTGTAAAATTTTGGTCACATGACCGGGCGCCTCCAGATTCGGTTTGCATAAACCACTTATAAGCATCCATATTGTGTACAAATTTCAGCTTTACACGCCTAGTGGCTTTTGAGTTATAGGCAAATTAATAAATTTTCCAGCCAAAAATTGCGTTTTTTAGGTTTTATTGTGTCTCAATTCACGATCACGTAACCTAAGATTCCCAAAATTAGCGCACACGACGCTTTCATTAATTCTTATTTCAAGTCCAAATTTTAACTTTCTAAGTTAAGCCGTTTGCTGGTTATAAGCAAATCAATCCTTATCTGCCAAAATTCGCAAACAGAAACAAAGGTACTACGCGCTCGCGCGAAGTCCCAGTTACAGAGGAAATGGCTCACTGCACTTTTATGTGAGACTTAACTGCAAACAATTTTTACCAACGTAATTACGTTAATTTAAAACCGGTTCCAATTATCCGGTTTATGTAATTTCAATTTAGAATTCGGATAGTTTGGGATTCGGATTCTTTTGGATTCGGTATTCTGAAATGCCCATCCCTAGTCAAGGCATTCGTTGACCTGCCAGTGCTCGTATCACGTCCATTAATTTCAATAAATCGCTGCGAAAGTGTTTTTTGAATCCAATGTTTTTTTTTGCGATCTGATTGCTTGGTGGAGGGCCGTTAAACCTCGTGGTCGGAGATTTTGAGTGCATAAGCATTTGTCGCAAAATCACAGGAAAGATTGGGTGCTCGGGGACTCAGGTTTTTTTTAGGAGCTGCTGCTCGCTGCTGGGATGTTTTCTTTACGAGTTCGTATCCTGATTCGTTTCCCAACAGCCCTTTATTAAGTTTCAACGTTTGCAACTTGGAACCGAATTTGTTTTTTGTTTTGCAGAACGATTTATGGGAGCTTCTTCCTGCCTCCTCGCGGCAAGCTTCTCGGACCTCCCCTTCCCGCCCCCTTACTGCGCCATTTAATTTGAGAGGGAGACATGCCCGTGTCACCCCCTCAAACGAGGCCTCCTCCAGCAACGAACCCACTGCCCGCGCTAGCTTACGTCAGCGTGTTAATGACGTAAGCCACGCACACACTTACTCACGCGACCACAGACGCATTCTTCGCGCGCGAGTGAGTGTGCAAGCAGAGATCCAACACCAGTACAACCGACTCCAGCAGCTGCAGCGGGAGCGTCGGAGACTTGAAGACCGTCTGCGGCAATTACAGACCGACCGCGCCTCGCTGAGAGCTGGCGGAGCCGCCAGAGAAAACCGGGGTCTTCACAACGACCTCTACGCGCTGGAGCAGGAGGTGTTTAACGATTACCACGAGATCAACGAAGCGCTGTCGAACCGCATCCGATCTCGTATGTCGCAAGTCCGCAACGCTGCGCTAGAAGTGTCGCAGATTCCACCGCCTGCCGATTCCCGGTCGCATATTCCGCCGCCTGCTGATCCTCTTTTTCATATTCCTCCCCCAGCCGATCCCCAGTCGCAGAATCCTCCGCCCACATCTCCTCAACCTTCCAGCGCCAGTTGGTGGGCGCAGGCCAGGAGCGCGTCCAACCCTCCTCGCGCCGTCGTTGCAAACGCTTTGGACCCTGCCGTGATTCTTTTTGGTGCGCCCCGATCGCCATCCATCACTATGGACACAGGTATTATTAGAGTCAAATGCACCAAGGTGGAATTACTTCATTTCGCAAATTAAAGAATTTTATAGCTATGTAGCTTAATTGACCAGAGCTTTGATGTCTTCGTGTTCAATTGTTTTTTTAGACCGAGGAACCTCGCATTATTCTAGTCTTTACCCATTGATCATAATACCTTTGCTGAAAACGTTTCCGCAATATTTAAACAACTGATCAATGGTCGAGTGGATAGAGCGTCTGCTGCTGAAACAGTAGACGCGGGTTCGATTCCCGGCCGGGTCAAACCTATACATATTGGTATTCACAGCTTTCCTGCTTGATGCTCATCAATTAAAGAACAGTGTGAAGCCTCCACCGTGTGTGGTAGACAGGTGAGCAGGCGAGAACTTGCCTTGAAGGCCGAAAGGTCCCATTCGCTGTCTCCTGGCCAAGGCAACTTAGTGAATAAAAATGCGATTTCAATTACAAAGATGATTTTGAAAAAAAAAACGAAAAAATTTCGATGTTGAACTAGAAAAGGTTTTTTCTAAAATATGATCGTCCAAGCACAACGACAGGTTTTAATTGCTAAAAGTTAAAATTAATGGTTTTCCCATTGCGCATTTTAGTTTATTAACACCAACAGTAGGTTGAAAAAAATTTCGTGGCACACAAACCCCATTCCGAAATAGTCATCCATTAAAAAAAAACGTTGGTGAAGAACTCACTCAGCAACAAGCGTTTGGGCCCTGGTGGTTCTTGGTGGATGGGGCGTTTGCTTGATCAAGCAATGGAGTTCAAAACAATCGCAGTGAACCGTGATCTCGTTGGAACTTCGCTCGAGCGCGTAGTACCTTCGTTTTTGTTCGCGAATTTTGGCAGATGATGATTGATTTGCTTATTACTAGCTAACGGTGAAACCTAGAAAGTTGAAATTCGGACTCGACATAAGAATTAATGAAAGCGTCATGTGTGCCAATTTTGGGGATTCTACGTCACATGATTGTGAATTAACACACAAAAAAACATAAAAAAATGGCAGTTTTTGGCTTAAAAATTTGATTCGCTTATAATAACTCAAAAACCATTTGACGTGTAAAGCTGAAATTTGGACACAATTTGGTGCTTACAAATGCTTAATGCAAACCGAGTTTATGGGCGCCTGGTCACGTGACCAAGATTTTACGGGCCGAAAGTGGGCAAAAATTTGACGAGTTTGAACCGATATATCTCGGTAATTGCCGTGATATATCGGTTCAAACTCGTCAAATTTTAAAATAGCATTAGCATTCAAGCATTCAAGCTTGAAAAATAGCATTCAAGCTTGTTTACCTCAGCTTGAATGCTATTTTTCCTGTTTCTTTTTCTTTTTCCCATGCAATTTACTTTAAACCGCTAAACGCACTGTATTCAAAGTTTGAGTGATTGAAGATATCAGGGAGG
Organism: Trididemnum nubilum; assembly: GCA_963965965.1. Classification (NCBI taxonomy): domain Eukaryota; kingdom Metazoa; phylum Chordata; class Ascidiacea; order Aplousobranchia; family Didemnidae; genus Trididemnum; species Trididemnum nubilum. The sequence continues at coordinate 206,518 of OZ014471.1, forward strand.
ACTAGTGCCGACTGAAGTTGGTGGTGCCAGGTTGGGGAAATCCCCTTCAAACGAGTCCTCCAAAATTTTGATCTGTTAAACTGTTAGAGTTAGATGGCTAAATTTTCGGATTGGGTGGATATTGAAAATAAACTAAACCCAGCAAAAGTTAGGGATGCCACAATGGAGCTTTCCCCTCAAACGGGCAAAATCCAAACTTTTTAAGCTAAACGCATCAATTTTCTGGATAGGAAATATAAAGAAACGATAAATTTTGACAAAATTTGGGGTTAGCTAAATAGGTGGTCCCCTTCAAGTGGGGCTGTCAAAATTTTAAACCGTTAAAACTAGATGGATCAAATTTTTGGAGTGGGTAGATATCAAAAATAAACTAAACCTAGCAAAGTTGAGGGGTTTCCCCTAAACGGGGCCGGCAAAAATTCAAACTTTAGCCAATCACAGTAGACTCATCAAAATTTCACGATAGGCACATATGAAAAAAAGATAAAATGTGACAAAATTTGGGGCACTAAAATGGGGGTCTTTCAAAATTCAAACTTTTGAACCATTCAAGCTAGACGCATGAAACTTTCAGAAGAGGCATATATAAAAGAAAGATAAAATCAGAATAGATAAATAAAGTATGGCAAATTTCAGATGTCACAATTGGGAAATCCTCCTCCAACAGGTCCTTCAGAGTTTTAACCTCTGAAGCTCGACAAATAAAATTTTCAAGATAGGTACAAATGCAATATGGAAAAATTTGAAGATCTCATACTATTATAGGGGTCCTTCAGTTGTGTTGACACTTTCTCCCATTTACTACAAAAGCTAAACAAATCTATTGCATAGATTAATATGAATCAAAGATTAAAGATAGCAAAATTTGGTTGACCGCATTGAAGAGACCATGCCAAATCCCCCTTAAAATTTTTAAATCAGTATTAAGAAGTACTCCAGCTAGACAATCAAATTTTCAAAGCACCGACTGGGTAGTATTTAAAAAAGATAAAAACGCAACTTGGCAATACCATGTTAGACAATTAGCCCTTAAATGGACCGTCAAAGTATAAGATGAATTCTTACAATGAATTGGTATCACAGAAAAGTAGAGGAGTCAAACTTATGGGATTGCTTCTACATTTAAGACCTTGAAGTACGTGAGCTTAATGGCTTTGTTGGATTTAAGCTGGATGGCCGAGTTTTTTACTGAACTGTCAATAGTGACGTTGAAAAAATCTTCTACTTACTCTTCAAAGTTTTAGATCAATTTTATTACTTTACTGCAAAAAAGCTTTTGTGGTGAGAAAAGAATGAATAATACAATATATTGGCTATGGGGTCGCAATGCTAAAACGTTTCTCAGAATAGGAATAGCTGTAAAATGCGTGCATATTTCGGGCCGTGGTTATTGTTAAGTTTGGCTGATGTAACAAAGTCGGTGGAATTTTAAATATTGCTCTGTTATTTCTATTTCATAATAAAGTGAAAAACTGTTAGGAACTCCTGATGGCTTTTTGATTGACGTTACTTGATTAGAACTCGGTGAGACCAAAAAAAAGTCTTCGTCGTAAAACGTAAAATTGATGGGATTTTCGGTCCAAAAACAGATGAAGACCAAAAAGAAAAAGGTCTTCGCTATAAAATTACTAGGTTTTCGATGAAATGAGGTTCCAGACCAAGAAAGATAAAAAAACAAGGTTTTCACCACAAATCAGTGGAGTTATGATTTCACATCATCATTTGATGTCACCCGGGGCGCCCCCCCACCCCTCCTAGCTACGCAACTGAGGTAGGCCTTGTTTTGATTTAGTTCTTGATTTTTGAGAAAACTCAGTAGAACTGTTCATACACTGCATTTTGCAATTTTGTGACAGCACAAAAGGGGTACTGTTGGTCAGTACTGGTAGCCTAGGTCTACAGGTTCCAGTAGCAGCAGCCAAAGTTTTAGATTTGGTTATAGGCTACCTACGGTAATTGTCATTCTAATTACATTTTATTCACCAAGTTGCTTTGGCCAGGAGACAGCGAAGGGACTTTTTGGTTTTCGAGTCAACCTGCCACCGGCCACTTGTCTACCACACATGGTGGAGGCTTCACACCATTTCTTCCAATGCTGAACGTCAAGCAGGGAAGCTGTGAATTCCAATTTTCATAGTCTGGTTTGACCCGACCGGGAATCGAATCGGGTCTACCGCTTCAGTTGCAGACGCTCTATCCTTTGTCTCTTTAAACGATATAAGAAAACGCGCAGAGCATGAATTGTATGTGGTGTTGATCACTTCATTGTCTCCTGTCCAAGTCACGTGATAACTGATAAAGCGAATGAATGGTCTTTTGCCTTTTCAGCGATTCGCCCACCAAATGAACCGGGGATTCCCACAGCGATTCGCCTACCAAATGAACCGGGGATTCCCAGACGCATTCGCCGTTCTGCTGCTTCCAGGTTAGTACCTCTCTCATCCCGGCCTGACGTCATGGAAAGTTGGTGTGAGTAATGACGTTTTTTTTGCAGACGTTCGTTCGCACGTCGAAGAAGTTACTTCAGTCACGTGTGGCCGGTACCAGAAAGTCCACACTCGCACGACCGTTTGTCATACCGCCTCCAGTGGTGGGACTTCAGTCAGCTGGAAATGCCAGAGATCAGTAGGTACGAGGTCACAGATTGTGTAGCGTCTTTTGGCGTTTTTTCAGGATATTTATCGCGTCGGTCTCTAGGAATATCCCGCTATTAATAATGCGACGCTTTTTAAAAGCGACGTTGAAACAATCGATTGCATTTGGTTGGGTGCCGCGTCAAAGCCTTTAAATAAGATGATGAAGAAATTTTATGCCCATTGCTTATGCGTAGTGCAGCAGTCGCTCTCCATAGATCAAGTGCAACTCCACGGGTACTTTTGCAACGATTACCGTTGTGGTGTTTGCGAGCAATGGCGCAAAATGTCAACTGGCACCCTACTGCTCGGTTCAAGGTCTGAAAAGAGCAAACCCGACAGTCGCACAATGGTTAAAGCAAACCTGATAGTCACACGATGGTTATATGTTTTTGTATTGTTTCATTTTTTTTATGCAGTTGGGAAAAGTTAAATACTGCGCGATCGCAATTAGAGTTGTATTTGTAGCACTGCTCGCAAGGTAGCGCACTAAAGCAGAACGAAAATTATCATGTATTTCGCAGGAGTGACGTCAGCGTTGTAGTTCGTCACTGCAAGATTCACAACGACTCTAGCGTTGATGTGTCGAAGGACGCCGGCATGGTGGCAGCGCTGATCTGGCTGGACGGGAGCCCTCACGCCGCTGAAGTCGGGGTCTTCTCCCTCCTCCGGAGCTCTCTGGGCTGCTTGTTGTACAGGTCAGCGACCAGTGCGTCTTTGTTGGCACCGCTTTGTGGGAAAGTAGCCGCCCTTGCAACGTTGAAGCAGTGTTGTCCTGATGACGTTGAAGCAGTGTTGTCCTGATGACGTTGAAGCAGTGTTGTCCTGATGACGTTGAAGCAGTGTCGTCCTGATGACGTTGAAGCAGTGTTGTCCGGATGATGTTGAAGCAGTGTTGTCCTGCATTGCTTCAGTGGATTAGCTGGTAGTTCGCTCTGGCTTTTGGAGACTAGAGCGTTTGTGCGACAGAAGATCACGTGATCAAAGCCGGCAATCGCTGGAAAGCCCGAGGTAGAAATCCCACACCACTTGATTTGTTAACTCCTCAGCACTGCATGGTGATCATAATACTGATGAGTACTCAACATATCCATCGCTTCTTGCGAGCCACTGAATGAGCGGCTTCTTATTTCCCGAACGGGTTGACCCCAATAGTGTCCGTGTGACGTAGGGTACAGGTTTACTGATATCAATAATCGTTTCGTGTTCGCAGATACTCGGTCGATGCGTCGCAGTACGCCATCTGCCTGAGCATCTCGCCGCGCAGCAACTACCTGGCTGTCGGGCTCAAGTACTTCAACTACAGCGCTGGGCCAGTTCAGCGGTGAGTCGTCACAATGCTCTCGAAACGCCTCTAAAGCTTGCAATGAGCGGTTGGCCCGGTGCAAGTCACGCGCCGGGACTAAAAATGAATTAGAAATGAGGCCCGATGCTGTGTTTGTTATACACGGTTGCACTGTGACACTATGAAGGACTTCGACAGGAGCAGGAAAATAGTGGATGTGTCCACCGTGGGAGTGACTTGCGCTTTATTCCAGCCACTCGAATAATACCACTGCCTAGCCCAAGTGATCGAAACAAGCGTCGGTGCACTGCGAAGAGTCGATGAAAGTAGGGGATGATTTTAGCTTATATCACCAATAAAGCGAAATCGGGGTTCTTTAGCACTGAGAATTTGTTGCTAGGGTAGTCACAGGGTATGACGTTTAACCGGAAGATTTCACTTTGCATTTTCAGACGTCAAGTCGCGCAAGTATTGAAGCTGAGTGACCTTGCTGACGTAGAGAATTGCGTCCCCGTCTACGCTGTGCGCCACCCAAGTAAGTCTAGACGCAGTGACGCAACCAGGAGAGCTGAAGCCAGCCCCCTCATGAACCATGTCAATTAGAAATTTAACCCAAATTATTAATCAAGCTTCAACGTGTTTCAAACTCAACTGTTGAAGGACTTCGCCACCGCCGCGAAGTCCTTCAAAACCAACCCGTGGTCGAGTGGATAGAATGTCTGCTACTGAAACGATACTAGGTTCGATTCCCGGTCGAGTCAAACCAAAGACTATAAAAATTGGTATTCACAGCTTCCCTGCTTGACGTTCAGCAACAAAAAGGGACAGTGTGAAGCCTCCACCGTGTGGTTGGTAGACAGGTGGCAGATGAATCGAAGACCGAAACGTCTCTTCGCTGTCTCCTGGCCAAGGCAAGCTTGTGAATAAAGTACTGTAGTTGCAATGACATGGTATTGCAGCAGTCGAGTTTTAAAATTGTATGTCCAACCGATCGAGCTTCGGAATCATTTAGTTTGCGAGTAATCCTTCAAAATAAGTCGGTCGGATCACTGAAAGCACCCAGCTTTGGTTGTGTACCTTAAAGCTACTTCATCAAAATAAGCCAGTATTTAAAAAGCCAACTTCAGAGCAAAATATGAACTGCTGATAGCTTAAATGTTTATGAGAAGCATGATATGGCAAAGCGTGGAGTGAACTTGCTGTACAATATGCGGGACCGAATTGGCAGGTCTGAAGATTGCGATGATGAACTTCACAACGTTTGGTGGTGGATTAAAACCGATGATGATGATGATGATGATGAGGAATGAATGCCCCTGTCTAATCACACCAACTAAGGACGCCTTTTCTGTTCGAGTTGCAAGGTTTTCCAGACTAGTCCACCAGCTCATCAACACCAGTCATCAGGCTGCTGGGTCGCCCACTCTGCCCAATCACAAAGGGTTAATCCATGTTTAATTTGAGGCATGTCGACCCATGTTCTTGTTTTTTTTCAAACTTGATATGTGAGTAGAGCAGCCTCACAGAACCTGTTTGCAAAAAAATTCCGCCTTTTCAGCACTAGCGGTTCTCAAGATATGGCCCATTTAAATCTGTACGCTTGAGTGATTTTGCATGAATGAATTTGAACTAGACCTAAAGTTGAGCTATGAAAATGCAGTAATGGCTACCCCACCATTTCTGACCATGCTGAATTCAATAAAATCAATATTTTTAAGCTAGAGAGGCTCACTTTTGAGATATTTAACGATTTAGCCCTTTCTCTTTGGCCTCAATTGTGTGGTGCTCTATTTTTTTTTGAAAATTTTTGAAAACTCCTCTTTGACAACCACTTTACCTAATTTAATACAAAAAATCAAGCTTTGCCACACTAAATTAACATGCATTGCAAGAGGCCAAAGTCGTTGTAGTGTAAAATGTGTTTCATAATCAAAATTTAATTGTGTTTCATAAATGACAAGGCCATTGATTTGAGCAACATCAAACAAGCGTTTTTAATCTTTACTACAAAATATCTCGACGAAAATATCTTACTACTAGTTTTGGTAAGTGGCGACTGATCTTTTCTAATTGCCCGATTGGTAGTGGCAAAATAGAGTGCAGAAAAAAAGTCCCTTTGGCTAAATTTCGTTAGTTGAATTTGTGTCGATAATTTCTTCCTTGCAGACTGCATAGTTATTTTTCTCAATTATGCTAAAAGTTTCAAATCTGCATCAAAACGTTCTGAATTTTTAGAAAGTTTCTGGTTAAATTGTGCTTAATATTGAATAAGAGTTTTAAGGTTTTTGAAGAATTACAGTAAACCCAAAATACATTAAGCTAAAAGGAACTCAAGCAAACCAAAAATCAGTGATAAGTAGTAAATTACTCCATTTAGCATTAAATCTATGCAGTGCTGGATAGAATGGATAATATTGTAATTGCAATCTCATATGTCAAAATAACTTGATCAAGAGCAACCACAAAAACACTTTACAAAAATTGAACAATGAAGCAAATCTAATGCATTGTTATCTGTTTGGGTGAATTAAAGACTTTTCCTAACAATGAATCGTATTAAAAAAAAATTGGAAATGTGAAATGCGAGAAGTGAAGATTGAGCGCATTTTACCCTGCAATGACTTTGCCGTCTTGTAGAGAATGTTAATTTAGTTTGACAAAGCTTGATTTCATATTGGCTTGGTAAAGTGGTTGTCAACGATGTTTTTAATATTTTTCAGGAAAAAATTTAGAGCATCCCACAATCGAGGCAAAAAAAGAAAGGGCTAAATCATTTAATATCTTGTGGTGACTGAGTGAATTCATATATTTTGTCCTTGTGTAATTTTGTCTGCGGCATCTGGTTATTGGCCCATATTGGATATTGGTTTGGGTGGTATTGCATGATGAGCGGATATTGCGCGACAAAAGGAATTTAATTGATGTTGTCTTTGTTCTCGTTTTTCTTTGTTTACTCGCTGTATATACAGTAAAACCTCACTATTACGGACACCCTTGGGACTTTGCTCAGCTGTGCGTAATTCTGAGGTGTCCGTTGTATTGAAAATCAATCTTGAATGGACACCAATAGATTCTGTACAATAGTTCTGTAGTGAAAAAGACATTTCTTGGGAATCGTAGTTATACAGTATGATATCCTATACCTTTAATTTGAGCTCGCTTAACCATAGAGTAAATTACAGTGCAGTAGATTCGAACCAAATTTAACATGTACGGTGCAGTATACCGTACAGTAGTACTGCATTTATTTAGACTTTTACAATATTGTACAAATACAAGCACATCTGTTACAGTATCACGATCTCATTGACTCGCTTTCTATCAGCAGGGGCATTTTCCTCATACGCCTCTAGGTACTCTGCCTTTCTTGTCATAATCTGCGACACTTGAGACTTTCCAATGCTGAAGATTTCTGCTAGCTCTCTGCAAGATTTTCCACCACTCTCTCTCTTATCAGCCTACACTTGTCTTCTACTGAAAGTTCACGTCTTGTTTATCTGCTTTTGCTCAATGCCATCTCTTTTCCCTCTTCTACAGTGTCTTTCGTGATCTCGCGTATTTTTAAAACAAGGGGATTTCTCACTTGAGCAGCTCAAATTATTCTACTAGCTTATTTACCTTGTAGCCTACTGAATTAAAAGGTTCAAGTTTGATTAAAATTGACATTGTTTAGTTAACAATCGCCGAACAATTATGTAATACAAGTAATTGTTAATCTTCAATGAGTTATCACCACAAAAAACCTTTGAAATGACTGCATTTTGTTACCAACAGTCCAACACTGTCCATAATAGGGTAGGTTGTGACGCACATTTTTCCAAATCAACTGTCCGTTATCCTGATTAATGAGGTGTCCATAGTATTGGGTTAAGAGTTCAAGTTAATGGCTCAGGAGAATTCTGTACTTGAAGAAATTGTCCATTATTATAAGGTGTCCGTTAGGGGAGGTTCTACTATATATCGCTGCTTCAGTTTGTTATTATTATTATTTTATTAAATTCTACTTGTTGACATTAAAGCATTACGTCTTTGCGTGCGGATTCACTAAAATCTTAACATTGAGACTTCCTAGCTCAAAAATATTGATTTTATTGAATTCAGCTTGGTTAAAATTGGTGGTGCAGCCATTTAATGCATTCTCTCAGCTCAACTTTACGTCTAGAAATTCAAATTCATTCATGTGTATTCCCCAAAATCACTCAAGCGTACAGATTTAAATGGGCGATATCTTGGGAATCGCTTAGGCTGAGGTGGAATTTTTTGCAAACAGGTTCTGTGAGTCTGCTCTACTCACACAACAAGTTTGAAAAAGATCCAAAAACATGGGTTGACTTTTTCCAAAAATTCCTTAAATTAAGCTTGAATTGACCCCAAACCATCATCGTTTCGCCTAGTTCTAAGGAACATTGATGTGCATCGCCAGGTGGTGGTGGTGGTGGTACTACCCGACCCCTTCCGAGGGATGGGGGCGCGGAGGAACTCCGCGAAGACCCAACAGTCGGGCCACACCCCAAGGTCTGGACCATAGGTCAAGAATAGAGAGAGAGGAGCCAAAGATAGAGTTACGAAGTGGTTCAGAGGCAAGACAGTCGAGGAGGAGATGATTGAGGTCCTGTAGAGGGTGTTCACAGGCACTACAAGCAGAATTCTCCTTCCGACTGATCCTATGAAGATATGAGGATAAAAGAAGACTGTGGCCATGGCAGCGAAGACGGGAGAGCTCACAGCGAATAGGGCGAGAAAGGAGCAGCTCCTCCGAAGAGACTTCGGGGGTTTGGAAGTTCAAATGGGAGTGGGAGATGTGACGTCTCCAATTGTGGTACTGGGAATAACGGACTTTGGCAACGACTGGGGGGAGAGGGCATGGGATCGCGTCAAAGGGCAAGGAGGCATCAGTTAGGAAAAGGACTGACTGGAATTTGCAGGTCATCAAATGGCTAGTACACCAATCGAGACCTTGCTTGAGGGCAAAGGTTTCAGCTGTGAAGCTGGAGGCAATTGGACCAGGGGAAAAGGACGGGGTATTGGATGTGTTGCATTTGGAGCATGTTACATATACTCCAGCACCACCGGGACCAAAAAGGGAGGGGACAGATCCGTTTGTCCATACTTGGATATCAGCCGGGAGGAGGGAGGATAGTCTGCTTGAAGCAGTTTGGAGTCTGGCTGTACTGTTGCCTGTGCAGTCAGGAATGAAGGGGGAAACAGTGAAGTGGGTTGTGGACCATGGAGGGAAAGGGGGGCACATGATCAGAGCCTCACGTGGGGATGGGAATGGTTGTGTGGCCGAAGAACAGAATGAACTCCAGGAGGGTTTCTTCTTTAGTCGACCGGGAACGTTTTTTGTTGCCAGGGCATAAAGGCTGGAGAAGTCTGGGGGGAGGCGCAGAGCACGTTCGAAGGAGAAAAGGGCCTGATGATCTAGAATTAGCTTTAGAGGAGGGAGTTGGGCCTCAAGAAGGAGAGGGGAGGAGGGGGTGGAAGAGAGGCACCCAGTAATAACCCTGCATGCTGCTCTGTGTAGGACTTCCAAGTGATTAGTTGCAGTGGAATGGGAACCATCCAGTAGAGGCATATGTGAGCACCGGTCGCACAAAGGCTTTGTAGAGTAGGGAGAGAGATTCTTTCGTGGGACCCCAGGAGGCAGTAGCTATGGAGCGAAGGGCTTTGTGGCGTGGATAGAATTTTGAACACAGGGATTGGACATGGGCCCCAAAGGATAGAGTTCGATCAAAGGTTATGCCAAGGAATTTAGGGGTAGGATTAAACGAGAGAGGGATGCCCAGGAGGTTCAGCCGGGGCTGGAAAGTGGCTTGATGGGGATCTGTAGAGAAAAAGGAGGACTCACACTTGTTTGGATTGAGTGGAAGTCTCCATAAGTTGGACCATGTTTCTAGGACAGTGAGGGAGGATTGGACAACAGAAGATGCTTTTAGCGGGTTTGGGGAGGAGGACCAGATGGCCAGATCGTCAGCATACAGGGAGGCATGGGCACCCCGAGGTAAATCGTTAGTGATGTCATCAACAAACAGGATGAAGAGGACTGGACCAAGTACCGAGCCCTGGGGGACCCCACGTCTGATGCGGAAGGAGCGGCTGCAGGAACCACCCACCTGGACTTTAGCTCTACGATCAGAAAGGAAAGAGCGTACCTATACCCGAAGAACAAAGCAAGGGGGGAGTTTGAGCAAAAGGATTTTATGAAACAGAACAGAGTGCCAGACCGAGTCGAAAGCCTTGGAGAAGTCAACAGATGCCAAAATGGTTCGGTCTGGAGGCTTTTTCTTTTGGAAGCCGTCCCAGATTGATTGAGACAGAGTAAGAATTTGGTCGAGAGACGACCTACCTGGACGAAAGCCGGCCTGGCAAGTGGAGAGGAGATGATTCGATTCGAGGTGAAAAGTTAGGCGAGAAAGAATCAAGCGCTCAAAAAGTTTGGAGATGCAAGAGGTGAGAGAAATGGGGCGGAAAGAGGACGGAGAGGAAGTGGGTTTTCCAGGTTTGTAAATGGGGATAATAGTGATAGGTTTCCAACAAGAGGGGAAGGTGTGAGAGTACCAGAACCTGTTGAAAAGAGAAAGAAAGAGAAGTTGTGCTGGCTCAGGCAAATGCTTTAGTAAAGGATGGGCAATCTGGTCAGGGCCAGACGCAGTGGAAGAGGAGAGTTTGCAGATGGCAGTGGAGAGCTCAGCCAAAGAGAAAGGAAAGCAGAAAGAATAATATTGTGGAGGGAAGAAGCATCCTCACAGCTAGCTTTCCGGATTCATTCATGAACTGTCGTTTGGCTCTGCGCGAAGTACGGGGTGTTGCTTGAGATAGATGTGAGCGAAGATAAGAGGCATAGTGATTGGCAGTGTCAAGAGGGGAAGTGCAACCGGGAAAAGAAGGGTCTTGGGAGGTGTTCTTTTTGCCCGAAACGGCATTGAGAAGCCTGAAGACAGCACGAGGATCAGAACGGGGGGGCCAGATTAGAACAGATGGCTGGCCAGGTTGCAAATTTGGCTTTAGAAATGACTGAGGACGCCCTACGAGAAGCATCTATGTATCTGAGGCGGTGAGCTTCAGACCGGTGTGCCTCGGAGCGGGCCCTCCGTCGCTCCCGCACTGCAGATTCCCTTTCCTGGGACCACCAGGCTTTGGGGGAACGACCAAGGCGGCCAAAGGGGATGGATGCCTTGGCAGCTTCGACTAAGAAGAGGGAAAAGGAGCGGGCAGTCTGGTGGATGGTGACTGCGTCAACATCAACAGAGGAGAGTTGCTCAGCAATATATGATTGGTAAACGTCCCAACGGGCCTTTTTGTAGTTGAATTTGGGGGGACGAGTGTTGGGGTGACGAACTGGAGAGAGGGGAGGACAATCTCTATGTGGAGATGGTCAGAGCCAAGTCCAGGAAGAGTGCGCCACTCACAGTGGGGAGCGAGAGACGCAGGAGCTAACGAAATAACGGGGGAAGAACGGTTCTCAGTGGAACGATGGAGGATCGTGGGAGAGGCAGGGTCGTTCAGGATTTCCACAGCAGAGTAAGTGATCCAGCGAAACAGGTCATTTCCGAGCGGGTTAGGGGGAATGAGTCTGTCCCAGGTTGGGTGGTGAGCATTGAAGTCTCCAAGGATAAAAGTGTCAGGGTAGTTTGGAAGGGTGTGAGGAGAGAAGGTCCTGGTGCGAGAATCAGAAGGAGTGCTTCTGATGGGAGGGGAGTAGAGGTTGAGGAATTGTAAGACAGAGTGGTTGGAAAAAAGAACTTTAACCAAGGTATAGTATGAGTAGGGGTCCTGGGAAGAGAGGAGACAGAAACAAGAGAGAAGGCCAGGCGGCCTACGACTTTTAGGCGCGGAGCGTTTAGGTGATGCTGATTATTCACCGGCGCCTGGACTTTTAGGCGCCAGAGGTAAAAATTTTTTTTCAAAAAAATTAAAAAAACATTTTTTCAAAAAATAAGTTTTTTTTCCAAAAAACAGTTTTTTCTACGAAAAAACTTTTTTCTCAAAAAAATTTTTTTTTTCAAATGACAGTCTTTTTTCAAATAAAAACTTTTTTGAAAAAAACTTTCCAACAAAAAAGTTTTACTTTGATTAAAATGTTATTATTTTCGAAGCTTTTCATCAGTTGTTTGTCAAGAAGAATCGTCAGAATAGAGAGCGCAGGAAAAGGAATGGCTAATTGGCTATAGGAAAAAGCCGAGCAGTGATTGGCTGGAAAAGCATTGCTGAGATTCGGGAGAAAAGAATACATATAAGTTAAAACATGGAAAAGTCGCTGCGTGAGTGTGAACAAATTACACTTGTCATCTGGATTTGGTGGGGAACTGGTCTGAGTGGGGGAGCCATGGCATCGCTAGGTCGGTAAACGAACCGAGATACATTTACTGTTCGAATTTCCATTGCAGCAACCTGTAACTTGCGTTGTTTAATCACAGTTTTGTTGTTTTCTAGTTCGGGAATTCTTCCCCCACCGGCCCCCCAGCATCAACACTATATCATGGCTTCCCCATGTTGGGTGGGGGCTCGTTTATGGCACCAATGACGGCCAACTCCGATTGTGCTTCACCCACCCAACCAGCGCCGAAGCTACCGAATGACAATCGTTACTTTTTCAATAAATAAAGCAATGTGCAATCATGATAAGCAATCGTGACATTTTTGACGCACTTGATGTTTCGTACGGGTTGCCCTCCCGCACCCGGCCTGAGATGAAAGAAAAAAGCGCTCACGTCACAAACGTGCAGGCTGTGGGATAGTCCGCAGCGAGCAGCTGGTGGGCGGAGCGTATGATGAAGCAATACTCTGGCTTGTTTCTGAACTTCAGACAAATTTCACATCTTTCCTGCCTGGCTCTTCGCAGAAAAGGCAACACCATTAAAAGTTGCTGATTACAGCTTTTCTAATCGAGAAGATTTGGCAGTTAAAACTTGTTAAACGACGTTTTGTTCGCCCGAACTCTCAGCAGGATGGCATTTGACCGCCTAAACTCCAACCTTCAACAATGGTACCGATTCCAGGTGGAACCAAATAAACGGGCGCATCCGATTTGTCGGCCCCCTGTGTGTAGCGGCTGTTACGGTCGAGGTTCTGCGCAAACGCTGCATTAATGCAGAAGCGGCAGCGACTCGAGGAAAATGACGCGATGAAAAGACAACGCTGAAAACGTATGTACGGTACACTCTCTGTTCAACAGAAAAAACAAAGGGCGAGCCTAAACCCGGAAAAATATACAACACTTTTCTTAACGCAGATATTTTCACGCACTTGGGGAATTTGCAGCGGGAGAGCCTCTACACGTTTAGTTAAGGATCCGATTCTTGACCTCTGCGGCATTTACTTAATGTTGTGCGTAGCTATACTCTGGGCCGTAACCACGAACGTAAATTGATAAGGATCAGCAAAACTTTCGGGGTAAAGTACAGACAAATGGTAAGGGCCAATTGGTGTAAATATGAATTAATTCTAAGATAGTATCTTTGAACTTGGGAATATGGTTTATTTTAATTCCAAACTGGGGCGAATTCTTCCAATCACGAAGTAGTCATTGCAATGCAAATATGCAGATCGTCCAATAAGTTTGCATCTGACGCTGTCCTGTGATAGGAGGGTAAATGTGCGCTACAACCACAACAACCAATTTGATAATCCGAGGATCACGTTAATCCGCGTTAGTTCATACGGCCTCAATTCACGAAGTGCACTCGAAGAATTCCACTTCCCTCAAGGTGGATTGTGGATTTGAGAGTATCTCCTGGCAGATGGCGCACTTGCCAGTGTAAAGCGTTGGGCCGGTGTCAATAGATCTGGCGCAGGCTCGGGATAGTGCCAGGTCGCACACGAGCAGACCCCTGAAGACCAAGTAGGAGCTGCGGCAGATGCTCTGCAACAAATATTTCAACTTTTTATGGCAAAGAAAAAGAATCCGAGTGTCTTCTAGCTTGGCAGTGCCTTACATTTGTTAATTTTGAAAAAAAGAAAACTTCATCACTCTTCGGAATCTTGGAAGCAATATTATAACTAAGTAGTAAACCAGATTTTTAAAATTAAACCTGCGATTAGTTAAGAATTATCGGGCCATAGACTGTTTATTAGTAGACCGAAAACTGACAATTTTTTTTTCACGATTCATTTGTTCTGAAATATGCCGATTCATACAACCAACGACACTTTTTTCTTCACGGTTAACTTGTTCCAGAAATACGTCAAATCAAACAAGTTGAATACGCGTATCCACAAAAAAACTTTTGCTACAAGAGCAAATACTATTTTTGTTTAATGCTCTTCTCTTTTTCTTGTGTCTGTTTCAAGTCTACTAACTAAATAAAAAGTCTATGGTCAGATCATTGAGAAAATGGCAATTTTGCGACGATTTACGTAATGAAATGATGAGAACATTATGAAATGATGGCTCAAAGGTTGTCCAGACGTATTTGATGGTCGGAAAATCAATCAACCTTCTCAAATAAAGGAGCTAGGATTTTGACTGATCTTGTGCAGAAAAACTTTAATCTGTGCGCGATAAACCTCACACAAGGTCGTTCAGAGTTGTGAGCGCCGGCTAATACAGATCTGAACTAGAAATCATAATCTCGAACCCGACCCCAAAAAACCGGCCCGACTTACAACTCTGAGACTAGCATAGCCAGGGGGGCTAAAACCCTCCATTGGCCTGTCGCCAAAACGCAGAATAAGAAAAATACCATGCTTTTGGCACTTCTGAGACTGTCTATTTGCACTAAAATGGACTCAAAATGATTTTAAGCATCCTTTAAAACATTTATTTAAGAGGAGGGGGTAGTTTGTCAAAAATAAAACTCACAATCAGTAAAGAATTTGAAAAATGGCCAAAAATAAGCAATTACATTTGATCGCTTGTTTATAAATGCTGAACATAGGTTTCATCAAAATATATACAAGCTCAGAAATAGGGGGGGGGGGGGGTATTAGTATTAGTTAATTAACAATCACTTCTCCCAAATCTCGTTGCATTAGCCCCCAATTATCTTTCACTGTAAAATATAGACGAAATAGACTTTTGAGTTTTATTAAACTATAGAACTTTATGATTTACCAGCTTGTAAATAAGAAAACTGAAATTTATGGCCCTTTATGCCACCACTTCAATCATGTTTTTGCACTGCTAATTTCTATGCCGTGTTTTAAAAGTATTGTAGTAATTTTTATCAAAATAGGACTAAATTTGAGTTATTTTTGCAAAACGATACAAAATTTTTGAGTGCTGAGCCCCCCCTCCCCCGATGCAAAGTTCTTGCTGCTGAAAAAATCGTCATTCCACCAATCTTTTGAGGATGGTTATTCTCTGCATATCGCCACTTAAAAAAATCTTAACGCCACCTAACAAACTCATTTTTTCACGACTTGGTCTTCGGCTGCCGTTCGAGGCTAGATGGGAGTTAAAGTTTTCGTTTTTCATGTAGTGCAGCTTTTTGTTTATTGGACAACCCTCACTCGGAGATCGAGTTTTGTTTAAGAGCTCGAAATCGGTTTTATCAAAGAAATGAGAACTACTTGAAGTAATAAATAGGTGCCCCAAACCTTTTTCCAAATTCCCTTTATAATTTGCGAAAATACGAGTTAATCCGTTTGACTTCGTACCATTGCCAACCTGCATTTCGCAATTTTGTGACATCACAATCCGCATAATTTTGCAAAAATTCTTGCAAACTAAGAAACGCGATTACCAACTAGTAGCAGTGACTGGGCTTTTGATTATAACCAAATCTGAAACTTTGGCTTCTGCAAGTGGAACCTGTAGACTAAGCTATCAGTACTGATCTACAGTAAGCCTTTTGAGATGTCACAAAATTGTGAAATGCAGGGTTGCCAAAGGTACGGAGTCAAACGTATTTTTGCTAATAAGGGGAAACTTAGAAAAAGGTTTGGGGCACCTCTTTATTACTAGTCCGGTAGAATTAGCTTTTACTCGCAAAAAATTTATAATAAGCTGAAACTTCGCACGATGGCTCAGGACCATGTCCTAAACCATCAAAAAACCCCCATGTTTTGGACATGGGACTTCCCCCTTTTTCGGCATTTAAAGTCTGCCATCTAGTGTCCAAGAGCCTTTACTATCCTACAGCCAATCCAAAAGTTGTAAAAGTGCCAAATTTTGAATAATAGTAATGGTTTTCAAGTTTCGGTGTAAAAAAATTTACTTAAAAATCGATGACGTTATTGTTGGTGACGTCATTGCCAAAGTTTTTGAAAAAATGACGTATTGATGGCTCGAATTGTAAGTGAGAGTTAAGTTTTTGGTTCCAAATAAAAAATTGTTTAAATCACATTGATGACGTCACAAACGTTTGTGATGACGTCTTCTGTAACGAGTTTTGACTGTTAGTTTGAAACAGTGTTTGATCATACGAAATATCGCAAACTTTTATGTTTATTAGCTTTAAACTTGGGAAGAATTATATTGTGAATTCAGTCAATTTACAGTCAAAAACTGTGTTGTCAGTAAAACTCTGGTGTAGTAGTCAAGCAGATAAAATTTAGACCTCCCAATAGGCAGTGGTGGGCATTAACGAGTTACTATAGTAACGAATTACTTTTTTAGTAATTTTTACAGTAACGACGCTGCGTTTTCAAAAAAGTAACTTTGGTGGTAATTTTCAAAGGTGGAGTCCTCCAGAACGTCCTTGGCCTCGAGGACACATTTTGAAGTCCTTGGCCTTGGCCTCGAAGCCTCAAGTCGTCAAAATTTTCCCTGTCCTCGGCTCGAGGACAGCACTATTTTTGAACCGCTGAAATTTCGTTGGAAAACGCTAGAAACCTTGCGAAAAATTTGCAATGACCTTTTTTTTGGTTTCCTCAAGTAGAGATCGCATGAAAAAAAATTTTTGAAGACCTTTTCTCCTGAAAAAAATTTTTGAAGACCTTTTTTTTGAGATCGCCTGAAAAAAAATTTTGAAGACCTTTTTTTTAGAAAAAACTTGCGTCTGTGTCCTTGGTCCTTGGCCTTGGCCTCGAAATTTTTTTGTGTCCTTGGCCTTGGCCTCTAGCCTTGTGTCCACGACTCCACCTCTGGTAATTTTATTACTTTTCTAGAGGTGTCAAAATTACTAATTACAAATTACTTTGTAAATATTGCCATCCAGTAGAAACGCTTGACTGGCTGCTTATTTTGTACCTCCAGCCAATCAAAAAAGTTTGAGAATGACGCAGGGTCGTACCATGGGCCATATGTTTTTCTGCGTGCTAGAATGGTTTATACATGCAGTGCTAGTTTCGTCCAAGATGATCGATCATTGATAGAGCTCATAGGGATGCAACAAAATCGCAATAGCAATAGAAAATATACTGTCAAATTTTTTAATTCCGCTGGTTTCAAGGAGGAGATTTCGGTGGTGGTATTTTGTTGCTTGTTTGCTTAGTTATAAACATGCCCAGGCTTTATTTACGAAAGTTTTGTTTTGTATCTTTGATTAACTGACATCAATCTGAATGTAATCTACCGTTTTTTGGGTTAACATTATTATCTACCTTCGCGTAGTTTCAAATTTCAATGTTATGCAAAAACCGAATGTAGGTATTGCAATACGCTATTCCTTCATACCAGAGATGGAACCGGTCGGGATTTTCTCGACCCGACCGGTAAATTTCAAAATCATCGCCGGTTGACCGGTTTCTGACCAGCCCGGTCGACCGGTTTTTTTACAGAAAGTTTTCTGTATCTAATGAAAAATTTCCAAAAGGGGGGCATGGGTGAGGGGTTAAAATTTGTGACTTTGAACGGGGGTCTCAGAAAAAAAAACGCAAAAAAATTTTTGTGTTTTTGGTAAAAATGACTCAATTTTCAGACCTTTTTTGGTCAAGTTTCGGTTTGAATGACCTGTTTTGAGCAGCGCAAAACGTGCACAAAATAAGCATAAAAAGCACTGAAGGGCACAAGCTAAATTATTAGACGTTCTTTCTAATGATATTTTGCAAAAGGCCAAAAAATGAAGTTACAAGTTTTTAGCTATTGGTGACAGATTATTATTTTGCAATTTGCCGAGCAGCAAACACCAAACTTTTTTTCGGCAGTGCTGCCTTTGCAGTTACAAAAAGATGAGAAAAAAAATAACAGCAAAAGATAGGTAACAGCAAAAACATTCGAATATCACAATACTTGTACTATTGCACCCAAAAACGTTAAAATGATGGAGCAATAACATTATATGATATTGAAAATTATGTCAGTAACAGCGTGAAAAAAAGGAATATTGAAAAATTATGTCACTAACAGCCTGAAAAAACTTAATAATATTCACAACAACTATACACAGTGGGCACAAAATTAGTCAAATAGACGTTTAAACGTGATCTAGATTTATGCAGCAGACGTAATTTAGATGGTCTAATTTTTGTCTAAATGCTGTCTATTTTCCAAAAATGTATGTAGTTAAAAAGACGTCTTTACAACGACGTCCAATTTACATAACTTATAGACCTTAACACTTTGCTAAATTTTTCGTATTTTTGACGTCTTTGTAAAGACGTTTATTCAACTCAGTGCATTTTGCAAAATAGACAACATTTAGACCAATTTTTGTTTTAGACGTCTTTTAGACGTTTTGTGCCCACTGGAATAGGCTGCTTCACTAACAGTTTGAGAAAGTATGAAAAGGATCTATTGCAAAACCTTATGTATTGGAAAAGGTTTTTAGCTCCACAGAGATGTATATACGGACTGAACAATTAATATAAATCGCAGTGGAGCTAAAAACCTTTTCCAATACATAATGTTTTGCAATAGATCCTTTTCATAGTTTCTCAAACTGCTAGTGAACCAGCTAGTTTTTACGAATATTATTAATTTTTTTCACGCTGTTAGTGACATAATTTTTCAGTATTCTTTTTTTTACGCTGTTAGTGACATAATTTTCAATATTATATAATGTTATCGCTCCATGATATTAACGTTTTTGAGTATAATAGTACAAGTATTGTGATGTTCGCATGTTTTGTTTTTTCATTTTCGCATGTTCGCATGTTATTATGATGGTCGCATGTTCGCATGTTTCGCATGTAGTACAAGTATTTATCATTCTTGCGGATAGACAACTTTTTCGCATCGCTTGCTTTCAAGAAGTCGCCGTTCTGGTGACTCTTCCTTAGGCTTCCGCGCTGGTAGCCTTTAGGCCAGATAGCACGCAAACGATTAAATACCTATCTTCTGCTGTTATTTTTTTTCTCATTTATCTTTTTGTAACTGCAAAGGCAGCACTGCCGAAAATTGTTCTGAAGAAGCCTCCCGGTTTGGGAAGCGAAATGTCAAACCAATAAAATAAAGTCATTGGTAGTACGAAGTCGTTATGAATAACTATCCCGATGAACGCAACGCGTCCGTTATTTTCATTGAAAACACTGAACTGTTATAACATTGGCCAGAAAATATTCGAAATATAATGTGCCCCAGCAGTTTGTAGAAATGCAGCTATTTCAGAATAAGCCATGGTTAGTTAGATATAAAAAAAAGAGCTATGTCTTTCTTGCCCAGTGTAGAGTGTGGTAAATTTAAGTCGAATCAAGCTTTTCAAAGCGGCAAGATTTTAGCATGTACTAAAAAATCTGAAATCTGCGCCACTTTTACCCTTAAGCTAATTAAAATAATGCTAAAATGACAGGTAGCGTACACCTCTTCCACATGCATGCTCTATTAGAATCAGATTACGCGATTTTAACGTATATTTTGCACTTTTTTGCTTTGTGCCGTGGCCCAAAGTCGGGAGGCATGGCACAATACTCCCACCCTAAATACGTTCCTGGATGTGCATATCTTAATAGTCACAGCATATTAGTCACAGCTTGAAACCATTCAACAAGTGTTTTCGAAAGGTGTGGTTTGTTGACTCTGATTTTTGTAAAAAGTTTTATTTATGATAAAATATATACGTATATTTTGGTTGGTGTTTAGATGTCTTTTAGTTGCCAGAAAGGAGAATTTGACCGGTTTTTCAACCGGCTTGACCGGCCGGTCGAAGAATCTCGACCCGACCGGCAACCCGACCGGTGCCGGTCGACCCGACCGGTTTCCATCTCTGATTCATAAGCCAATGCGTAAAATTTTTGTAATACCTACTACATCAATACAAAAAAAGGACAGTATTTGTCCAAAACAGTTAATATTTTTAAACTTTTTGTGCAAAATAAATTTTTAGTTCAAAAGCTGAAAACTACGGTCTCTTTCCAAAGAATATCAAACAAAAAAATCAACGCATAATAAACACAGATAATTGCAAAAAGCGAATAAAATCACCAACCACCTCTTTATAAATCAAATTAAATCTTTCATTATATTCGCTGCACAACGCCGAAGCGTGTAACGAGTTTACGGCATTACACCCTGGCAACACAGCTCCTTTCGAAGAAATGTTGAGCAGTTGTGAGCCGTTGGCCACTCTGTGTCTGATTTAACCGGCCCGAGATTTGAACCTCAGACCTCCCGCTCAAGAGACGAACACGTTACCGCTTGACTAATAACGCCAGGAGTTAGTTTTGACCTGAAGTCACTGATGTATTTCAGGGATGTGGAAGCGGAAGCTGGAAGCGGAAGCGGTGGAAGAGGTTAAATTTTTTTGGAAGGGGAAGCACTTTGATGAAAGAGGTTGGAAGCGGAAGCGAACTCGGAAACGAAAGTGTTGAAAAGGATCCGGAAGCGGAAGCAATTTTTTCAAAATCAGGCGCTTTCGGATTTTCAACCTGGTTACAACCATTGGGGTAAAATGTTACAATAATAATAATCGACAACCAGGGCATGGTATGGAATGGAATGGAAAATGGAATGGAATGGAAATTTCGTTATGGAATATGGAAGATGCCAGAATGGAATGGAATGAAATATTTTAAGAATGAAATGGAAGACAATCTTCCATACTTCCATACCAATTTCGTACTAGATTTTGTGCATTGTATTTACGGAAAAATACATTCCGATGTCGGGTGGTGATAAATAATATTGTCACAGAAGTATTCAACTTCAATATCTACGGGTAATATTTGTCGACAAATCGCGGTACTTTGGTTGTTTATATTGCCCAAACAGTGGACGTATTGCATCATTGTAAGTACATTGCAATTTGCAACATTGATGTTATAGTTGACGACTTTGACAGGTTTGACTTGTTGTTTTTTTGTTGTTTTTGAGTTTGACAATTTGCCAAGTCCTAAATTTTGTTTTCTTGCATCGTCACAAAAACTCGTATTTGCTATTTCATTCCCGTTTCAGCTTAATTTTATTTCTATTTTTAGTTTTTCAGCTTACAATAATTCTTTTTGGTTTTAAAGCTTGGTATTTCTATTACGGTAAATGTTCTTTAGCAGTTTGGTTATGACAAATTTTGTCGCTGATATGAGAGCAAACTTGTACGGTAATCATTAAACTACAGGCGTAACCAGGAGGCCCAGGCTCTCTGCCTCCCCCCCAATTGAAATGCTACCAATGATAAAAATGATGACACAAAGCCTAATTATTTAGTTTTTTTAACATTTTTTTGGGCGCAACAGTAAATGCGTACAACAGCAATTAGCAGTAACTTAATATTGACGACTAGGGGGTACGGGCCCTCTTAATTTAATTTTTTTGCCAACCAATTTAAATGTCGAAGCCGGGAGAAATTCTGTGGTTTTGTTCTAAAAGGTGCAATCTCAGGCCCTCATCTAACTATTTTATGCAATAATATGTTTTGGGCCCCCAGCTAACTTTTATATTGCAATAACATGATTAGTAACCATTTATTGCATCTAATATACCGACTTGAAATAACTTTAAATTCCACTTTCACCACCTACCAACTTTAAATAACAATCCACCTCCATCTCTTCAGTTTTCACGCGACAAAATGCTTTTGAAAAAACTTAGCTAGGGGAAAATGGTTATTGAAGTTGAATCGAGGGTGCTTGGGCTTCTGGTCGTAAATATTTCTAAAACTGGTTATTTTCATGATAAAACAAAAATCTTCATAGGCAAATCTTCTAGTGAATGATTTGATGCTAAACATGTTGCAGAAAGCCTGTCTACGACTTCACCGGGACTTTTAGGCGCCTGGACTTTTAGGCGCCAGAGGTAAAAAAAGTTTTTTACAAAAAAAGTTTTTTTTCCGGAAAAATTTTTTTTTTCACAAAAACCTTTTTTTTTCCAAAAAAAAGTTTTTTCCAAACAACACTTTTTTCTGCAACAAAACGTTTCTCTTCTCAAAAAATTTTTTTTTCTTTCAAATGACAGTCTTTTTTCAATTAAAAACTTTTTTGAAAAAAAACTTTTTCCAACAAAAAAGTTTTACTTTGATTAAAATGTTATTATTTTCGAAGCTTTTCATCAGTTGTTTGTCAAGAAGAATCGTCAGAATGAAGAGCGCAGGAAAAAGAATGGCTATAGGAAAAAGCCGAGCAGTGATTGGCTGGAAAAGCATTGCTGAGATTCGGGAGAAAAGTATACATATAAGTTAAAACATGGAAAAGTCGCTGCGTGAGTGTGAACAAATCACACTTGTCATCGTGCTGCATCCCGGGACAAAATTTGAGCTGATTTGTCCTGCTCGAAAAAGTAGCAAAAGCAATCAATTTTGAAGCAAAAATAAATAGAGTTTTAGTTAAACGTAAACTTCGCTTTCAGGCTGATTTCTGAAGAAGTTGACTTCAAAAATTTAACATTGTTTTTACTATAAGTGTATTTACAACAAAGTGTAAAGATTAAGCTTAAAAATATCGATTTAAACATTGCTTTTACTCTATTTACAACAAAATGTAAAGACCATAAATAGGAATCTGCCGAGAGATAAATTCTTAGCTCCTGAAAAAGTTTGTACTGTATTGTTTGGTTTAGGTAGACTCAAAATAACCATGAAACGAACGAACGATTTATTTGTTTTGTTGCTCACATCAATAATCATTAAAACACACCACGTAAAATACTTAAAAAGACAACAAGGATGCTGCGAAGTGACCGGTTAAGGGTCTTCAAGTCAAGCAGTCACCCTAAAAGAGAAGGTTTCCACAATACAATAAAATACAAATTACACAGCACTACTAAGCAAAGCAGTAAGCATTAAAAAAAAAAAAAAAAAAACAAAAAAACTACAAAACAGCAAAAGCAAAAAAAAAAAGACCTACCGGTACTGCAGTTGAAAAGCCAGTAAAAAAAAGAAAAAAGAGAAAAAAAATTGGCAAAAATATACTATTAGAGTTATAGGCAAAAACCACGTTACGAATTCTAAAGCAGGCAATATTGACCTAAGTGTAAGAATGGTAGTACCAGAAAAGGAAGGTACACTGATTGAGTGAATTTGGAAATCTTATTGCATGAAAGCAATCTTTAATAAAGCGCAAGTAAACATTGTTTGTACTTTTTCTTGAAAACTTTAAAGGAACTATTTCTAGTTTCAGACGAAATTGAGTTCCAGATCTTAATTCCGCCGTATTTTATAGAACGTTGCAGTCGAGATGTGCTGTATCGCGGAATAGCAAACTTACAAGCTAAATTTTGCCTAGTTCTTATATTGTGTACTGTATCCGTTTTACAAAAGTACTTCGAAAAAGTAATGGGAAGTTTCTTATTGCAAAATTTATGCATGAATATTGCGACTTCATAAGTATAGATATCTGATAATTTAAGTATTTTATTTTGCTTGTATAACAAAGACACACTCATGAAGGGTTGGTGGAATGTGAAATTATTAGTAATTAATCTTAAACCTTTATTTTGTAGGGATACAAGTTTTTGTAAGTATGATTTATAGGTTGATCCCCATATTATAATACCATACAACAGGTGAGGATGAAGTATAGCATAGTATAGTTTAAGTAAAATTGAGGTCGGAGCATAACGTCTTAATTTAGAAATGATGCCAACTGACCGAGATACTTTTTTCGCTACATTTGATATGTGGTCAGAAAAAGTTAGTTTATTATCCAGTATTACGCCAAGGTATCGGAAGGAGTCGACTATTGGTATAGGAATGTCATTAATTAAAATTGGAATAGTACATGAAGGTGATCTAAGTTTAGGAGCAATAATCATGGCTTTGCATTTTGAAAAATTAATCGTGAGTTTATTCGCCGATGACCATTGTTCAGTACTAAGCAGCAACTTATTCGCTTTAGCTTTCAGTTTGTCAAGATTAATTTCATTAATTACGAGACAAGTGTCATCAGCATACTGTTTTATGCTATCGTTAGAATAAGTATTAGTATTGTTGATGTCATTGATATATAGTAAAAATAGTAGGGGACCCAGTATTGACCCTTGTGGTACTCCATAGCTTATATGACTAAGAGCAGAAAGACGATCATTAATGCTTACACATTGAGTTCTGTGATTTAGGTAAGATGAAATTAGATTGAGAGCTGGGCCACGTATTCCATAATGTTCTAGTTTTGAAAGGAGAATTTTATGACAAACAGTATCAAACGCCTTTTTGTAGTCAATGAAAATCAATAGAGTGTATAACATTTTGTTGATGTTATCGTAAGTAGTTGTTACCACATCTAATAAAGCATGACTTGTGGAAAGGCCACTGCGAAAACCGTATTGGTTAGGATGTAATATCGAATTTTTGTTGAGATAATTTGTAAGTCTAGAGTAAATTAGTTTTTCCATTACTTTGGACAGACATGATAGCAGTGATATTGGTCTGTAGTTTGATAGTTCAGTTTTACTGCCAGTTTTAAACAGAAGGATAACTTTAGCATTTTTCATGCAATTTGGGAAAACACCTTCAGAAAATGACAAATTACACAAAATAGACAATGGAACCGCAACAATGTCGCTGGCTAGTTTTATAAAATAAGCAGTTATGCCATCTAGCCTAGGTGATTTGTTGAGATTCAATGAATTGATCTCTTTAAAAACCTCTTGTGGAGATGTTGGTTCAAGATAAATTGAGTTTGATATCCTTTTGCCAAGAAACTTATGATGATCTGTGTCATTTTGTTCAGAAAATTTCATCGCGAGATTCGTACCAACACTAGAAAAATATGTGTTAAACTGGTTCGCAATACTGGCGGCGTCATTAATTTCAGTTTTGTTTACTACAATTTTATTAATGGTGGGTGACGAATCTTTAGCATTTGGAAGAAGAGATTTAATCATTTGCCACGTCTTTCGTGGATTGGATTTGTGTTTGTCAAACATCTTATTGAAGTAGGTTTTTTTCGCGATATATTTAATTTTGTTTAGTTTGTTTGCATAAATTCTATATAGTGAAATTAAGTTTTCATCTTTAGACAAAAAATGAGTCTTATACATTTTTTGTTTTCGTTTGATAGAAACTAAAAGTCCCCGGGTAATCCAGGGTCGTTCAAGCAATTTTTGTCGCTTTCGCGAAGCGATTTTCATTGGTGCATGTTCGTCGATTGCTTGCTTAATTATATTAATAAACTTGTCATACATAGTATCTAGAACTAAGGTGTTAGCTGTAGATAGGTCGTTTTCAATAAACTCAATCAGTTTGTTGTTTAGATCAACTTTAAACGATTCTGGAGCAAAATTTGTATAATCTCTAAACGTTGGCTTCACAGGAGCTTGTTTATGGTTAAGAAAACGCACATTTTTTGACAAAACACAAAAAACCGGATAATGGTCACTTAGCAGGTCCGTTTGAATTACACCAGGATGAATTGTATTGTTCATATGATTAGTTAAAATATGATCAATTAAGGAGCTGCTGGTAGGGGTCACTCGTGTTGGTTTGGTGATCACGCATGAGACACCGTTACTGGTAAGCATGTGTTGATAATCATTGCTGGTTGAATCGGAAGGTAAATTCCTATCGATATTGACATTGAAGTCACCAGTAATGTAGTAAATTTTTTTATCCTTGTTTAATTGTATAATTTGAGTTTCTAGATTTGCGTTAAAAATTTTGAAGTTGCATTTCGGGTGACGATATACTGTCCCGCAAATATATTGTATGCCATCTTGACTGCGTAGTTCTACAAACATATCTTCGCACATTTCAGTTTTCAAAAATTGTGTGTATACGTTTTGTACAACAAATCGCGAAGATATGTACATAGCTACTCCACCAGCATTGGTTGGCGTAGGAGAATGATGAAAATTATAATTAGGAATATTAATGTTTGCATAAGGAATATCCTGTAACTTAGTTTCAGTGAGACATATTATATCAGGCTTTGCGCTAAGACTTTCACAGAAATCAATCAAACAATCAAAATTTTTATGCAAAGAACGAATATTAGCATGCAAGATAAATGTCCTCTCGTTTTTACAGTCAGCAATAGTATCAAATTGGAATTTCAAGTCATAATAATCACATGGTTTGATATTGATTGATAAATTTGCATGAATAAAGTCACTCAACTCAAAAGAATTAAAATTTCTGACATCATCAAATGTAGCAGGTTCACTCAAGCCCCCAAACAGGTCTTGTTGCGCATTAGTTTTGAAAGAAGCAACTTTTTTTGCAACCATTTAGCTATGCATAAAACAATAATAACCAACAGAAACAAAACAAGTAAGCCTAGTAACAGTATGCATCGACAGGCAACAGACAATGATGTCTTTTACAGCAGTTTAAGTCACTTAATCTATTCAAGATCTTTTTCGCTTTTAATCATTAGCGAATGAGACTGGTCGCACTTTTTAACAAAAATGTTACCGTCAGCCGTCCAGATATATTTGAATCGACTAGATTTCACCTTTTGCTTAGCACTCCAAAATAGTTTTTTTCTATAACGAGTCAGATTTTCATTAACATAAACGCTACTAGTGCCTTCCACAGAAAAAGTTTTGAAGTCTGCTTGTCGAAGATTTTGGCGGTTGATATACAGAGTATTCCGTACATTCCTACTGATGAAGCGAACTATAATCGGTGGGGGTGCTGGAGAAACATTTTCGTTAACTATTAAACGTCACACGGCTTGCTGCGTGTGCCAATATTGCTCAAGCAACTTGTGTCCGTGCGCCGCAAAATTTGAGACCGCCGGCTGGAGATCACATGCGTCTGGATTAGGTAAAAAAAACTTTGCAAGTAAGTAGTGGAAAACATTTTTTATTTAAAAAAAAGCAATAAGAAATCAATTTTTTGTCAAACTTTTCCGCTCTGCTTCCATCTATCTGCCTTTGAAGTCACTTTTATCAAAATTTCTAACCCCGCCCTCTGCTGACAAAAAGAATTCTTGTTCAGCTTAAAGGTAGTACACAAATGACGCTCTCTAAGCAATCCTTTTCCAGCCAATCACTGCTCGGCTTTTTTCTATAGCCATTGCTTTTCCTGCGCTCTCTATTCTGACGATTCTTCTTGACAAACATCAGATGAAAAGCTTCGAAAATAATAACATTTAAGTAAAGTAAAACTTTTTTGTTGGAAAAAGTTTTTTTTCAAAAAAGTTTTTATTTGAAAAAAATTATTTTGGGAAGAAAAACGTTTTGTTGTGGAAAAAAAAAACTTTTTTTTGGAAAAAAATTTGTTTTTGTGAAAAAAAAATTTTTGAAAAAAAACTTTGTTTGGAGAAAAAAAATTTTTGGAAAAAAATTTTTTTCAGATGACCTCTGGCGCCCAAAAGTCTCTGCGCATAATCGGCGGCGCATAAACCTCCCGCGCCTAAACGTCCGCACCTAATTGTCACGGTCCGGCAGAAAGCGATGTACCTTGATTCCCCTGACGGTCCGGCAGAAAGCAATGTACCTTGATTCTCCTGACCAGGCCAAGTCACAAAATTTAACCTCAAAATGCAAAATTTTAAACGTGTTTTGGACTTTGCTTGAAGTAAAGGGAGGGATTTGTTCAATTGGCTTTCAAATCTCAGAAATTTTGTTCTTTCAAATGGCTCTGAAAACGTGCGAAATGTAGTCCAAATGGCATTACAATAGCCATTTTTCCCAAAAACTTACAAAAAATCGCCCAGCGGCTGGGTACTTCACCCCCAGACTCCCATAGCCTCCGACGGCTGGTGGCTACGCCCCCAGGTCCCGTTTGTGACACGTTTGAGTTGCACTAATTTGCTCACCATGCCTCCCAATTTTGATATGTTATCAAAACTTTTTAACTTGCGGTTTTAATCTTTTCCGTTTAGCAAATCCTGGTTACGTGCTAATAGACCCCCAGCTTTCGATCTTTCATTTTTTTGTTCCATAAAAAGTCTCTCTTTTTGAAAATTTCTGATGACGTCATTGCATGTTTAGCCTTCCCCCAATTACGGTTTAGCCTTCCCCCAATATAAAATTTTGGCTACGCCTATGCATTAAACCATGTGCAAATGCATGCCAGATAACGGTTGTGGCATCTTAGTATTGTTGACGCACATTCACGAGCGGTTGCTTACAACATTGCAAAGATGCAAAACAACAAAATAAACGCTGCATTGCTTCCAGTCTACACTTTCTTTGGTATGGAAGTATGGAATGGAATTTGAAAGAAAATTTTTGCATGAAATGAAATATGTAATGGAAGACTTTTAGTATGGAATGGAAATAGAATGAACGAAAATTGCCAGTATGGAATATGGAAAAATCGTCTTCCATTCCATTCCATATACCCTGTCGACAACACAAGTCAAATAAAATAGCTTACAAAGTAAGCTTGCCTGTTTTTTTTTTAAACTAAATACAATTAGCTATTTCATGCTGAGCAAGGATGTGGAAGCGGAAGCTGGAAGCGGAAGCGGTGGAAGAGGTTAAATTTTTGTGGAAGCGGAAGCACTTTGATGAAAGAGATTGGAAGCGGAAGCGAACTCGGAAGCGAATAATTCAATCCGGAGCCGGAAGCGGAAGCAAAAAATTCCGAAGGTGAGGAAGTGGAAGCAAACTCGGAAGCATAAAATTTCAAGATGAGGAGCTGGAAGCGGAGGCATTAAAAATTTGACTGTTTCCACATCCCTGGGCCAAATGTACTCGTGTACTCGGCGCTTTTTTTGACCGAGTACGGAGTATATTGACCTTCGAGTACGAGTACCAACCGAGTACCTGGGGTTCCGAGTACGAGTACTCAAAAAATAGTACTCGAGTACTCCATCACTGACTGAATGTTATCATTAGCCACTTCCCATATAGCTCATTAATGCAACCAGTTGAATCATGTTGCGCTGCCAATTTTTATGCTACTTTTTAAAAGCATTATTTTTTATTATAATAGCTCTAAAATTAAGTTAGTTTTGCAAAAAAATGCAAAAGCAAAATTTTGCGTTTTTTTGCAAAAATAACTTAATTTTAAGGCTATTTTGACAAAAAGATAATGCTTTTAAAACGTGATTTAGAAATTCGCAGTGCAAGCATGATTAAACTGGTTGCATAAACGGACTATTTGGGAGGTGGCTAATGGTAAAATTTTAGTTCTCGTATTTAGTTGCTGGAAAATTATAAAATCGTATAGTTCAATAAAACTCACATGGTGTAATCTATTTTGTCCACAGTTTTTAGAGAAAAATAATTGGGGAGGGAGGAATTTATGAAAAGGGATTTGAGAGGAATGATTGGTAATTAACTAATACTGAATAGCCCCCCCCCCCCCCGTATTTCGAAGTTTATAGTGTGTTTGTTGATGACACCTATGTTTAACATTTTTACACTAGCGATCGAATTTGATTGCTTATTTTTGGCCATTTTTCAAAGTTTTCATGTATTTGTGATTTTTATTTTTGAAAAATTAGCCCCCTCCTGAATATATGTTTCAAAAGATGCTTTAAATTACCATTTAAATCCAGTCCATAACTTAAAACAGTCTCAAAAGTGCTCAAAACGTGGTATTTTTCTAATTCTGCATTTTGGGCGACATACCAATGGGGGGCTATAGCCCCCCTGGCTACGCTACTGATTATTAACATGTAGTTGGTTTTCTGCAACTTGACGAATAAATTAATTCTGTCTGTCTGTCTGTTTGATATCGACTATCGACAATTCTTTGCTTTTTGTGAGAATTATCGATATCGATTCGTCTTTGCTTTCAAACAGCATTGACTTCCAACTCTGATATACATTTATAATTACATGCATTCATGTAGCCTAAACCTACACAGTAATGCATGAAGACAATGCTCTATGTTGGCCTAAATGCAGCATTTTCTGATACTGAGGGCTATTTACAGAGACAGTATTTGAGTATTAATGGT
Source organism: Trididemnum nubilum (assembly GCA_963965965.1). Lineage (NCBI taxonomy): Eukaryota > Metazoa > Chordata > Ascidiacea > Aplousobranchia > Didemnidae > Trididemnum > Trididemnum nubilum. The sequence continues at coordinate 236,485 of OZ014471.1, forward strand.
GAGCTAAACCTAATCTGTAACTTCTGAATGTAAACCACATATCCTTGCCAATGCAACTCAGAGCTTAGATAGCCAATAACCAGGTAGCCAAAACTTATGAGAAAATTTGGACGTATGGAACAGAGCAACTAATGAATATGGAATGGAGCGGAGCAAAAAAAAATTAGAAAATTACAAAAGATTTAGAAAATTCTTGGGAAAAATAAATGTTTTAGCAAACACATTTAAAATCTGGATCCGCTCCAAATCCGGTTTTAATGCGAAGCTAGTTGACAAAGCTAGTAGATCCGGCTCCGAATCCGGAAAAATGTAGGTGGACTCTGGCTCTGCTCCATATCCGGCTACGTGCCCATCTCTATTGCGAGTTACAAACAAAACCTGGTGACGAAGCTCCCAGCCGCTAGGTGATTTTTTGTAATTTTTAACGCCAAAAAAATAGCCAATTTAACGCTATTCGCATCAACTTTCACGCTTATTTAGAGCCACATAAAAGCACTAAATTGCTAATATCTGAAAGATAATGTAGTTGAGAATATTGCTCAGCTCCTTCAAGCCCCCTTGCTCAAAGGTGAAGTCCAAAATACGTTTAAGCGCTTGCATTTTGGGGTTAAATTTTTTAAGTGATTCAGTTAAAGGAGGGGCTGAAGGTTGCGCTACTGTTTGGAATCAGTACCCACCTCTGACGTCATCAAGCATGTCCTGCAGCAGATAGCTAGAGGGTTGCTGAAGAGCCCTTCGCTGCAATTCTCATGGCAAAGAGTTGTTGTGTTGGTAGGACAATCTGTCAAAATTAACTCCAATAAAGTCGAACAGTGCGCATGATTTACGATAGGTCTGTGTGATGCCTACCTACCTGTTGCCAAAGCGACGTAAAACATCACAGATGTTGCAATTGCAAAAATCACTGGCGGCATAATGACCATAGCATAGAGCTCTAGTAGTATCAAAAAATAAACAATAAGCATTTAATTAAATATTGCATTTGACATTATGACATTAAATCAGATTTCCAATAGTTCGGTCAGGTCGGTGCTGAGCGTACGAACGTACCTCCAAATGGAAGTTCGTGTTGGTACGTAGGGCCAGTGGCGGATTTAGGGGGGGGGATGGGGGGGATGCATCCCCCCCCACCAGCCTAAAAGTAACGATTTTGGCCGAAAAATCAGCCTCTGTTTCGAATAATTCGGCTCCATTTCGGGATGCATCCCCCCCACCGACCTAAACGTAACGAATCCGGCGAAAAATCAGTCTCAATTTTGGTGAAGACCTTTTTGTTTTTTTTTTGTTTTTTTTTTTTTTTTGGAGACCACCTGAATTTGGGCGAAAAAAACGTTTGAATTTCCGAGTTCGGCCGAAAAATCACTCTCAATTTTGGTGAAGACATCCGAATTTTTGAGGTTTTGTGCTTCAAATCCCCCCCCACCAAAATTTTCTGGATCCGCCACTGCGTAGGGCTTGCGGGATTTCTGTTTAAACTAACACTAAAAATACCCTCGCACGCTCACGATTTTACCCGCAGTGTATAGACTGGATGAAGCATGGCAGCAAGTGCGTAAACTACTAGAATATGACATCGCAAGCGATATCCGGGGATTTCGCGAATCTAACTTTACTGAACCAAAAAACTTCACAATTGCGTTAAACGTGTTTATGGGTGTTGATAGTCAGATCTGAAATACACTGCTTTCGAATTTCATAGTGTTCCATTAACTTGATTGGGTTTGTGGTTAACGGCTTTCAAAATTTAAATGTCAAGAAAAGGTATCTATAAAATGTCAATCAAAATTTTACAACTCTGCTTAGTTCTCGTTTCAACTTTGAAAGAGTTTGTTGAATTTTCGCTTTGCAACGCATGGCAATTGTTAAATTGCGGTTACAAACAAAACCCGCGTTAAAGCAAATATTTCGAAAGCAACCTTTTGCCAATATGATTTTTGGATTCGCCCTTACATTATCTTGACCAGAAATCTGACACACTATCCTAAATATCATTAAATCTCCACTTTCAACTCGCTTTCTGCGATATTATTTTTAAGGAGAATTTTATATAAGCTCTATGTACATGTATGAACAGTTCTGAGTTTTCTCAATATTCAAGAACTAAATCAGAACAATACCTGCTTTAGCAATTAGCATGGAAAAAGATAAGCATACAAAACAAAATTTAGAAACAAAAAATCAAATTCTTTAAGTTTAAAAGTGATATTGCTTTACGATGCCTTCACTTTGAAAATTTGTATTCATTTCCTCAACTCGATGCTTTCCAGAACTCCAGGTGTAATCGGAAAAAGCTTGAGGTCCTACGTGGCCGTCTCCCGGGAAGTCAGAACGACTTCCTCTGGTATTTAGGTAACAATATCAACAACCTACTTTGCAGCCGCAAGCAGCTCGAGTCATTGATGCACAGAGCTGAACAGCGCTGTTTCGATCTTTTAGCTTTCATCAGCAGCCGTCAGCATATCTAGACCTAAGATATTCCCCGGCCACTTCTCGGCCAAACTGGACAAACCGTAATGGGTTGCACAATGGCAGAGGCTTCATAGGGAATAAACTGTGCAAGCCGTTAAGGTTTGTCCAGTTTGACCGAGAGGTGGCTGGTAATTACCTTTGGTTAGATATGCTGACATCTGCTGATGAGAGCTAGAACCTTGAAACAGCGGCATCTGTGCACCTAAGTGCAGAGGTGGAGTCGAGGACACAAGGCTCGAGGCCAAGGCCAAGCACACAAAAAAAATCCGAGGCCAAGGACAGCCATTCCGAGGATAGAATCTCTCCAGGCCAAGGACGGGAATGCTCGAGGCCAAGGCCAAAGACCAAGGACACAGGCGCAAGCATTCTCCAAAAAAAAAGGTCTTCAAAATTTTTTTTCAGGCAATCTCCAATTCATTGGCGTACACAAAATTTTGGTTGGGGGAGGCCTAAACCACAAATCACATGAAATGACGTCATCAAAATTTTTCCAAAGAGGAAGTTTTTGTAGGACAAAGATATCGTAGGATGGAAGATCTGAAATCGTTATTGCCTGTTTGTACGCAACCAGGATTTTGCAAAGGGAGAGGGCTTATACTAATAATCGAAAAATGCAAATATCTAACTTTGGGAACGTATTGAGAAAGCTTGTATGACGCAAATGTATCACAGATGGGGGTTTGGGGGCGGGGCCCCCAGCCGCCGGAGGCTTTGAGGGTCTGGGGGCTAAGCCCCCAGCCGTTGGGCGATTTTTTGTAATTTTTTGGATAAAAAAGCTATTTTAATGTCATTGGATCACATTTCGCAAGTGTTCAGAGCCATTTGAAAGCACTAGATTTTTGACGTTTGAAAGCCATTGAAAAAATCAAATTGTTTAATCCTCCTTTAGTTGCAATTTAAGTCCAAAACACGTTTAACATCTTGCATTTTGGTGTTAAAGTTTAATTGTAAGTGATTTGGTCCAGATAGGGGGAAGCAAGGTGCATTGTATCTGTCTACATTGCAGCAGTAAATAATAATCCACTCGAAGATTTTCCTTAGAGATTTTTGTTTTTTCATGAAAATAACCAGTTATAGGACTAAACGTTCAAGGGGGACCCAGGCCCCCTCAATTGAAGTTCAATGATTCGTTCAATCAGCTTTTCCATGGCTAATTTTTTTAAAAAGTATTTTGTGCGTAAAAACCGGCGAGGTTGGAGGTGAAATAATGAATTGTTTTTAAAAAATGGTACAATAGATGGTTACGTCTACTAGCCATGTTGATGCCGGGACGGATTTACAGTACATTGCACTAGGCTCCTGGCTTTTTGGAGATTTTCGCAATATCTTTTGGCAAATATAGGTGAGGACCAAAAAAAATCTTACGGTTTCAGCTTGGGGCCCCTAGCTGGTACTGCGTCATATTATGGTAAATCAGGCCCTGATTAATGCATTATGTTTACAAAAAGGCTAGATGTGAGCCTGAGATAGCAACTTTTAGGACAAAAACTCTCCATTTTCTCCAGATTATACGTTTAAATTGGCTGGCAAAAATAGAATTGAGGGGGACCAGGCACCCTTGGTCTTCAAAATTCAATATTGTTAATTAGTTATGCTGTTGTCAGCGAAAAATGTTAAAAAGAAACTGAAACTGAAGAAACAATAGGCTTTTTTGTCACATTTTTGTCTTTGGTGAAATTTCAATTGGAGGGACCTTGTCCCCAAGAGGAGGAGGGCCCTGCCCCCCTCCCCTTGTCTACGCTTATGCTTCAAGTGAGGAAAACAAAAAAGGTGTTTGCAAATTTTCCGCGAGGTTTCTGGCGTTTTCCAACAAAATTTCAACTGTTCAAAAATAGAGCTGTCCTCGAGCCAAGGACAGGGCAATTTTCGAGGACTTGAGGCTTCGAGGCCAAGGCCAAGGACTTCAAAAAGTGTCCTCGAGGACGTTTCGAGGCCAAGGACGTCCTCGAGGACTCCACCTCTGCCTAAGTGTAATGTTTAAAGTCAAACAACTATTAACCAAAAATTATCGACTTCTTTGATTTTAACAGCTAGGAGGTTATTCGCTCTCAAAGTTTAAAAGTCTCTAAAACTTCTCGGCCAAATAATCGAGTAACCAAATAATAATCGAGACCAAATAATTAGGAGTTCCCAACTGTTTTTCACTTTATTATGAAATAATATACAGCGATATTTAAAATTCCAGCAACTTTATTACATCAGCCAAACTTACCGCTAACCACGGCCCGAAATATGCACGCATTTTATAACTATTCCTATTCTGAGAAACGTTTTAACAGTGCGACCCAACGGCCAACATATTGGATATTGTATAGTGTATTGTATTGCATTCATTATTCTGCATCAAAGCTTTCTTACAGTAACAAAATTGTTCAAAAACTTTGAAAAGCAAGTAGATTTTTTCGACATCACTGGAGATAGTTTTGTAAAAAACTCAGCCATCCAGCTTAAATCTAATAAAGCCATTTAGCTCAAGCAGGGCCTCAGAGAGAAAATTTTCCTGGGAGTACGTAGGTCGATACGGGGCTCCCAAATCTTAGTGGCCCCCCCAAGGCTTACCGGGGCCTATGTCGATAAATCCTTTTTTGTGCGATAGTTGTAGACCTTCATTTAAAAGTGAGGGGATAACGATATTCACATACAGTTAGGACGTATGAAAAACATAACTAGACATAAAATTGGTTTAAATCCTGCTAGGGGGTGTGGGGGAGCGCTGTGAGCTCCCCCAGCTGGGTCCGGGGCAGAGTCCCAGACGCTTTAGCACTTTTTATGTTTTTCGAGGGTAAAATACAACATTTGATCAACTTCCCAGCACCAAACTTGCATAAATTGACGAGCATAAACGTGACATACATGAAAGAAAGTAAGTGAAGTGGGGGATGATGACATTGACACAATATTATACAGCATAATGACTTTAATACTGCAAATCCAAATATTTTACTAATAAAAGTTTTAAGAAGTCAGCTGCAATCATAGACTTCACAAACCCAAATACGTATTAAACTAATACAGATAGAGTGAGTTACTTGATGATAGTAGTATAGTACGTCAACTTTGACTCCGCTCTCTGAGGTTGAAATGCTTTTGGATCTCTGGAAATGTGGGCCCTCGTACATTGTTATACCGCAGAATTAGATTCTCAAGTCAGAGAAATGTAACAAACGTTCATTTTGGTGCAATTGTTCGGCTTTGGATGAATTTTCCTCTTTTTTTAATCAAATCGGCCACTATTGGATGCCCTAAAGGCTGTGTAGCAAAAATAGCGACCAACTACCAGTACTGAATAGGCAGACTGATATTTTTGCGGCAGGCAAGTTTGATTACGGTGTTAAGGTGCGATACCAAAACTTGACGCGGAAACCTGAACTCTTTCGGGCCCCTTGAGCCCAAGCCCCCTAGACCCGGGCCCGGGTACAATGTACCCCCTGAGCCCCCCTCTCGCAGGGCCTGAGCTCAAGTACTTCAACGTCTTAAATGTAGAAGCAATCCCATAAGTTTGACTCTTCTACTTTTCTGTGATACCAGTTCATTGTTAGAATTCATCTTATACTTTGATGGTCCATTTAAGGGTTAATTGTCCAACACGGCATTATCCAGTTTGGCATGTTTCATCTTTTTCTTATATTAACCAATCAGTAATCTTAAAATTTGATTGTCTAGCTGGAGTACTTGGTAATAAAGATTTGAAAATTTTAAAAGACCCGTTTGGCATGGTCTCCTCAAGTTGATCAACCAAATTTTGCTATCTTTAATCTTTGATTCATATTAATCTATTCAATAGATTTGATTTGTTTAGCTTTTGTAGTTAATGGGAGGAGGTGTCAACACGACTGAAGGACCCCTGTAATAGTATGAGATTCTCAAATCTTTTCATATTGTATTTTCACCGATCTTGAAAACTCTACTGGTCTAGAGTGAGTGGTTAAAAATTTTGAAAGACCCGTTGGAGGACTCCCCAATTGTGGTACCTAGAATCAGGCGCGTAGCCAAGATTTGGAAAAGGGGTGGGCTTTTTTGAAAGAGCAAGAAAAGTGCAAACGACCTTGACGCGAATTTTCATTGCTCTTGAATTAGAATCACACGGTTTGTCCGAAAATTGAGACGGAATTTCTCGGAAAGCTCGGAAATTCCAACGTTTTTTCAGCCCCAAAACAGGTGGTCTCCGAAAAAAAAAAAAAAAGAAAGGTCTTCACCTAAATTGAGACTGATTTTCCTGCCAAAATCGGAAATTCTAACGCATTTTCAGGCCAAATCACGACATGCACTTCACAACTTCGGCACCCAATTTCCTTTGGGGGGGGACTGTTTTCAATTTTTCACCAAAAATCGGCCTCAAAAGCACTAAAAACGTGCGATTTTGCATACTTCACAAGCCAATGGGGGGCTCGAGCCCCCCCGCCTCCCTGGCTACGCTACTGCCTAGAATTAGTCGTATTTTATTTATCTATTCTGAAAGTTTTATGTGTCTGGCTTGAATGGTTGAAAAGTTTGAATTTTGAAGGACTCCCATTTTGGTGCCCTAAATTTTGTCAGATTTTATCTTTTTGTCATATCCACCTATTCTGAAAACTGTGGTGCCGATTTATGTTGCGCATTCGAGGGGATAATTTGCAATTTTACCCCAATTTTGCCCTATTTTCGACATTGGGGGATGAAGCTCGCCACGATTTTTTTAACATGAATCAAATATGACAAGCGTTCAACATGCTTCTGGGCAAATCAAGTGAAGACCAAAAAAGAAAGGTCTTCACCGAAAATTGAACGGTTTTTGTCCCCGAATTAAAGTGAACAGCAAAAAAAAAGGTTTTCACTGGATATTAAAGAGTATTTGTCCCCGAAATCACGTGAAGACCAAAAAACGGTCCAAATATCATCCAGCGCTCAAATGCAGACCACAGTCCAATTATTGGGAAGATGCAGTCAAATTATTGAGGAAGATATATCTCCCCATCCCTCCCGGGTTTCGGCATTCCCGTGTGAAAATGTCAAGCGTAAGTGGTTAATGTTTGAATTTTGGCGTCACCGTTTGAGGGGATCCCGTCATTTTGGCACCCCAAATTTTATCTTTTCTTCATATTTGCCTGTCGTGAAATTTTCATGTATCTACTGTAAGTGGTAAGAGTTTAAATTTTTGTCGGCCCCATTCGAGGGGAGCCCCTTATTTTGGTACCCCAACTTATTTCCTATCTTATCTTATTGTATTTGCCAACCCTGGAAACTTTATGTGTCTAGTGTGTGTGGTTAAAAAGTTTGAATTTTTGGCGGCCCCGTTTGGGGGTACTCCTCATTTTGAAACCATCAATTTTTGTTAGGTTTAGTTTATTTTTGATATCTACATACTCCGAAAATTCGATCTATTTAATTTAGCTTTAACCGTTTAAAATTTTTGACGGCCCAACTTGAAGGGGACCCCCGATTTTGAACACCCCAAAATTTTGTCAAATTTGATCGTTTCTTCATATTTGCTCACCTTAAAATTTCATGCGTCTAGGGTAAGTGGGTAAAAAGTGCGAATTTTGGCTGTCCTGTTTCGGGAAAACCCCTTCATTTGGTACCACCAAATCTCGTCGCATTTTACCTTTCCTTTATATTTACTTAAAAATTTCATGCGTGTAGCTTAAAAGGTTAAAACGTTTGAATTTTGGAGGTCCCGTATGGGGGAAAACCCCCATCGTGGCATCCCCAATTTTTGTTTGGTTTAGTTTATGTCTAACCAATCCGAAACTTTGATCCATCAAGCTCTAACGGTTTAAAAGATTAAAACTTTGGAAAACCTAATTGAGGGTAATCTCCCCCAACCGGGCACCCCCGATTTCAGTTGCACAAAATTCCACCCTTAATATATTCAGTTGTTTAAGCTTTAAATACCGTGCGTTTTATAGTGGTTTAAAAGTAGATGGCATACGGGAAGAAAAAGAAAAAAAAAAAAAGCAATAAAGAAGAAGCAAAACCAGAAAAATTGTTTTCAAGTTGGGCCAAACAAACATAACTAAAAGAAAGGTGGTTGATAGTGTTTTCAAAAATCGCACACCATGTTTCATCAAAATTGGTAATTACCGAGATATATCGGTTCAAACTTGTCAACTTTTCAACCATTTTTGGCCTGTAAAATTTTGGCTACGTGACTGGGCGCCCCCAAACTCGGTTTGCACAAAGCATTCATAAGCAACCACATTGTGTCAAAATTTCAGCTTTGCACGTCATGTGGTTTTTGCGTTGTAAGCGAATTAATGAATTTTCATGCCAAAAATTGCCATTTTTTTATGTTTTTTTGTCTCAATTCATGATCACGTGTCCTAGAATTCCCAAATTGATACACATGACGCTTTCATTAATTCTTATGTTGAGTCCTAATGCCACCTTTCTAGGTTTTACAGTTGGCTAGTTATAAGCAAATCAATCCTCATCTATCAAATTTCGCGAACAAAAACAAAGGTACTACGCGCTCGCGCGAAGCATAGGCGTAGCCAGGATTTTTGATTGGGGGGGCCCAAATCACAAATCACATGCAATGACGTCATCAGAAACTTCGAAAGAGGAATATTTTGTGGGGGCGAAGATATCGTAGAAAGGAAGATCAGAAACAGTGGCGTGATGTTGGCACGTAACTATAGGAACTCGTTTAAGGGGGAGGGCTTAAACCAATAGTTAAAATGTTAAAATGTCTAAATTGGGAGACGTGTTGAGCAAAGAACTGTATTGTAATTCAAACGTATTATTGATGAGGGTCTGGGGGCGAAACCCCCAGCTGTTGGGCGATTTTTCGTAATTAACAAAAAAGCTGTTTTAACACCATTGGATCACATTTCGCACGTATTCGAAGCCCTATTTGAAAGTACTAGATTATTAACATTTGAAAGCCAATTGAAAAAATTAAGTTGCTCAGTCCTTCTTTTGCTGCAATTTAAGTCCAAAACACGTTGAAAATCTTGCATTTTGGGGTTAAATTTTGTAAGTGACTTGTTCCAGGTAGGGGGAAGTAATGTACATTGCCTCCTGCAATATTTTAGCATCGAAATTTTTTTCCACTCGAAAATTTTCCTTAGGGATTATTGTTTTGTTGTGAAAACAACCAGTTATAGGAATACATATACGGCCAGGGGCCCTGGCCCAGCACTCAATTCAAAATTTTATTCAATAAGCATTCCCCTTACTGTAACTAATCTTTTTCAAAAGTATTTTGTTGCATAAAAACTGGCGATGTGGAGGTGAATAGTAATTGCAAAATGTACAATAGATGGTTGCGCCTACTAACCATGTTAATACCCAGGCCGGATTTACATGCAGTTGGACCCCTGGCACTTTGGGATATTTGCAATATTTTCTTGCCAAATACTGGTGAAGATCAAAAAAAGTCTTATCTGAGCGCGGGGCCCCTGGCACTGTTCCATTTGTTAAATCCGTTTCTGGTTATTGCATAACGTTCATAAAAAGGTTAGATGAGGGCCTGAGTTAGCAACTTTTAGAATAAAAGTCCTTGATTTCACTCAAGTTACACGTTTAAATTGGTTCAAAAACGTTAAATTGAGGGGTCTGGGCCCCCTGTATCAATATTATTGTCGGGGGCCCATTTAAAGTGGGGACCATTTAGATATTATTGTAAGGGGCCGATTTGAATTGGTTGGCAAAAATTAAATTGAGGGGCCCGGGCCCCTGGATCAATATTGCTGTTAATTACTGTTGTATGCGTGTACTGTTGTACGCGAAGTTCTTGAAAGAAACTGAAACAGAAGAAACAATAGTCTTTTCTGTGACATTTCTATCATTGGTCGCATTTCAATTGGGGGGCGGGCTCTCTGGGCCCCCCTGGCTACGCATATGGCGCGAACTTCCAACTATAGACTTGGGACGTTGGCACAAACTCGCATCACTGTGATGCATAAAGATGTGTACCGCATTATTCTTCCTTTGCCGTAGGGTTTAGGTTCCTCCGTAGCAACGTGTTACATTGTTGCAAATTACGGTGGTTGCATTGGTTAGTACTTCGCGCGCATGCGCGTAAGACCGTTGTTTTCACTCGGCAATTTTGATAGATGAGCAACCGAGCATTGATTTGCAACTAAATCTCACAAACGGTTAAATCTAGAAAGTTGAATTTTGAAGTTATAGTTTATGTTCATTTAACCAAACATGGATACTATTTTTCTTTTTTTTTTTTGCTTAGAGTTTTTTCTTTTTTTTTTCGAAGATATCTACTTTTGAAACCGCTAAACGCACAGTATTCAAACTTTGAGCGATTGTAGATATCAGGAAGTACTTAATTTCCGCTTGAAATCGATGGTGCAGCGTTGGAGGGATCTCTTTGGAATATTATGTTGGGAAAACCCAAAATTGTCCCACAAAATTAAGACTTTTAAGCCAAATAGCATCTCAAAATTTAGACTTAATTTCTTGAGCTGGACAAACGAAATTTTAAGAATATTTGAATGAAACATGATAAATTTTGGTGCTGCCACATTGGGAGGGGGCATGAAGGACAACCTCCCAAAAAAATTAAAAAACTTTTAACCTCTCAAGCTAAACAAATTTAACTTGCGGGATTAAGGTTATATCAAAAAAGACAAAACATGACAAAATTTTGGGGTAACACGTTTAGGAGAAGCCCTCAAATGAGCCCCCAAAATCTAAATAAATTATGCTTAAGATAAATTAATTTTCTTAGACAGGGTGATCTAAGTATTGCACTGTGCTGCTGACTGTAGCTAAAGGCAGGTGCATAGCCAGAAATATACAATGGGGGCTGTTACGGGGTTCTGCGTGCGCAGTCCCCAGTACTCGAAAATTTTGTATTTTTTTTTGAGCAAAAATAGCTTAATTTTTTGGCCTATTTTGATAAAAATTGATGCAATTAAAACGTGGCCTGAAAGTTAGCAGTGCTAAAACATAATTATCGTATACTAGCTGCATAAATGGGCTGTGTGGAAGGTAGCTATTGCTAGAATTTTGGTAGCTATTGCTAGAATTTACAAGCTGGAAAATCATAACATCCTATACCGGTGGTTCAATAAAAATCTTAAGGAGTAATTTATTTCGTCTATATTTTGTAGAGAAAGATATGATTATGGGGGCTAATGAAAAGTAAGTTTAAAAGAAATAATTGGTAATTAACTAATACTAAATAGCCCCCAACCAGGGGTGCCGAAACCCGGGGGGGATGGGGGGATATATCCCCCCCAATAATTTGACTGTATCCCCCCCCCGAATAGTTTGATAATGGTCCACATTAGCATCCCCCCCAATAATTTGAATGGGTGTACAGCTGAGCGTAAATTTGGGGAAAAAATGTTCTATTCTTGCTGAAGACCTTTTCTTTTTTTCTTTTTTTTTTTGGTCTTCACCTAAAACGGGGGAGGAAAAGTGTTCTATTTTTGATGAACACCTTTTTTTTTAGGTCTTCACCTGAATTCGGGGAGAATAAGTGTTCTATATGCATTTTTCTTTTGGTCTTCGCTGAGTTTCCACACCTGAACAAAACCGTGGTCGAGGTTCATCCCCCCCAATGTTGAAAATAGGGCAAAATTGGGGTAAAATTGCAAATTATCCCCCCCAATGCTCAACAAAGATCGGCACCACTGCCCCCCCTATTCCTGAGCTTTTATATTTTTGATGAAACCTAAGTTAAACATTTTTCAATGAGCGATCAAATTTGAATACCAATTTTTGCCCATTTTTTAAAGTTTGTTTTTCTGATTTATGAGTTTTATTTTTGACAAATTATTCTCCCCCTTTTAAATAAACGTTTCAAAATATGCTTTAAATCAGTTTTTAGTCTCACCAGTGCAAAAGACAGTTTCAAAAGCGCTAAAACGCGATATTTTTCCTATTCTGCATTTTGGTGGGCAGGCCAATGGGGTGTGGAGGGGCAATAGCCTCCCTGGCTACGCTTCTAGCTAAAGGGCAGAGGTCAAAACGCGTTACCTTCACTACAGCCTACGCCACAGTTACTACAAAACTATTATATTTTTATTGCAAAGCTTTGCATTAACTGAAAAAGCGGCGTATTAGGCAAACACTTCAAATGCAATATAACAGCAGTTTTACGTCAAAATTTATTCTTGCTTGTATTCTCTAAGTCAAGAATTCTCACGTAATTTATAGGCAAAAGGAGCATCCCAAAAAATCTGGGAAAAACGAACTTGTAGGTAAAAATCATATTTTTGTGACGTCACAGTCAAAAATTTATACACAGCATTAAACTAGCGTAATTGTTAAATAACAAGTTAAAGTTTCGGAAATAGAAAACTAACTAAAATAACTGTGACGTTGAAAAGTTTCGCAGCTACCGAATTGGAACATTTTTTGTAAACTGGAAAGGATTCCGTTAGGCCAACTGCAAGCGGTAAATAATTGCGCTTTGGTAAATAAACAGCACTGGCGTATAGTCGTCTTAATTAACTGTACTGTACAGTTAGCAAATTATAGCTGTTCCTAGCATTTATTTTTTAACAGTTGCGTAGCAAAACATTTTAACCAATGCTCGACCGCTACAACGTGCATTTTAAAGTACAATTTCACGGCCGCAAAAAATCTTTTTTGCGGCCGCAGGTTGTGTGTCCCTGGAGTAGGGCAACTGTTTGCAGTCAATTTAATGCAAAAGGATCCGTGACCCCCCAACGGAAAAGAAAATGTGGAAGAAAAAGGATTACCTCGCTTAGAGATGATGCATTAATTTTGAGGAAAAGCAAGAGAAATCCGAAAAAAACAAGTGACTAGCTCATGCAGGATTGCAAATAAGCTCAAGCACAGCCCGTAAACGTCTCCTTGAAAGAGGTAAAAAAGCAATGCGTCCACTTAAAAAACAGCTGTTGACCGAAAAGATGAAATCAAAACGAGCCAGTTGGGACGAAAAACAAAACCTGGACAGCTAAAGATTGGAAAAGGGTTCTCTTTTCTGAGTAAAGCCACTTCTACGTCCTTGATGAGCACAGCAGATTTGTACGAAAGAGCATCGCATAGCGGAGCATCATCATCAGGTCAATCAAACCGTAAAACATGCTCAGAAGAAGATGTTTTGGAGGTGCTTAAGTTATGCAAGCGTTGGATTCATATTTCCCGTGGAGGGCATGATGAACTCTAACCGCTACATTGAAGTGATTAAGAAGAGAGTAATTCCAACCCTATAGAACGCATTCCCAGAAACAGAAGGTTCTAACAAGATTTGGCCCCTTGACACAAGTCAAAAAAATGTGCAAAATTTATGTGCGAAAACAATGTCAAGGTTTTAGATAACAACGTCAAGCCAGGAAATTCCCCAGATTTAAACCCAATCGAAAATTTGTGGTTCATCATCAAATCTTGTTTGCCAAAGAAGGATTGTACAGCAAAAAAGAAGCTTACAGAGGCAAGCGTTGAAGTTGGGAACAGACTTGAAGAATTCGCTGAAAAGAGGAAACAGTTAGTTGAATCAATGCCAAATCGAGTTACTGAATTGTTGAAGAATGGTGGAAGACATATCAAGTATTAGGAGCTGACTAACTCTGCTAACTCTGCAAATTTGGTTGGTCTACTTGATACACGATTTCGATTAATTCGAACAATACTGCGCATTGTACAATGGAAAGGTACAGTATAGGGACCTAATAACGGCCTCAGGACCGAAAATGCTTGCGTTGCGATGATTGATAGTTCTCGCTGCTCTCTTGGCGCCGCCTAATCTAACCTGCTCTTTACCATTCAGACTTCGACAACCATAAGCTCCTGAGTCGCGTAACTGTCGTCGTCACAATAAACCAATTATCGGCGCTACTTTTATGTTTGTGAACAGACGAATTGTTTTATTACGCAATTTAGAAACCTTGTGTTAGATTCTGATAGGTAATATTTAGAGGTGAAGTCGAGGACACAAGGCTTGAGGCCAAGACCAAGGACACAAAAAAAAGGGGCAAGGACAGCCCTTCCGAGAACAGACCCTCTTGAGGCGAAGGACAGGAATGCTCAAGGACCAAGGTCTTCACGCAGAAGTGATCTCCAAAAAAATGTCTTCGCTCAAAAACGCGTAAATTTTCCAGAAAATTCGAGCGTTCTCCAGGAAAAAAATGTCTTTAAAATTTTTTTCGCGAGCTCTCTGGCGTTCTCCAAGACGAAACAAAATTTGCTCATACTTTGGCCCATTTTCAACCAGTCAAAAAATAGTGCTGTCCTCGAGCCGAGCACAGGGTACTTTCGAGGACTTGCAGCCTTCGAGGCCAAGGATTTAACCTTCGAGGCCAAGTCCAAAGACTGCAAATTGTGTCCTCGAGGACTCCACTTTTGGTAAATTTTCCTAATTATTGTTACGCATGTTTATGACGTTGTATTACGCGCAACAAAGCTATGGTAAAGGTCCTAACTTTTCACTTTTTTCTCTCAGCAACAAGATGGCGATGTGGGGAGCAAAGCTCAGAGATACCAAGTCGAACTTGATATCGAACTCTAAAACTGCTTTTTTTCTCAACACTCGAAGTCGAACAATACAAGAAATATTAGACAAGTTTGAGTTCTTTGAAGGCTTAAAAAGAAAAAAATTATGGATTCGCAGCGCTACGGTGGAGAAATTGAATTTCTTTTTTTTTTTCAACATTTAGTATCAGTTACTCACGTTTTCAAGAAACAAATTTAATTCAAATTTTGCGATTTTGATTGGAAATACTGAGAATCGAACCAAGACCGGAAAGGCACTAAATGAAAATTTTTTCGATATAAGTTACGATTCATAGAACATGAAACAACCAGTAGCATTTTCACGAAATCAGTCAAAGTTATTTTTTATTCATTTTAAACAATTCATTGATTTCGTGGAAATGTTGATTATTGTTCCACTTTATACAATTTGCCAATTACCGAGTAAAATTTACTTTTCTTTTCATGAGTTGCTTTTTGCAAATAACTCTTTACACAACTCGATCTTGAAGTCAAAAAACTTGATACTTTAGTGATGCTTGAACTTGAACATGAACTTGAAAAATCAATACGATGCTCCGAACTTTGAAATAAAATAATTACAACCCTGGCCGGGGCCCTGCTCTTATGGGACAGCCACACTGCTTATATGGGACCACTGCTATATGCTAAACGTGGGACGACTGCACGGGTTACACGGACTAACGCACTCCTCAACATAGACGATCGCACTTAACCGCGTAGTCAGAAATCTGCAATGGGGTAGCTGTTCTAGGGATCTGGGAGCCCCAAGAGCACGAAAATTTTTGCCATGAGGATTTTTGCCAAAAATAACTTATTTTTAGGCGTATTTGGAAAAAAATTATGCAATTAAAACGTGGCATAGAAATTAGCAGTGATAAAACATGACCATACTAGTTGCACAAATGGGCTATGCGAGAGGTAGCTATTGCTAGAGTTTCAGTTCTTTTATTTACAAGCTGGAAAATCATAAAATCCTACACCAGCACTTCAATAAAACTCTTAAGGCGTAATCTATTTCGTCTATATTTTGTAGAGAAAGATATAATTATAGGGGCTAATGAAAAGTAAGTTTAAAAGAAATAATTGGTAATTAACTAATACTAAATAGCCCCCCAACCCCCCCTATTCCTGAGCTTTTATATTTTTGATGAAACTTATGTTGAGCATTTTTCAATGAGCGATCAAATTTGAATACCAATTTTTGCCCATTTATTATAGTTTGTTTTTCTGATTTATGAGTTTTATTTTTGACAAATTATTCTCCCCCCTTTTAAATAAACGTTTCAAAATATGCTTTAAATCAGTTTTTAGTCTACACCAGTGCAAAAGACAGTTTCAAAAGCGCTAAAACGCGGTATTTTACCTATTCTGCATTTTGGTGGGCAGGCCAATGAAGGAGGGGGCTAAACCCCCCTCGGCTACGCTACTGTCTGCATTGCTCAGCATAGGACGACCGCATCGCTCATTAGGAACAATCTCACAGCTCTTATCACGTTCTCAAAAATTACCAGGCGTTTATCATTCAGTTGGTGATTTTTCAACTTCGTTTAAAAAATAAAACAACATCATAATAAATATAACAATCTAGTTTCAAAAGCAGCTCCAATGGCTTGCCGCGTCGAGAATCTCCGGAAAGAATTGGAGTTTAGTAATCACCGTCGACGTTCTCTTTCTTTGCATTCAACGTCATCAACCTGACGTAACGTGGAGTTTTTCAACTGGAGCATCTTCCGACAGAGAATACACTTGCTGAAATAATTCTGTGCCATCACGTCATTGGCGGACCTTCCGCATGCGAATCGGTCACGTGATCGGCGACAGATCACTCGGTCGGTGTTGTTGATCCGGGGAAACGAGCTTCGGCAAATAATCTGCGATGCAATCAAGCTGAAGTCAGTCAGGTTGACGTAATGGCAGATCGTTTATTTAAATAAAAGCATTTTGTAAACTCCTAAACCAAGCTTGATAGTGTTTGGTGCGCCCGGGCGCTCGCCGAATCGAACTGAAACTTTCAGCTGAAACAGAGCAGCCATCAAGCCAGCGCCGCTACACAACGATCGTAGAAGCGCCTTCATCGCTGCGTTGCTAAAACAAGATCGTTGTTTTGTTGATGATTCAAGAGCACGGAGGGGAATCCCAGAAAATTTTGCGCTTTCATCAAAACAATTGCAAGAATTTCTTCGTCAGGCCAAGCTCAACCGACGATTATGACGTCATTGTTTTTGATAAGATTTTAACTTAGATATAATGGCTTGGACGTTAAGTTTAAGCTCAGTAAAAGTTTAGTTTTAATGTGACCTCTACGCTCGCGTTCGATTCATAGTGCGCTTTTTTATTCGTTTTCTACCGAGCCTTGTTTCGAATTGGGCTCAGGAAGCATTGCCAGCTACGAGAGAGCGGGGGCTTTTACCCAAAGTTTAGAGTTTTTTGTTCCAAAATGTCTCTATTTAGTGGCATACTGAGCAAACTGGTCCAACTAAGCGCATGAAAGACGGGGGCCTGGCCCGAATTTTAGTGATTTTGTTTGTAAAAACTAGCCATTTTAACGCCATTTAGATCATTAAAATTTTGAATTGCTTTGTGGCCATTTGAAAGAACTAAATTGTCAAAACGGGAAGTTATGTGACAGAAAGAAATTATCCAGCCCCTTCAGACCTCACACCCCCCTTACTTACATGCAAAGTTCAAGACACGTTTAAACGCTTCTATTTTGGGGTAACTTTTCTAGGTGTCTTAGCTTAGGGGTGGGGCATAAGCGCCCTCAATTCCCTTGTAGCGAAATCGATAGCATAACTTAAATATAAAAAAGATAAAAACATGAAGCAGGACTTCGGACGTCTCTGGGAATTTCCGTCGACAATCAAGTTGGTCGTGGAAGTCAGCAGTGTCGTCGAGAGAGTGAGAGCGTCGTCCTTACGACGACCCTGATCGCATGATCCGGGTTCAACCTGCACCCTAGTTACGTTATTGCACCCTTGGATAAGACTTTTTACGATGATTATCCTTGTTTGGTGGCTTCGAACAAGCAACAAATTTACGTGGGAAGAAGTCAAAGGTCAACCGGAAAGCTTGGAAAATGGTCAACTCCTAAGCGGGAGCGGATTCGTTCAAAGAATGGTGCCACCGTCGCTTTCGCGTTACAGGGAGACAAAGCTGCATCAAACAATCAACCCACCGGTGACGTCATGAAGCATTGTTGCGCACAGCAGCTGGGGAAGCTTGTCGAATAGTTTCCGCCAGCGCAGAACGTCTCACAGATTGTGGTTGCATTGACTTGGGGAGGACATTCCTGGCAACTTCCAAAGATAAGTGAAAAGCTTATGATGTACGATAATCCAAAAATCCACTTCAGTGACGTCATTTTACCGAGAGTTAAAAATTTTGCAAAATAATCTAAAAGTACAGATTTTTTGTAAAACAAAACAAATATTTTGACTTTGAAATTGTAAAAATGATTGCTGTCGGTCGGGTTCGAACTACAACCTTCCGCTCCGAGCATTTTTAATTCTTAGTTTTCTCTTCTGTTTTCTTGTTACTGCTCTTCAGATGAGCCCGTAGCTTATTTTTGTTTGTTATCAATTCACTGGGCTCATTCAACTAAGTCATAGCAATCTCTTGCGGATTTCTTTTAAAAAGAAGCGACTTTTTCTTTTACAATCGATTAAAAAATGAGCTAAATTTTAAGAAATATTTTGATCGTGCGCAAAGGCTTAATAAGGCGCTTGCATATATTAACGTCCATTTCTTCGAATTCCTTGAGTGAACAAAATGCGACAACATGAACGTTTCCAACTGACAAACAGATTCAAAAAAGGTTAACTAACAGTTTTATTTTGAATTTTCGCCAATGCAATGCTCACTGCTTCAGATACGTCATGGCAATCGAAAAAGAGCGTCATCATGCAGGGAAAATAAATAAAGTTGACTGATCGATTGGGTTCTGAATATCGGTGAAGTCATAGCAATAACAGTTCCTGTCAGGTTGCAGGGCCAGAAAACAGCGAAGTGATCTTGCAGTCTTCGAGTTGAGCAGTCGGCCGGCCTACGTATAATGTAATGGCTATGCTAAACGCAAACAGTGATGTCAGTGCAGTTGTATCAATACAGCATGCAGGGGCGGCGCCAACCCGAAATGATTAGGAGAACAGGGGCGGCGCCAGTCTGAAAATCATTCATTTATTCTTTTGTTATTCTTGTCCACCACAACAATAGCGAATGTACAGTAACACAATAATTACAGGTAGAGTCAGAAAAAGGAAGTAGAGATACTACGTCAAACGTTAAGACATGCGGAGGATATTGAAGACAAAAAAGCGATTTTTATTTGCATGGTTGCTACACCTGTCACGCCAGTTTCATGTGCAATAGAATGTAGGTCTAATCAATCACACTCATCAACATACACATTCAGGCACACAAGATGTGAGTAAATATAACGGTTGGAGTAGTTGTTCGAATTAGTGATGAAGAGGAAAGAAAGGGGTCTTTGCCAGGGCGAGGCCTGGCATGGCTATGTAGGTGGTCAATGGGTGGCGCAACCGGAGCTTAACGGAGCGCGGTAAGGTATGAAAAACCACCCTAAAAATGAAACTTTACTGGGTCCGGAAACCCTTTCAAGTGGCAGCTGGTCACATTATCAAGATAATACCAATGTTGTAATCGATGCATATGCGTTAAAATAATTATATACAATACACAGCAATAGTGAGGCACACCATCCACATTGCGTCTAAACTAATAGCTGGTACAAAAGTACCATAACTTATGATCTCTCCGATATCTCAGTTAGAATAAAGGTCTACTGATTTTTCATGAGAGGAATTGAATTTGTGTCCATGCATTGTTGATGATGTGTATCTCATATCAGTGCGGAAGAGTCCGGTGATACTCAATTTAAAGGATAATGGCTTTAGTAATCTCACTGTGCCAACTACTGGAATTCACGAGCAAGCGGTGAATTGCCTACATTTATCGTGTAAGTAAAATACTATGATTATATAAAATAAAAATAGAAAAATACAATATATAAAATAGAATATAAATATAATAGAAAATATAAAATAGAAAAATACAATTACACGAAAACAATTTAATTTCAAAATACTACTATGATTATTTTTCTATGTATGCTTGTCATAAACTCAGTAAAAATAATTTCGTTAGCTGGACGTCACTATACGACAAATTGTGCCAGAGATGCAAGAATTTTTTTACTGTGATTAATTAGAAGTGATGTACTGTATCTAGGTTTCTGGCTCGTTACGCGAATAAAAAATGAATAAAAGCAAAATTGAGTCAGTGCACCCTATTTTTTTCTTTTCAATGCCTGTGCTTTTTTCAAGAGTTTGATTTCAAGTATATTGCCAAGGCTCATCAAGTGTGTCTTTTGGTTCTTTGTTGTTGTTTTTTTTTTTGTTTCTTTTCTCGCCTCCTGTTTACGTTAACTTATTAACTTTGTGCCTTGTTTCTTGAATTAACGTACGGATAGCCTAAATTGTTTTGTTTTTTATTATGTTGGTGTAATTGATTTAGTGTGCTTTCCTCTTTCGCTACACCAACAGTGCGGGACTTTGGTGTGCACTTTATGTAGAATATACTGAAATATGTTGCAGCTGATATTGTGTACTTCAATTTCTTATGCTGAAATGAACAATCTACAGTATTCAGGTCGGAAATTTTTTTTGCTTGATGTTCTTTCAAGAAAATTGAACTTTGATCTTTCTACGACCTTTCGTTCCTGAGTTAACAGAGTAGATTTCCCCCCAGACCCGGCGCCAGGATAGCGTGACTGGGGGGCATAAATAAACTTTGGGTAATTGTAATTACATTTTATTCACCAAGTTGCCTTGGCCAGGAGACAGCGAAGGGACCTTTCGGTCTTCGAGTCAAGCTGCCACCTGCCCACCTGTCTACCACACGCGGCGGAGGCTTCACACTGTCCCTTTAATGCTGAACGTCAAGCAGGGAAGCTGTGAATCCCAATTTTTATAGTCTTTGGTTTGACCCGACCCGTAATCGACCCCGAGTCTACCGCTTCAGTAGCAGACGCTCTATCCACTCGACCACTGATCGGTTTTTTAATTTGGGGCTGATTGGGGCACGAGAACTTTATTCATGTTAATTCGAGAATGTGGATCAAACGAAAAAGTTGAAAACTAAAGAAAAAAAAAAGGTCTTCACTCCTAACATTTCCACAAATTCTGGTTTTCATCTCAAAAATTTTGCGATTTTTCATGAATTCTGAGGTAAAGACCAAAAACAGAAAGGTCTTCGTCCCAAAATGTATGCGAAGTTTTATGAAATCCTATATGTGAGTCCACAAAAATTACGAAAAAACAGTTCTTGCTTACGGATTCTAGGGCGATAAGCACTATTTTGAGAGTGTTAGGCCTCGATTTGCACTCCAGCAGTCCCGAGCTTGTTAATTTCTTCGGGGCACAGTCCTCGCTTGGGGGGGGGGGGGCACAATTTTGTTTTGGGGGGCACAAGCAGTTATTTGGGGTGCACGGCCCCAAAATGCCCCCCACCCCGTGACGCGGGGCCTGATTTCCCCTCAGAACTTTTCCCCCTTAGAAATTTTACCATGGTTGCCAATTAGAAACCAAATTCCAAAAAGTTACGGCCTGTTCCTGATTCTTAATAAACGTTTTGCGGCAGAGGTATTGTAAAGCAGAGTAAAGGTTTAGAACTGTAAAAATTAGCTGCTTTTCAATAAACGTAAGCCAGCTTTCCAAATGCTAATCTTCTGTTACAATAATGACAAAAAGGCACCACTAAAGTAAAAGCAAAATTGTTGCTTTTGAACTGCAATTTCTGAAAACTGGAAGGCGTAGTAACTTCAAATTTGGTAAGAATCCATATTAGGCTTATCCAACCTTTTGATCAGAAGTGAAAGTTTGATTTGAATCCCCGATCAAAACTGGTGCTCAGGCGAACTTCACAAAAACTGATACCTTTGCATCCAAGTTGACGCAGGAGCGTTTTGGGCCAAAGGGGCCATCTTGGCAATACCTGGGGGGTTCGATCTCACGCCCTCTAGAATTACGTACCAACAGTTTGACGAACATCAAGACCAGTGACGCCACTAAAGGGGGCCAAGTAGTTGAAGCCCTCCTTAATTTGGTCACTCATTTAGCTAAAACTAACAAGCTTTTAAACGTATTTTGAACTTGACTAGGAAGTAAGGAGGGTTGAAGGAGCTGAAACTTTACAAAAAGGCTGATCGAAAATTTTGCAATTAGTTCTTTCAAATCGCGCTACAACTGTGTCAAACATCATCGAAATTGCGTTAATATGGCTACTGTTTCCAAAAACTTCAAGACCGAACACCACGTGTTAGATGCAGACAAATTTCAGCTTTGGGTTCAAAGCCTGCCCCCTTTAGCAAAACCTGGTTACGCGCCAGATCAAGACATTTCTCATTAGATTACTGGCGGTAGCTTTGGGGCTAAATCTCCATCTGCTAGAGGCTTTTGATGGGGGTCTGAGAACGAAGGTTCATGGCACTGGGCGATTTTTGTGATTTTAGGAAAAATTATGTTTGACGCCATTCAAATAAAAATGTAGGTTTTTAGAGTCGTTTAAAACAATATTACCCAATGATTGTGTAAAAATGTATCACCCAAATAGTTTACATTATCATCCAAAAATGTACGTAAAAGTAGAACGTTGTTGAAATTTAAATTGCATCTAATGACACATGCTTTATGTCAGTCCTGCAGCACATAAATGTTTTTTAAAGAACAATGCATACCAGTACATTATAAATAGATAACACAGCGAAATTGGAGCATTTCAGTTAGATTAACGCAAAGCTTTCGAAGAATTCTGCAAGCCAAAATCCCAACTATGACACTATAAGAACTCATAGTTTCTTGTTGATTTTATCACAATAACAACCACACTTGAACGAGCTGCCAAATTATGCACAATTGCGCAGGTATGTGGATAAACATAAATCCCGTACCGTAGCTAAAAAGAATGTAACTAACGGTATAGTGTTCTACGACACAGTTGTGTAGTATTCTACGACACAACTGTGTAGTATTCTACGACGCAGTAAATAAGTTTTGGGATAAGTTGGACCTGACTCGTACTGAATGACGTCACCACTTACAACTCTAAAAAACTCCTCGGATTTTGGGCAAATTGGAAAAATACCCCTAGAAGTGATTGCGGAGGACATGTTCTTCCCAGTCCTCCCCCTGGAGCTGCATCTGACGGTGCGCTCGCACTATCTTACGAGCTACCCGTTGGATAACAAAGTAAAGATACTCCCGGTGTAGGCCGGGCCTAAACGCCGGCAAGGCATCGAGCTATTGTAGGTAGTTGAGAAGGTCCGCGCAATTGCCTCCGAATAATTTGGAGCTCTGGGACTCAATATTTGGGACGGTCAAAAACTAAACACACAGAACCCGCGAACATCAAACGCTTCGGGGTAGAGTTAAAGTTACTGAATTAGCGTTGGATCCACCAACTCCAAGTGCAGAGGCTCCACTCTGTATCGAACCAATGAATGTTTTGTTTGGTTTCAGCACCCAGAAACAATTTGTTTCTAAAACGCGCGCTGATTGGCTCATGTTGAGGATAATTGCAAGTTACTGAGCAGTTTCAATATCTTGTGACCTTTTTGTAAGTGAAAAGTTTTGATCTGTCGTCGTCTCGGAATGAAACGCTTGGTTTATGAAGTTATTTTTTGTGTCAAAAATAGAGAATGAAGTTGTGTTGAGAAAGCTTTATGATGATGCTGTTAGAGGGAACGAACTCGCACTTAGGATTAGGATTGGGTTTCCAGTTTCAAACCAACTCCCATACCGAGCATGCTTCGACGTATCCCACTGCGATGACTATAATGACCTACCTTCCTCCTAGAGAACCCCTTCATCCATTGGAGAACCCCTTCCTCCCTAGGAGAACCACTTCCTCCCTAAGAGAATCCTTCCTTCCGCTTAACAGCAACCCCTTTTTTCATAAGCAATCATAATCATTTGTACAATACATAATAAACCTGTTCATTGTATTTTTCGCATATCTAGAATACCGAATTGCGCGATTTCGCGTGTGGGGTATGACGTCACAGAATTAATTGTATTGTTTGTGTGAGTTGTCACCTGAGCAGAGGGATAACATTTCACATCGATATTGTGACATCACATTGATCGAGGTCAGTTGAATCGCGAAGATGATTCGGCAATGGAGCTTAGAAAACCAGTGAGTTAGGGATCCAGATAATCGGGGTTATTGTAACTTAGGGTGGAAGGATTGTTTGTGTGGATCGGGGTGACTGTTTTGACGTAACTCTAAGTGAAACAGGGTAAGCGCAACAACCCCGTGAACTAAAAGAACGAAAGGAAATAAATAGAAGTGTTGTAGCTGTGGGATCAATTGGGTTTAAAAACTAAGATTATAAACAGTTGCGGAAACACGAAAGTCTAGTCCAGTCGGCTCGTTCCGCACGAAAGTCGTGGTCCAGTCGGCTCGTTTCATTCGCACAAAAAATATCGCCAAGTTTTTTATAAATGACGGGGGCCCACGTGATGACGGCGGCCCATGTGGATGAAGGTTAAATGCGAAATGAACCAGTTGAATATGGGGGCAACATGTAATGAACCAGCATGTTCACACTGAGGGCGACCTATAGGCATAGCAAGTATGAATCGGCGCGTCTATAAAAGAAACATCATGCGAATGTGTACGACGTGATTACTTTCCGTAGGACTTGTGGGTGAACATGTGGGTGGGCATGTGGAGGGCATGTGGGTGGGCATGTGGAGGGCATGTGGGTTGGTAGGACACAGTGGTGCTATTCAGCCGGTTCACTCGAACCGGTTCTAAATTTAGAACCAGCTGCTACAAAAATCATGCTGCTTGCAAAAACATCCGGTACGAACCGATTACTGAGTTTAAAGAACCGGTTACAAATCCGGTTCCTCTAAAACTTGAATAACATCGCTGGAAGGCAGGCATGCAAGCAGGATGAGGGGAAGGCTTGAAGTCAAAATTAAAAGCCTTCAGCCTCCAAAGGTTAACGGTTGTGCAAATTTTCTGTTGCGAAAAAAAATGCCATTTCAACGCCGTTTGGACCAAATTTCGCATGTTTTTAGAGCCGTTAGAAAAAATTAAATTGCTAATATGGGAAGTTATTAGCGAGAACTAATTTGCCCTGCCCCCTTCGGCCCCCCTTACAGGTGAAGTCAAAAAAACGTTTGAACGCTTGCATTTGTAAGGGTTAAATTTTCCAAGTGGCTTGTTTTTGGGGGCTGAAGCCCACTTAGCCCTCCTGATTGCGCCATTGTGGGAAGGACAAGTGGATGAGTAGAACCTGATTGTACAGTAAGAGAGCCTTGTGTTTGACATGTGAGCAACCACCCTGATGAGATGTGAGCAACCATTCTGATGAGTCTTATTTTTTTCAGCCGAAGAAAAGTGGTCAAAGCCCCGGCACCTCCCGGATGTGACGTACCTACGAGAATGGTACCTGTCGTCATAGGAACCAATGACGACAGCACCACAAACAGCAGTGATGATGGTAAATGACATCATATACAACTATGATAGTAGTACTGTCAGATGTAACAAATAATTATTATCAAAAAATTATGCCAGTAATTTTTAGCTGCTAGAAAATGAGATTGATTAATTTGGTGTGATCTAATGCAGGGATAGCCAAACATTTTTACCACACGGATTGGTTTAAACCAGGAGTTATGCTAAAAAATTCCAATGTATTTAGCTGAAAGTCCGCGGTCCGGTAATAAGTTCGTGACCTAACAATTATGGTTGCCGACAAAACCAGTTTTTGGGGACCAATTTGTTTGTCGGTCACCAAACTTGTCACCAAAATAAAGCTTGACAATTAGCGCCATGTCGCCCGCCAATCAGAAAGAATTAGGTTTTAGCAGAAAAGTTATTACAACCCAACGCAGTTTTAAAGGTAGTTGCCTAAATGCCTGCCCTTTTAATACGTCTCTGGATCTAGCCAGCCCATATTTAAGGAAATCGGTCGATGTCACAATAAGAAGGTTACCCACTTTTCCTGCTCTTGAGCGTCACCTGCGGACTTCGAAATAGTTGTCGCCATTCATTATTTCGTCTGTGACGTTAAAAGCAATTTTAAATATTTGATTTACAAGAAAGCTTATCGACACTCTATGAAGCGGAAGAAGAACCGATGCCGAAGTCCGATTCCGACGAAACAACCGGTGACTATGGTGACGTCATTATGGACAGTACTACGTCATCGACCCTAACTGTGATTCATCAAAAAGAAGATTCCCTTGATGATGTGGATGACATTGTTGAGCAGTCATCAAAAAAAGCGAATGACGTCACAAACGACGCGCCATCCGAGCGCAAGGGGAAAAAGGTTTACAGAAGGTAGGCTCATTGCTTAAGAGAATAAAACTGTGATTATCCGTTTGTTCCATTGGCCAGGTGACAGTGAAGGGACTTTTCCGCTTCCACACGGTGGAGGCTTCACATTGCCTTTTTTTGAACATGACATCAGCATAAAGAGAAGCCGCGAATACTAATTTTTAAAAAACTTTTGTTTGACCAAACATGGAACCGAACATGATGCTGTCGTTTCGGAAGCTAACGCTCTATGTGCTACGTCACTGAACTAATTGGGTGTGAAGGAAATAACCATAGGTGGGCACAAGTCCGTTAATCGTTTATCCGTTAATAACAAAGCTAACTTTTTCATTAACTCGTTAATCCGTTAAAAAGTTTTTTCATGTTAACGGACTAAATTAACTTCCGGTAAGTTCTGTTAACTTTCGTTAAGGTTTTTATCGTTAATATCTTGCACCATATATTCATCGGACCGGTACAAACCAGTTTGCTCTGGTAACACTTGTTGCGTATTAGCACGAGTTTTGTAGAAGAAAGCGAAGAAAGGAGCTCTTTTTTGAGGCAAATAATAACCTGCAGTTTCATAGGTCTATTAATTATCGCTGTTCGCAATTTCCAAAGATTTTCCGATTGCAGCTTCGTTGTGCATTTGAACTTATTTTTATCTTGAAATTAGATTAGACTGTAAAATGTAACTTCCAAAACACAAAAAGACCATCACAGCAATAGATATTTCCTTACAATCAGCTCAACAACGTCATTACGTGTTCTAGAAGCGAGTGAATAAAAAGAAATTTAAATTACACGCAAAATGTTAACGAATTAACGGACTTTATTAACTTCCGTTAATTAAAGCTGAAAACAACGGATTAACGTTAACGGAGGTGTGAAGTTTGTTAACGGACTAGTGGTTAACGAAGCTAACGTTTTGCATTAGCTTGCCCACCTATGGAAAAAACCTTTTTTGACTTCACAATGTTCTTCGCAGGCTACCAGACGAATCGAGCTTCATCGGTGGATTTATCCGTGGAAAGTTGAAAGTCAATCAGAGGCCGCGTAAGTGCATGAACCAGTGATTAGCGCGCCTTGTGTTCGGGTCTCGATCGGGATGGCTGTTGTAACAGCGATTCCGAGTTTACTTTGCGTTGTTACCCCCAGGGTCGATGCTGAGCAAATTCTAGCCTTTTAGACCAGCACCATATTTCAATCCACATACTTCGAGCTGCTCGCGTATGTGAGCGACAGCAGCAGATCGATGCTAACGGATGTTTGTTATAATTATCACGACAATAGAATAATTACAGTAAATTGAATGCATTATGTCTCACAATATAAATGGCAATTATAAATTTCGCACAGAAACTTGATCGTCGTGGGAAAGTTGCTTATAACAGGCGTGATGACGTTTCATGGTGGCCAATGAAGTCACAGTAACGTAAAATATTGGTTCTTGAAACTAAAGAAAACACTACGTCCAGAGATGGAAGTCGGGTCGGGTTTCGGGCCTAACTTTCCAAAGAGAAATCGAGCTCAGTCGGGCTCAATCGAGGGCACACTAGCTAATAATTTGCTATCTCCAGAAACATTGGTTTAGAAGTTAGATAGGAGGGGAGCAATTTCTGTCTTTCGCAGCTTTAAACACTGCTGTTAATGTTTTTAGGACATTGCTATCTCCAGAAACCGTGGAGGCAATAGAACTACTGAATTCTGCTTACAATTGATTTATTTATTTGTGTGTTTTTGTTTTATTTCTTTCTAAACAATAAAACTGGTTTGCAGCACATTAACATCCAAATATCTAGCATAGCCTACTTAATGAACAGGAAAAACTACTGTTGGGCCGAATCGGGCTTCCTTATGAGGCCTCGGTTTCGGGTCGGGTTCAGGCTTGCTTCTTCGGGTTCGGGCAGGGTTCGGACTGAACCAACTCGGCCCGATTCCATCTCTGACTACGTCATTTAGCTATTTTTGGCTCCGGTTTGTCAGATAAAGATGGTACAAAGGGGATTCGAACCCAACAACCAGAGAAAAAAAGGGATATCGCTCAAATTTATTTCGAAAAAGCTTGGCTAAATTTTGAGACTACTTGGTTTACCTAATCTGATCTTTCTACGGCCTCCCGTTCAGCAAATATGACTCAACATTTAAGGCTTTTCTCTTATAAAGAGTTATACGTATAAATTTAATATTTTAAGAAAAATATGTTTAACTGTCTAAAGTTATTTTTTTTACACAACACTGATAAAATGGCAAACTCCAATTCTTTAAAATGTTCATCTTAAGTTTCTTGGTATCGAAAGAAATATTTATGCCACTGGATATTTCGGGATCAAGTTACCGCTTAAATACCGTTTACTACAACGACCGCGTAACCCGAAACCGCCTAAGAATTTCGACCATCTGGGGTCAAAGCTCTTCGTTACGTCACTGCTACTTCTTATCGAAATTAGGACCTCACACTGGTGTTTTTAGAGCTAACAAAACGAGCAAAGCTGGTTGCAGAAAGCGAAAGAAATGGCGCAGTGATAACACAAGCTGACGAGATTGCGTCAGTTTTGGACGAAACGTCATCACTGAATACGTCTCGCTCGTCATTGTCATCCGGGTGAGTTGGCTTTAGCAACAACATCAACTATTTCCACCCGCATGGGGAGATGCGGCGCAGTCCTCTTCAAACAGCTCCTTGTAAGTTGTGTTCCCGATATTCTTGATCGATGTTCCCGATGTTATAACTCGATATTCTTGATCGACCGGAATTCGCATCGTTGGGTTCCCGCTTCAGCGACGAGAGCTGTACCCACTAAACCCAACCACTGGCGGATTCACCGCAACAACGAGGTAACATTGAAACGCATCTAAAGCAGTCTTCAACCGCACACCCCGACAACCATACAAAAAACAACTGGTTGTATTCAACGAGAAGAAAACAAGCTTTGCACAAAATGCAAAACAAAGTTTCTAACGGCCATGAAACCCAATGAATACCATCTGACAAGCACTCGCGGGCATATTGCTTACCTGAGGTCTCCAGCAAGCGCTGTTTCCAATCCGCAATATTAATCGGCAAAAATAATTCACGTAAAAACAAATTGGTGATAGACAGAGGCACGTCATGAGTGAACCATCTAATCATAGCAGAAAAATTAGAATTAATCTTTTTACCTTGGTCTTTGAATAACTTTCAGTCACAAAAAAACTCATTTCAATATTCCTCTCCGCACAACCTCCAGATCCACTCCGCACAACCACCAGACTCCGCACAGCCACCAGACCTGTTCGGAACCGCATTAAAACGCATCCGCACAGAGGTTGTCATGTGAGACCTTCTGATTGACATAGTAAGCTTCGGTTTGTGCAAACACCTGGATTTGTTTTGTCAGATTTGGTTTGAGTAATACGAGAAGTTAATTAATTATTTTATAGCCCACATAAACAAATTGATACATACACTCATGAACTATATTCATACCAACTATGAACGAAGAAAACAGTTTAAACAAAAAAAAAAATTGATAAACGAATGTGTATTCGAACCTACCGCTTTCAATTACCGATAATTAAACTTGTTGCATTGCATTTTTATCCTCCTGCCACCGGACAGCATCAGACGATAACTATTGGACGATCCTCACACTTTTCACTGCAGTGACTACGTCGTGCTTCGAGGAATCCGCACCTGCTTAGAAGTTTCCAATGTTCCTGTGGATTTCTCTTGAATTCTTGTTCTCTGCATTTGCTGCTTGTTCGAAGCTACCAAGCATAGATAATTATCGTAAAGCGTATTTTTCAAGGACACAAGAGCGTGACCAGGGTGCGGGTTGAACGCAGATCATGCGATCAGGGTCATCGTAAAAACGACCCCTTTACCCATTCGGCCTCGCTACCAATTTTTTGATCTATGGTATGTACTGGCCTGTGCAAAGCCAGTACGTCGTCAGAGCTCGAAAACCGTTAAATGCTGAACATTGCAATCATGGTAAAACATAGATTAGGCTGCATTTCCAAAATGAGACAATAACTCTTAAAAAAAATGCTAAAATTTATTTAAAATTTCCTAAAAAGATAAAATAAATTTCGGTCTCAAAAAGCCATGGTCATGGTCATTCAAATAGAATCATCAGTTTTTTGTCCAAATTTTTGTACTTCTTCGGTCTTGGTTTGATTCTCTGGTTCTCCCCATCAACAAATACGTTACTTTGCACCTATTCTTCAAGTTTATTTTTTAAGCTTTTTTTGAAAATTCCTACAATTGGGTGAATTGTTGCTTTTAAAGTTTTTAAGCGACACAGTTGCGTGTTTAACACACCACGCATAAACATTAAAAACCTACGGCTTGTTTCCCCTACACGGATACATAGGGGTTAACTGCAACCCAAAAACAACAACAATGGAAAAGAACCGCAAAGCAACCCCTATAGGATTTTTAATTTGAACAATTTTGAGATGATGCAAACTTTGAACAAAATGATCACAACCCTCAGCACAGTCGACTTTCAAGCTCCTGCAATTAGCTTTTCGGACAGAACTGGGTTTGTTTTGTCAGATTTAGTTTGAAAGAAGAAAAAAACAAAAAAACTTTTTGACTAAGTTACGATCGATTATTTCAGGATGACTTCATCGACTCCACGTCCCTCTCATTTTGTCGTGGTGGCGATCGACTTCGGGACAACGTACAGGTACTGCTTTGTTTGCAAATAAACGACGACAATTTGCTACACAAATGTTGAAAACTTTCAGCCGCGGGCATCTTCGTCGCATTTCGCTGTGTGCCACATTATCCGGGTCACGACACGGCTTCCGCGCGCAGATCTCAGACGATAAAAAGGTCTGCAACAGCGGCGCGTCAAATCTCGGTCAATCAGCAAACCGCAGAGCTGCAATAAACCGTCGCGCTTGAGGTTTAATTAACAAACTCGCCGGATCACAAATCAAAACTCGTGCCAACCAAACCTACTCAATCCAAATCATTAAGTCCGAATGTTGATGCGATTACGAAGACTGTTTACAATCAATTTGGAAAGTAATTTGGCGTAAAACACCGCTTTCGTAACAGCAGTGACCTTTGATTCACTAGGAATTGTGCGAGTAAAGGGGGCTAAAGGTCAAATTTCAAACTTTTAAAACTTTGATGCACCATCGCCATGTTGTTTCGTATCAATGTTTGTTACTTCGCTGAAATTCACCCGTGAATGTTGTATGCACCTGTCGGCGCCCGGCGCGGTTGAGTTGCTATAGATTTTAAGGATGGTTACGGAACGAAGATCAACTTGCGTAGTCAAGCTCCGCAAAGCACCCCTGATGATCCGCCTGAGGTTGACATGGCGACTATGATGTCATCCTTCGAAATAACCTGCATGTAACTGTCGCAAAGCGTTTCGTCCAAGAAGATAAAAACCACTCAATCCGATTTCGGTGTAAACCAAGATCATGCAATCAGGAGCATCGCAAAACCCCACTTCAGCCCTCACAGCCTCGCTACGAACATGCATATGCACTGCGGCATTTTGTTTCCAGACGCGCTCCCATGGTGTTGCTAAGAGGTGGCTTGAACCAAACGTCAAAACGTTTCTGATTAAAAACTGTCTTAATTTAGACGACGATGCTGTGCAAGCTTGGGCTACTTATGTGTAGCACAAACGGGGGTCTGCGGGCGAAACTCCCAGCCGCTTGACAATTTTGAGAATCAAAAAAAGTATTCATTTTAACGCTATTCGGATCACATTTAGCACTTTTTTAAAGCCATTTTAAAGAACAGAGCAGCTACAATTTGGATCATTTGAAAGAATTAAATTGCCCAGTCCCTTCATTTCCGCTTACAGGTTAAGTCCCAAACAAATTTAAACGCTTGTACTTTGGCTTAAATTGCTTAAGGGACTTGGCTAAGGGCGACTGAAGCCCCTTTAGCCTCCCTGGTTGCGTCACTGTGTGTTACCGTTTTTTTTTTTTTAATCTTATGATTACTTTAGCTTTGTGTGCTTCGCTGCCCCTTCTAGACCCTGGTATTAAGTCTTTCTTTTGGACTGAAAAAAAACAAATAAACTTGTGTTTATTACATCATAGTGGCTACGCGTTCAGTTTTCTCCACCAACCAGAGTCGGTGCATCTGATGCGAAAGTGGTCGGGAGGCGACCCAGGAGTGAGCAACCAGAAAACCCCAACAGTGGTTCTCCTAAACCCAGAGGTGAGCCCCTTTGTTTGCTTTTGGCGTCGGTTTCAATCGGCTACGTGACGTCACTTTTCGTTTTACAACGAAGTATTTTTGCTTCGTAATTTTTGGCGCCTCAATGCCGTAACAAAAATATTTAAATTAAATCAAATCTTTGATTGAAGCATGTAACGAATTTGCGGGGCCCATCTCCGCGCCATTGCGCCCAGGCAACATAGCGCCTTTCAAAGAAATGTTGCAGCGGTGGGGCAAAAACTTTGACTGGCCCGAGGTTTGAACCTCAGACGTCCCACTCCAGAGACGAACGCGTTATCGCTCGACCAAAAATTCAGCAAAATCCTAAATTAACGGATTCCAAACCGTTTTGTTTTACCTGGTAACTTGTTGCTATCCGCTCATCAATCACCTGGTCGCTTTGATCAGGGAACAGCGAAGGGACAAGCGAGTTAAACTGCCACCTGCCCACCGGTCTACCACACACGGTGGAGGCTTCACACTGTCCCTTTAATTACTGAACGCCAGGCAGGGAAGCTGAAATGCCAACTTTTAAGTGAACAGTTTGACGTGGCTGCTGAAAGTTGAACCAGCTTCTAATGATGCAAAAGCAGTGGTTATATCCAGGAGACTAAAGAGGTTTTCACGCAGAAGGATTAGTTTCACTCAAACCGCAAAAAACGCGACGCTTTCATTGTTTGTAAAAAGTTTTAAAATACATCAATTAATCATGTGACGCAATTGAAAAAGCTGTTCCTGTTCTCAACCACCTCGTATCTATGCCGCTCCATCCAGCAGGCAACCTTTTTCTGTCATGTTTAAAGCGAAGTCTCACAAACAACGAGTGAATAGTGAGGTGAACAGTGTAAATAGCTAGTCCAAATGTCATGGCATAAACCTTTTTGTGTTTTTTTTCTGTTTTTCTTTCGTTGATTTCCTCGTTTGTGCTATCAAAATCGCAATTTCAAGATGATCATTTTGCAGTGGTTTGACTGATTTGACAAAAACAGAAACAGCTCGGCTTATTTTTAAACCTTTGTATCTTTTGTTGTGGATCGCGTAAAATTAGGTTTGTCTCGATAAAACTCAACCCAGCATGACATATTACATCAACTCGTATTCTCAACATATTGCAAATCGGTGTACGGCCTATCGTTTTGGGGTTTGTCTCTTCATCAGCAGCGAACAGAGAGTATACTGATTGACTGAAAGACAGAGTCGTATGTTTTTTTAATAATAATAAAAATATCGTAATAACATATTTAATGATTTGATTGTGATGATTTGACGTTTGCGGGGACAGAGTTTTCGGGTTTAATTGTTTACCGGTACGTGCTTGTGGCCTAAAGGCTACCAGCGCAAAGCCTAGGGAAGAGCCACCAAAACGGCGACTACTTCAAACAAGCATAGCGAAAAAGTTATCTTTCCGCAGAGATCGAACCTGAAATTTTTCGCATTGCTTGTTTAAAGTAGTCGCTGTTCTGGTGGCTCTTTCCTGGCTTCCGCGCTGGTAGCCGTTAAGCCAGATTGCACGTAAAACGATTAGGCCAAACATTAAAACTCTGGCCCCGCAAACGTCAAAACATCGCAATGCTATTATTCACATCGTGGTACAAACAGTTGCAGGGTTTAATTAGCCAAAATTAAGTATGCCAGGAGACGTCTTCTCTAGGTCAAGTAGTAGAGCCATGAACCGGTAATCCAAAGGCTGCAGGTTCGAATCCTTTGGGAAAACATCTTTTTCGCATTGCTTGTTTTAAGTAGTTGCCATTCTGGTGACTCTTCCTTAGGCTCCGCGGGTCGCTTTGTGGCCAAATGGCCATTATAACATATTTTCCGCGCGAGTTAGCAGTACACAAAACAAACATAAAAAATCAAAACTATTTGGGAAGGTAGAAAATTAATAACGTCGATCCGTTAAAATAAAAATATTTTGATAAACTGGCGAATTCAATTTGCCAGACTGATAAAAGTTACAAGAATAACTTTTCCGATAGCTATCGTCCTTTGAATGGAAACTGTAATTTTTCTTGTCTATTCTTAAACTTATACTTTTAACTATTCTTACCTTTTTGCCATTTTTCAGATTTTGGTGGCTATTTGATATGAAGACTCCTTGTGAGTCTCGTTACACTTCCAGGTCGGAAATTTTTATTTAAACTACTTCGCTATATTTGTTTATTGTTATACTCAGTTTACGACAAATAAATAATTAAATGGAATTGAATCTGCTTTACGTTTGTGATGTTACAGGGCGAATTTCATTCGTTCGGCTTCGAAGCGCGCGACTTTTACCACGATCTTGACTCCAGCGAGGCGAGGAAGTGGATCTACTTGGACCGCTTCAAAATGAAACTTCACAGCGATCAGGTCCGTAAGTACCCGACATTGTGTTCTGATGAGCTCTGTTGTTTCTCCATGGAAGGGCTGTTCTGATTATCATCCGTCTTTTTTGTTTTGTTTTGCCGGGGCAGGTGCGCATATACTTTTCTTAATTATTTGTTTGTTTTTTTGTTGATTTGTGTTGCAATGTTATTTTAACTCGATTCACGCAGCAAATTTGCGTCAACTGGAGAATGACTAATTGTTGAAGATGTACGTCATGGGTGGCTGAGCTCCATCAACTCGAAACAAAGCAGAGTCAAAGCCAAATTTTCACAAGACTTTCTTGGTCTGAGCTTTTTTGGATGGTTTTGGAAACTTCTACTTTTTATTTTCCACAGAATCTCAGCAAATCCACCCAACTTCTCGCAGCCAACGGAAACTACGTATCTGCCCTGCTCGTATTTTCACACGCATTGAGGTTTTTCAAGCATCATGCTTTGCAGGTGAAGAATGAGCAGGAGTGTTTATGTGGCTGATTCACAGGGTTGGTGGAGCTGAACAAATTCCACACGGAGCGAGTTGGTCGCGGTAGTTGACCTCAGTTTGTGGGGAGAAGTTAGCGACTGCCAGCTCTAGACCAAGCGTGCGTCATAGAAGGGGTTTGTCGTGATCAAAGAGTTGCTAACCTTGGTTCGATTCTCGAATTGGCAAAGCGTCGTTGTGCCCTGGGGAAAGACACTTTACGCTTATTCTCATTGGGGCCAAGCAGTCTGCCCGCTGTGGTGGCCTCGGCTGACGAAAACTTGCAGAACCCCTCAAAAAAGATACCGTGCGTAGGTGTGGTTACGTAGACGCAGAGTGCCTGCTTCACACGAACGAACGTCGTGCGTCATAGCAGGGGTCTGGCGTGCGTGATAGGGGCGTGATGTAACCCCCCTTCGGTAAATTTCGATTATTTTTCGTTCATTGCATAGACTTAAAAATGCCATTTGGTGCCATATTATGACCACCAAACCCCTCGTACCGAGTTCTCCACATTTCATGATTATCCAATCCAATCCAAACTTCAGCTGCTGCTAATCCAGTTGTTAACACAACTTTTTAAATCCCATCAGCAAACCCAACTGACCTCTTGCCTGCGCGTAGAAGAACCCAGCAGTTCACAACAATTGACTTACCTGGGAATTAAACTTAAAGCTGCTCGTACTTGTTTGCTTCACCAGTTTATGCTTATTCGCTGCACTCACTTAATCGAGAATGCGCTATGACGGGCGATCCCGGAATTACGATTCCACGCTAATAATTGAAGAATGTAAGAGACCGTTTCACTAGAAATTTTTATCCAAATTTTTATTGCGTTTGTTTCAAACCTGAACTTAAATTCTTACTATAATACTTATCCAAAATCTAAATTAAACCTAAATCTTATCCATTAGAAAAAAATTAAATATGCTCGGATAAATATTCCTCGTTTTTGCTTTATTCTCTTCTACTTAGAAAATTTCAATGAAACAGCCTTCCTAGGATAATATTCAAGTTTCTTCGCAGGAGCTCTCTGATGAGCTCGGCACTCCTATGAAGCGGAGTGACGTCAGATGGGTAGTGACAGTTCCGGCAATCTGGCGGCCTCAAGCGAAGCAATTCATGAGACAAGCTGCTTACCAGGTGACGTTATTGAATTAATAAGATCGGCTTGAGGATTTTGACCGCAGAGCGCCTCGCTTCTGCCATCACGATCACTTTTGGAAAGTCACTTCATTAAAATGTATGAAAAAGAAAACAATCAATTTTTTTTCTTTTATTGGGCAGAGTTTCAAGATTATGGCTCGGATTCGAAAAAGGGTTAAAGTAAAGTTGTAGTAACCTTCTACTGCCAAGCAAAACAAATACACCGCAACTTCAGCAAACATCAAATAAGACACGATTCAGCATTACGAGAAGGAGCGAAAGACCAAAACAAAAACGTCGCTTAATGAAGCGACATGGTTGCCGAGTCTGCTCCTCTTCTTAGAAATAGTACAAAATTCACTTTGCTTGGTATTCCGTTGCTATCACCCTTCGAATTCTTCCAAAGTTAAGATTCCTCCGAAGACGACGAACTTATATCCCAATGAAAAATGCGTTAATCATCCAATAGTTACCGTCTGACTATAGACTCTTTATTTGGCGGACTAGAAACAGACGTGAGAAAAAAAGGAGAAGAGCATTGAATAAAAATAGTTTGCTCTTGTTGCGAAGGTGTTTTTTGCGGTCACGCGTATTGCACTGATTTGATTGGTCATATTCGTAGAGCGAGCGAACTGTGAAGAAAAAAGTGACGTTGATTGGACGATTCGGCATATTTAGAACGAACAGTTGAGAAGAAAAGACAAAACGGTCAGTTTCCGGTCTACCAATAAAGAGCTTATGGTCTGACCATAAACTCTTTTTTGTCTTTTTTTCTTCACCTTTCGTTTGTTCTCAGCTAGACTACGTCGATTCAACCAATCAGCGTGACTTTTTTCTTCTCGGTTCACTCGCGCTAAGAATACGCCCAATCAAATCAGTCAAGTACGTTGACCGCAAAAAAAAAATCGCAACAAGAGCAAACGTTTTTTCAACGCTCTTCTCTTTTTCGCCGCGCATCTATTTCTAGTCTTCTACATAAAGAGTCTAAGGTCTGACGTGGTCCTGGAACAGGAAGATAAACATGCAAACAACAATCCTCCACTCTTGCAGTTCATGTTGGCAAGAGAGCCCGGGGCCGCTCAATTCAAAGTTTTGCCAACAACTTAAAAATATCCCCAAGAGAAATTCAAAAATTTTGACCTAAAAGTTACAACCTCAAATCCCTCATCTAACCTTTTTATGAACGTAATGCATTAAGAAGTTTAGTAACCATCCATTGTAATGTAAACCATCTTCAAACAACAATTTACCTCGCTCGTTTTTCCGCGATAAAGTACTTTTTGAAAGAAGCTTAACTAGGAGCAATACTTATCGAACAAATTATTGAATTTGAACTGAGGGGGCCTGGGCCCCCTGGTTGTATATTAGGATTGTCCAAATTTTGGACATTTTTTAGAAAAGTCATAATTACTGCAGCTTTTCCCAT
Source organism: Trididemnum nubilum (assembly GCA_963965965.1). Lineage (NCBI taxonomy): Eukaryota > Metazoa > Chordata > Ascidiacea > Aplousobranchia > Didemnidae > Trididemnum > Trididemnum nubilum. The sequence continues at coordinate 274,290 of OZ014471.1, forward strand.
GCCTATGACCTAAAAAATAAGATTGCAAAAAATGTTTGAAATTGAATATCGTTTTGCACATTTCAAACTTTCCAATCCAAATCGCTAAAATTAGGGAATTCCCCAAAGGTAAAACATGCATTTTTGATTTAAAGGTTTGTTATTAGGTGTCATGAAGCGGAATTTTGGTTGCATGCACAGAGCTGGACAGCGTTGTTTCGAGCTTTTAGCTCTCATCGGCAGCCCTCAGCTTCTCTAACAAAGATATTCCCCAGCTGGACAAGACTCTTGGCCGAACTGGACAAACCTTAAGAATTTGCACAGTGGCAGAGGATTTCTAGGAAATATAGCATGTATAAGTGATGCTAAGTTGGGGAGGGGTAGGTTGGATTGTTAACCCAATTTGGCGATTCTCCAAATTTACCCAAATTTTTCAAAAATCAGCAAATTTTTTAAAAAATATCTACTACAGTCTCATTCCGGTGTCTAAATCTTAGAATTAGATTTGTGTCTCAAATAATTAAAGGGGAGTACCGGGAGTATCCTGACAATGAAAGCTTACTCATTACCTCTTTCTCAGATCGCTTAAGCTAAAAATATTTACCGCAAGTCGCAGACCTGTGACTTGTGTGCAGAGGTGTGCACGTGCGGCGCAACTATTTTACTTGCGATAGCGCTTGCACCGCAATTACTTTTTAACGGTTGAACTGACGCTAGCGCTGTAAATATCTTAGCAGTTTTGATCGCAATCGCGCAAGCGCAATTCAAATACGGTTGGGAATGATTGTTTTTCAATTACTGTGATTAAAGTTTGGAAAAAACATTGACGAGGTACATGTAGGCGTAGGCATGATTTTTGATTGGGGGGGAGAGCCAAACCACAAATCACACGCAATGATGTCATCAAAAATTATCAAAAAGAGGTTATCAAAAAGAGGTTAATTATCAAAAAGACGTTATTGCATGTGATTTGCAATTTGACCCCTGAAAAATCCTGGCTACGCCTAAGCTCGCGACGTCCAGTTTTTATGTCCTACAATGCAGCGTAAGACTTGAGGTTGAGTTTGATGTTTGGTCGTTTTCGGCTTCGCATCCCATGCTTCAACTTCATGATTTGCGCGTGCGACTCGCAGCTGAACATTACGACGTTCATGAGACAAAACGTTTAGTTTCGTAAACATACTGTATTAAAATGATGCTGTGCAGTATAATGACGTCATAATGCGTAGTTTTAAGTAGAGCAAACGCTGTAATTGATAGTGTAGCCTAGCTCGAAGCTCGCTAGTGTGTAGCTAGTAACTCGCTGTTACTGAATGTTATGGTGATGTTGGTTGTGAGACAGTGCCGTCGCCTGAGCAAACAAAATGAGGGGGCACTAGCTGAAAGTGGGAGGGGGGCACTAAAATTTGCATATAAAAACTGATCTTCAGGTCTAGGACGGCTGCAATTATGCGCAATTTTAAAATAACGCCGGCAGCGTTTCTTAGCTCGTTTTGTCTGCGACCCATAATCGCTTTAAAAATCTATCTACAGCAGTGAATTCTTCCAGACTTGCAAACAGAATTTTGCTAAAAAGAGTGAACCAAAAGTAAACTTTTTTGACACAAAAACTGCCTGATTTAGCAACCGCGCTGAACAAACTAATGCAACTCAAGCGTGTCACAGACGGGCATTGTCATTAAATATTCAGTGACTACAGAAGCGGCCAGGAGGCGGAGCCCCCTGCCACTGGCCAATTTTTGCAACTATGTACCAAAAAATTGCGGCTTTAACGCAATTTTAATCACATTTTGCACTTTTTGAAGTCGTATGAATAAATAAATTGCTAAAATTCAGAAGTCATTTCAAAGAATTAAATTGCTTAGCACCTTCAGGCTTCAGCTCCTCCCCTCTTGTTTCAGGCCAAGTCTAAAATACGTTCAAAAGCTCGTATATTGACGGTAAATTTTCTAAGTGACTTGGCTATGGGCATTTAAGCCCCTTCACTCTAGTTGCGCCATTGACTGCGACCTCAAAATCTTGAGTGTGCTCTAAAAATCAAAACAGCTGGCTTTGAAAAAAAAAGATTTCTCGTATTGCTTCATGTCATAATCTCTAACGAAGTACCGGTAACGATTCTCCGGATTTACATGTCTTTTTCGCGACACGTCCGTAAAGGCGTGTCAATAAAATGGAATATAGCGTCAGATTTATGTACAGCAATTGGTTGCCAGCAATTTCGCAAAGAATCGAGAAAACGTCAAAAGAGAATTATGTTTTAACGGAATTCCTTTTTCCATCTTTGTCTGTTGTCTTGTCGTTACATGATGTTCCAAAAACAGTATTTTGAGTAAATCAAAATGGGGGAGGGCACAAGCAGCCGTTAGGGGGGGGGGGCACGACCCCCCTGGCCTCCTCGTGGCAACGGTACTGCTGTCAGAATGAAGCGTCAAGGCAAGTTTATTTTGTACGTTAACAAAACTGCATAGGTTAAAAAAATCTAATTGTACTTGAAAGCCGAAGACAAGCTTGGTTTTTCATTTTCGGGAAAACGTAAGGCTTATTCCGGTGAGTGATTATCTTGTTATGTCATAGGCGGGCTTGGCGTCGGAGAGCTTTCCAGAACAGCTCGTAATTGCGCTCGAACCGGAAGCTGCGTCAATCTTCTGCAGGAAATCGCGGTATTCGCAGCTCCAGGACGCGACGAGCGCCGACGAGTCGCGCGTCGAGGAAACCTTGACAATCGGAAGCCAATACATGGTCGTTGACTGTGGAGGGGGTACTGTTGACGTCACAATACATGAGGTGCTATCGGGTGGTGGATTGAAAGAAGTGGAGGCGGCAAGCGGCGACGCGATGGGGAGTGTCGCAGTGGATCTGCAATTTAAACAACTACTCCGCAAAATCTTTGGAGACAAATTCATTGACATTTTCAAGCTCAAGCGTCCGGTCGGATGGGTGAGTTGCTGTGTTGTGTGTGCATGATGTGTAGAGGATTTTTTCTAGGAGGTGTGTTTTGTATTAGGTAACAGTTGATTGAGTTGCTGAATGTGTGAGTTGTGTTTTGTGTAAAGTGTAGTTATCGAGTCGTTGGATGGGTGAAAATAACCCTGACTCCGCTGTGTAAATTAGTAGTAATGAATAGAGTGTGTTGTGAGGCGCAGACGTGGAGTAGGTCCTAGCCTTTGTTGACAAGGCCCAGCGCCATCTGCAATCGCTTGATCCAGTGGATGGGGAGCTGCTACTGAGTTGTTGGACCAGGGTTCGACTCCCAGTCGGAAAAATTGAAGACTCTAAAATTGGCTGACTTTCTGAATTGAACTTATAAAATTGACCGTCATATGTCGTGGACAATCGGCGAAGAATGCAGAGTAACTTGGCTGTCAATTTTAGGAAATAAATCAAAGGTTTTCCGTAGTTTGTTCATCGGTCGCTCGGAGCGACTGACAATTTTCGTGTTACCTCGCATCTGATACGTCACAGGTTGACTTGATGATTGCATGGGAATCTCGCAAACGCTCGACGAGCCCCGACCGGACCTCCCCCCTCAATGTGGCGCTTCCTTTCTCATTTATTGACCTTCACCGCAAAGTTCGGGGTTTTTCCGTGGAGACTGCTCTGCGAAACTTCAATGACCCCAACATGAGATGGTCGCCCCAGGTGAGCAGTGAGTGGTAAAGGTGTGGGGTTTTAATGCAGAAGGGTGGCCTCATTTTAGGGGCTCATTGGAAACACCATGATACTAAAACGGTCAAAGCCCCAAATAATTTATTTAATCAATAATTGAGCCCAATCAAATCGCCTCATTAATCACCGCTAAAAGAATTTAAATTTTCGATCAAGTTTTTGCTGGAGTTATCGTCAAAAACAACGATTGATTGGCAGCTGCCACGTGACTGATCAGTTAAATTCAATTTCATTGTTACCGGTATCGCTTTTGGACCAAAAAGAAACAAAGCTTCAATTGTGGTCGGCTTCTGGGGTTTTTGTATTGTCTTTGGTGTCAAAGTCGCGATAATCTTGATCGAACCAGCATGATTTCTCTTCCTTTGAATGCTTAGGGGATGCTGCGGATGTCCGCATCGCTCATGCATGACCTCTTCACGCCGACTCTTGACGCCATTGCCGCCCATGTGACGTCACACATGAACAGTCGCATCTCGCATCTCTTTCTCGTTGGAGGCTTCGTGGAGTCCCGGATGCTGCAGCGGGCAGTGCGGAAAGCGGTGGGGGGGCGAGCCAGGGTGATCATCCCTCCCGACGCCAGCCTCACCATTCTCAAAGGAGCGGTCTTGTTCGGACTTGACCCAACCACAGTGCGCATGCGTACTACACACATGACGTATGGTGTCGGTAAGTATTTTTGTTAAAGTTTCTAGTTCGATACTTTACCGCGCATCGTTGCAGGTGTCCTCAACAAGTTTAGAAAATCGGAGCACCCGGCAAACAAGAAATTATCGAGAGGTGACAGCGTTTGGTGCAAAGACGTCTTCGATTCTTACGTCACAGCGGGAGAGGCAATTGCTCTGGGTGACGTAGTTCAACGGAGTTACGCTCCTGTACGCCCGAACCAGAGTGAAATTGTCATCAACTTCTACAGCTGCCCTAGAGAAGACGTTCGCTATATCGACGAACATGACGTCACAAAGTGCGCAACAATACGCATTAAGTTGCCAATGACGTCATCATCGCAACGACGCGAACTTCGAATTTCTATGATGTTTGGCGACACCGAGATAAAGATCGATTGTGTTGACGTCACTTCCGGGTCACGTGCAGATGCCCGCGCTGATTTCCTTACTTGAAGCGCAAACCGATAATCATACCTTTCAAAATTCGCTGTGATGTAACCAATCATTCTCGCAAAGGAGAAATGACGTCGACACGAAAACCAAGGAGCTGGAATTCCGCGGACATAGAACAACAAAATAATGCTTGTGGCAATTGTCTACAAACATAGCAGTTGTAGATTTTTGTTGTAGAATAATAAGCAGCTTATTTAATTGTCGGTAAATGCTTGACACAAAGACCTCACCATTCCTCGAGTTACTTGACAGTCTTCGTAAAACCTCAACTGTATTACAGAATCGTACCCCCATCATCCCCCTTAACGGCTGCATGTGCCGTTGTGCCTATTTGTTTTTGGATAGTCTAATTTTTTTATTAAATATTTTACTACAATTAGTATGAGCAGTAACTAAGAAATTTTTTCCAAAGTTGAGTTCAAACTTAAAACTTCAAAAGTTTGAAGTAATCAACGAAACGTGCTCATTTACAGCACCTTACGGCCTCTGCCCACGTTTTTGTTTTTCATTTTCACGTACCTGTTGTAGCACCTGACACGTGACCTAATACAGTGATACTAACGCGCGAAATTACTTTGCAAAATTGCTTACGGAGGACCAGGAAGGAGGAGAAGGAGGTTATTTGATATTTTCCCTTGCTCGGACTGGTCTCTGCACGAGCGATTTTTTAACCATCGGTTGCTTCCGCCTGCGGCCAGCAAATGACTTTTTGAATCATTATCTAATTAATTAGGCTACCATTAATTTTGCTGCACAACGGCGGTTTTTCAACAAAAAAATCTTTTTCACCAGCAAAATGCCCTAAATCACAATCTTCTTTCCGCGTTTCAGAATTGACCATCAATCATCAGGCGTCATTGATTGGTCACAATAATTATGCTTGACGTCATAGAAAAGTTTGCAGTTTTGCAATGAAGTCAAATATGAAGTTTTTACGTTGTATACCATATCAGCCAGAGCAGGGCTTTTCAAAAAAACTAAAAACATCGTAAATAGCGCAAGCAAAATTCTGCAAGCTAAAAACGAAAAGATTGATTAGAACACAATTGCAAATTGATTGCTTGAGGAACGTAAACTAGTTTCGTTTGTTAAAAAAGTTTTTGTTAAAAAACCAATTATTGGTTAATTCCAGTTGAAAAAAAAACACTGCAGGCGATGATGCAAGCACAAAAACTGCAAACTACAAATGTAGTTCATGTTTAGTTAAACAGCCCTGAAATTAGCCAATTGCAAAGCGTTTCGCATTTACAATCAATCCACAAATTCATGAGCAAAGAAAGAATTATTCTTATAGTTAAAAGAAGCAATCAAACAGTAAAACAAAAAAATAAATAAACAGCAATAAAACACCCAAAGAAAAAATAAAGCACCACTCACTCACATTCAAAGATAATATTCACTCATCTAGGCACGTAGCCAGAAATCTGCAAATGGGGAGCGGTTGCGGGGGTCTGAGGCAGAGTCTCCAGCCGCCGGAAGCACTGGGTCTGGAAGCGAAGCTCCAGTACAGGAAAATTTTGTATTTTTTTGGCAAAAATACCTTAATTTTAGGCTTATTTTGATAAAAATCAATGCTATTAAAACGTGGCATAGAAATTAGCAGTGCAACAACATAATTATACTAGTTGCATAAATGGGCTATGTTGAAAGGTAGCTATTGCTAGAATTTCAGTTCTCTTATTTGCAAGCTAGTAAATCGTAAAATCCTATCCTCGTAGTTCAATAAAACTTTCACGAAGTACTCTATTTCGTCTATATTTTATAGACAAAGATATTAATTAGGGGACTAATGGAAGGGAGTTTGAAAGAAATGATTAGTTATTAACCAATACTGAATTGCCCCCTCCCCTATTCCTGAACTTATATATTTTTTGATGAAACCTATGTTAAGCATTTTTCAAAAAGCGATCAAATTTGAAGACCAATTTTTGGTAAATTTATAAAGTTTTTTCTGATTCGTGAGTTTTATTTTTAACAAATTAGCCCCGTCCCCTCTAAATAAAAAGTAAATCCTAAAAATTGGCTTTAAGTCATTTTTGAGTCTGTTTCAATGCAAAAGACAGTCTCAGAAGTGCTAAAAACGTGGTATTTTCATTGTTCTGCATTTTGGTTGGTTGGCGAATGGGGGTGGGGAATGTAGCCCCCCTCCTGGCTACGCTACTACACTCACGTAGAAAAATTGGCATTGCTAAACACCATTCATTTTCACGCTGCAAAGCAAACTTCAAAATTCTTATTTGTCATAGACCAATGGTTTCCAAACTGTGGTACGCGAGGGTCTTTCGGGTGGTGCACCAGCAGCTTCAGCTTTCTTATAAATTTGCAAAGAAATTCAACTTTTAAAACTTTTATAGTACTTGATGCGAAAAACGTCGTCACAAATCTTGCAGAAAGATACGTGTCTGGCGCGAAGACCTTTTTTTTTGAAAATACGCAGAAAATTGGTATAGGAAACAGATCGCAGAATATTGAAAAAACTGGGCCTCGGTTAGATAAGGATTGGGAAGAACTGTTCTAGTCAGATGTGACGTAGGTGGTACACGAACCCTGTACAAAAGCAAAAAATAATACGCGTGTAGAAAAGTTTTGGGAAACACTAATTTACAATATAGAAAGCTCAGCATTATACCTCTACAGCAACTTAGTCGAGAAAAAAGGGTGAAAATTTTGAAATTGCTTCAACGTCCTGTAGCGCCAACTAAGAGTGAAGCAGTAAAAAAGACCAACCATGGTGGGAACATTCAACGCACAAAATACTTTCAACAGTTTTGGCCCATCTCATCATCACCAAGTATCACGTGATTATGTTTAACATGCGCAAAATCAAAATTTATTGATTTTTCGGAAGGAGCATGCAGAATAATACTGAAAAATTACTGTGCGATTGCCCATCTCGACAAAAAAACGCGCAATTAAGCCTCGGTTCACAATGCGCGCAAAATCGTGAGCGAACGTGTATCCTTAGTTTGTTTCAACCAACTGGCGGCTTGTGCGCAGGTAAAACGTTACGCTGGGCGTCCAGAATTTCTGTTCAAAATAAACTAAAAATACGCAGCAGATTTTACTCCCAGTGTAGCCCAGAGCTAAAGCGCAACAAATTTACCGATTCTCAAACTCAAATTGCCCTACAACAAAAAATGTAATTCCGCAAAGCAAAAGGTGCAATGGCCAAGAAAAGACTTAGTTTCCAACGCAAATTTACCAAGGTCTGGAAAAAACACAGAGTGCGCAACGCAATTTCGAAGTATTATGCGAAACGCCAATCTCTGATATTACCAGCCATAAAATCAGTTGTGGTTTGCAGATTTTGCCCTGTTTTTTACAGTTGGACATGTACATTGTTCGTCTCACTGCACTTGCTTTTGTTACGGGCCAAACTTCTGAGATTGCTTAAATGCTATTTTCTCCTTGCAAAGTGTAATAGCAGCGAATGAAATAAACTGAAACTGAAAACTAATAAATTTTTCTTGGCAAAAGCTTTTTGTTAAGTCATTTTTCGCTGTTGGGAGTTTCCAACAAACTTTTAGAAGCAAAGAATTTGGTGTCAACGATCGCGCTAGGCCCTAGTCAGTGGCAAATGAACCTGGGTCCTGGTTCGATTCCCGACCTCGCCTTACTTTGATATGCCGACGAATTTTGCAATGACTTTCGATTGCCTTTCTCTCTGTGGCCAGTGGTGTTGTCGCTGAGTATTCGCAAACACAAAGCCCCAAACGGCGCCAGGCGTTCGGGCCCTGACGCAAAAATGAAACAAGTTAAATGCAGACTACGAATTTATTGCAACAAACAAAATTCTGATCGATCAGAGCAGCAGGTGAAAGGACGCCAGTTTACAGTTTCAACGCCAAAAGAGCAGTGACGCCACCGGCAGCAAGGAGCAGAAGACGGGAGACAGCCACTTCGGCGGCGCCGCTCGACTTGGTGGTTGTGGTGGTGGTCGTAGTGGTGGTGGTGAATTGAAGAGGTTTCCTCATGTTACAGTTGTCTGAAAAAAAATGCAAATTATGCGACTTGAAACGACTACAATGCGACAAAATAGTGCGACCAAAATCTTACAAAACTTTTTTAATTCTTGAAAGTCACGGGAGCAGATAATGCGTATTATTTAGTTTTACCAACCAAATGCTGTCATCGTATTGATTCTTCTAACTTTTGACGAAACCACACGGCACAAATTTTACACAATTGGTGTTGTAAAATCATATAAAATCATTGTATTTTAAGTGTTGACCTCATTTCTTTGACCTTCTAAGCCAATCCAAAATATCTCTAAATGTTCGGAAACGACTTCCAGCAGGTCAGCCTGGTTCAGGTTGGTTCGCCTCCACACTGTTATCGGATGGTTTGGGATCATCAGGCGGGGCTGCCAACAACACTGCTGCTTGCGGATGTGGGACTAAACACTCGCATCCAAACCTCATTTCATCGTCCCCTATTCGCACCTTACCGGAAGCAGCAGACTCAACTGAAACTTAATTTTATATCGAAACGCTTCCAATCCAATAAATTTAAATTGCTAAACGTTGTTCGCAAATAAGTTGACTGAAACATGAATTTGCTTCATCGTATTCAAAAACAGCAGAAACACGTATGGACCTTCTCCGGCCAATCAACTTACTCCATGCGCAGGTGTCGGTGCAAGACTCCACTGTGGCGCCGTTCTTGGTTCCTCTTTCGCACTGGTTCCTCACAATGGTGTTCAGACAGCCTCTAATGTACTCGGTCGTTGTCCTTCCGTTCTTTGCTAAAAACATCGTAACGAGTTCAACTTGTGTAGTGGATCGCCGCTTATCGCCGCCAAAAAACCTTGGCCCAATTCGTACAGGGAGCAGTCCGAAGACAGGGGGCTGGATGCAGACGCTGTGGTCTGATCCCGCGCGGGCCAATTGTCGGATCGGACCGCGCATTGAATTGAGCCAATCAAGCAAATCAAAATTTAAGACGAAGATTCACCACAAGTCGAATGCCTGGTAGACCGGGGTGGTCAGACTTAGGCGCCGGCTAAAATTTTCTGCATTTAACTTACGCTTCTTTGGTGATGCCGCAATAATACGTTTAAAAAGCTTTTACAGCAGGTAAAAAATATTTTAAAATTGAAATGAGGTAGTCCATAAACCTAATAAGCAAATTTCTACAGAAGAACAAGACAAAAAAATTTAGGAAGAAATGTATTGAAGCTACTAGAAGTCCTGTTAGTTCTACCGTATGTGGATTTGTCAGAGAAAGCCGGCCGTAGCAACAAAGTCTAGTAGCTCACAGCGCATAGATTAAAGTAGCGCCAGTTTCTTGACTGAAAAAAACTGGCCGCAAGGGAAATATTTTGCCTTCGACAGTGGAAGGTAGAGAGCTAATGTTGTCGACGGCGGAGGAGCGGAGGATGCAAGGAGGAGCGGGACTTAGAGAAGTGTACACCGCTGGCACCGGCCACCAGGTGCGAGACTCAAAGCCAGTTAATTGGAGACTCGGTCAACCTCATTTAAACAACCTCATGACTCACTTTCCTTGAGTATTGTCAACGAGCAGTAGTTGAATCCGCCAGGGCAGTTTCTCCTGTAGCCACTCGATGGCGTTCCACTTCCACAGCCACCCTGCGCAGAGCTGCAGTTGTAGCATGATCTGGCTTGGCCTGAACAAAACAAATTGTCGTAAAAAGATCCGCCTGTGACATCATTGTCATTACTCAATGATGTCATAAATTTAATCATCACTACGCAATAACGGAGATGGTTTACTAATGAGCATTGAAACGCTAGCAAATGCAGAGGAGGGAGTACAATTTGTAGATAAAAGCAGCGGCGACTAAGCAACCACGTGGTTTAATTAAATGATCTTGCACATTTCCTTCCTGTTCTTGGTTTCGCCACGGAGAACCATTTGCCGCCTCGACAATAATTTTACTTCTGCTGATTTATACCGATTTGCCACCTTTATTCCCAACGAACCTTCCTTTGCGTTCATTTCCCACCAACCCCCACAAAGCGCTCAACTTACATCCGGCCAAGCAGAGAGCGAAGACGACCAAAGCGACACGAAGACAGTCCATTTCCTTTTGATAAATTTTATCCAAGAAATTTATAAACCTAAATCAAAAAATAAAAATTGAACCGTTACATACCCCCCTGCGTCGCCAACCACGGATTTACACCCTATAGATTGATTTTTATTTGCAGCACAGCTTTCGAATCACAAACTTCACACGTATTCAGGCTTTCAACTCACGGCCACCCCAATCTAAACAACAATTCTGCGCCAGCGCATATCTTTTACTTTATATTTATAGACCTTAGCCAAAAACATACGCCAAAAAACAGGCTGCAAAGTTGCGAAATGCTTTGCTAGTTAGCAGTACTGTTAAGGTGCAGAAAAATTGCGCTACCAGGATTTCGTTTGGAGGGGCTTGAACTAAAATCTAAAATTTTTATGCCTCAAAAAATGCATCCATCGGGCGACGTGTTGAGTCGATGGTTTATGAAGCAAAAAGTCATAAGCGGGAGGCTAAGAAGTGCCCCTAGCCGCCGTAGATTATGGGGATATAGTGGCTCTAAGAGGAGCCACCAGCCGCCGTTGATCATGGAGATATAATGGCTTTGCTTCCAACCGCTGAGCAATTTTTGCAAGTTTTTGAAAAAAAATTAACTTCATTTGGATGAAATTTCGCTCGCTTTTAAACCCAATTGAAAGGACTAAATTATCAAGATTTAGAAATTTGAAATGTCATATTTCTAACCCCTTTAGCCTCCCCTAACTAATTACTGCTCAGGTGCAATACTCGCTTAAAAGCTCGTAAACTCGGATTAAATTTTCTAAATGACTTAGTTTTAGCCCCCCAGGTTGCCCCTCTAGCTGAGGAAGCAAACCTGAATTAAGATAATACAGTTAGGGCCGTAGCAAATCCACTTGTACAACGCTGACCCGCTTCGCCATGGCAAACTATTTATTTATCCATGGCAGAATCGCTTCTCCATAACAGATTCGATTCTCCAAAGCAGGCTTGCGTCACCATGATAGACTCAGTTTTCCACGGCAGACTCAATTTTTCATGGCAGACTCAAGTCAATTTAGTGGCGTGTTGCTGCTGGTATTTGGCGATGTCTGCGTCGATTGCTGAAAAGCGGCCAGAATTTATAGTTTTTGGGCCCCCATATTGCTTAATAGAAGTTGGGGTGTGCCCCTAAAGTAGGTACTTAGTGCCCACTTGAAACAATGCTTACTGTTTGATGACAATAGCCTTACAATTATTCGATGGGATTTAACCCTTCTCAAGTTCATTAACAGCGAGCAGTTAGTGATTATGACAGAGCAATGCAGGCAAAATAAGGTCATTGTTCAAGGGCGAGGTCCAATATTAAAACTCTTCAGACATTAATAAAATATTTCTGCAAACTTTAAAAATTAAAAAAAGTCTTGAAATAACTAACAAAAGCTTATTGAAGATTTTTTAAAGCTTTTAGATTCTAAATGGAAGTTTTGATTTGTCATCACTCTTGATTTGTTCATTCCTGAGGTAGGGCTTCAGTCCAGGATTGTAGCTGCAGTCCAGAGTGGGGTATCGGAGGCCGCAATGAAATTTCTCATTAAATTATAACGTACAACAAATGAATTAATGAGGTTGGCCCACTGTTGTTGGCTTAAGAATCTGGAGACTTTTCATTCGCATCTGTTCGAGCATAACCTACAACTGCGATTTTACGGCGGATTTTTCCCTCCCGAGGATTCAGCCCGCAAAAGGAATCATACTAGTCCTTTTTGTTTTTACATGGCGATTGAGAAATGTTTTTGAAAAATAATTATTAAAGAAATACTGCTCAAAATTGGTTTTATTGAAGAAATAAAAAAGGTGTGCAAAACACTAAAACATTATCACCACTCGAGGTGATAAAAAGGTGTCCCAAACTTTTTCGCCGGCGTTCAGTGCGGTGGTTGGAATTTACGGTCGACATGATCAAGGAGGAGCTGAAAATCACGAAGGCGTTTTGGTGTTCGAACATCTTAGGTAACCGCCGGAGCAAAACAATGAGCGAATGAAGCTGGGTTTATTGGAAGTTTTCTGCTGAGGTTCAGGACTCAAAGCTTCTGACGTATAACCAATTGTGGGATTTTTTTTGTTAAAAATATCAATTCTTCCGTTATTTTGAAAAGACATCTAAAAGTAAGTTAAACTATTTAGAGGAGGGAGGGATTTTGAAATCTTTTTAAACCCCTAGTTGGTAAATTATGCTTGTGATATAGAAATTAGCTGTTGCCATTTCGTAAACAGTTCTTAAATTTACCAAGAAAATGTTTTGAAAGAAGAAATATTTACCTCTGAGCCCCTTTTGCAGCAGCCAAACCTAAAATTTCCAAACAACAGCCTGACGATGCTGATGAATTACTTGTTAAAAATAAACAAAAGATACCTGCGCAACTGCGCATCCTTTGTTTATTTTCAGCAAAAACTTTGTAAATTTCGGCTTCCAGGGTAAAACTTGATAAAATACAAAAGGATGCGATCGCACGCATACGAGTTTTAGTCAAGTGTATTTCGGGTTTTATCAACACTTACAACAGACACTTGGTGTGAGTTATTCAACAAAAAAATTATCGATTGATATAAAACTCCGTCAAGACCCCTGCAACGACAGCCAAGTTGAAGGGTTCTCTGCTCTCATTCACAGATTTTCAAAACACGATTGAAAGTGACTTTTAATTACGCATGTCATTTTGGAGTTGCTAAGTAGCCCAACCCAAATGAGAGTGGATGCCAATTGTGACGTGGTGCAATGGACGGTACTTGTTTCATTATACCAGCTGCCTGTCAATGAACTTGATTCGGGTTTGTCTCAACACTTGCCCATTGAATAAGACGATTCCAGATTGTCGCATCACAATGTACGGGCTTATCTAAAGAGAGAATCAGACAGTTTTATTACTGGGCGCACCCGACGCACTGCCCTGTGGTAAAGGTGCCCGCATATTGCATGACGCTGCGGAAAGATTCCCACCGAGAGACGTGACAATCAGAAGACTACGAAACCTATCCATCAAGATTGAGGGGCGCATGGTCAGAGAAAAGGAGGCCCAATCTTATGTTGTTCAGTCCCTTTTTGTAACTTTTTTTGCAAAAATAGCTGAATCTAAGTAGGAATGAAGAACATAGAATATGGCTGGGGAAGGGTATGGTAAGAATATTGGTGCATAAGTTTAACAATTTCCAAAGTGTTAAGCTCAGGCAATTTCAGTGTTCCTATTTTGTGATATTGGGGGGGTAATATATATTCTTAACTTGGAGTTGGTAATAATTCGAATAGCTTTCAATAGCAAACGTTGTAAGCTATCGCAATATAACATTGGTTGGTGTTAGGGACCCCGACATAAAAAAACGGGATAATAATGGTAATTATAATACCCCGTCTTCTTACGCCGGGAAAATCTCACCCACTGGACACTAGCGCATGTAGTCTGTTCGAGATTTGAAACTTCGAGACTTACTGAAAACAGAAAACAAACGTATTGCAAGTTTTGGAATTACCCGCTTTGTACTCAAACGCCCTCCACTCAGCACTGAAGATGATCGAACGACTTTGAACTCTACTGTCCAGCTTTTTCATTTGTGACTGCCCGATCAAGATTTTAATCCCTAACTGCGTTCCCAAAATTACAGTTAATTCTTTTAAAAACTCAGAATTTAGTCAATTTCTCCGAAGCGTAATGGCATCATCTTCCGGGCAATGGAATTTTGATTCTTTCTCACAACTTTTTCTCCGTCTGATTTTCTTTTCACGCCTTTGCCGCCGTTTCGCACCTCCGTGGCTCTTTGCGGCGAGGCTCTGTGATCCTAACCCTGACTTGACAAGGACATGAGGCTGATGCTTGGACCCATTGCCGATTTGCTGCCGCAACAATATTTTGGTCCGTCGCAGACGGTCTTTCGATGCACGTTGCCATAGTAACGAGACGGTACACGTCACAATGCAAGCTGCGACATCCTTTCCAACCCGCGATTATCACAACAACGAAGTGACGCAAAACTTTTATTCAACAAGAAATAAAACTATATTTGATTGCAACAAAAATATTGGCAGGAGCGCCTCTGGCGGTAGGAGTCTCTGATACGGAACCGCCACAAAAGGCCATGGGCCGCTTGAAGAAAATGGATTGGCACGAATCTTGTGAAATCGGCTACGTTTGCATAGCGTGACGTACAATTGAAGTGGAAGAACATCATAGCTGCGTGGATTGTTCAGTGCTCGAGCAGAGACGTGTAACATCGCGATACATATTACAAAGAAAGTGAGGGACTTTTCATTGTTAAAAATGATTTTTATAAATATCCATCTCTCGGAAATTTTCCTTGAACCTCCAGTTTTCCAACGTCATAAAGACGACGCGAGCTACGAGTTGAGCTGCTGTAGTCCTTCGATTTCATTTTATTGATCTTCTTCATGGGAACTCCCGACCAGTCGCTCAGCGACTCGGATGCGGTGCTACGCGCAGAACTCGATAGTTTCGACGACTGGAGCACCTGTGACGTAATAGTTGCATGATCAATGGACATAAAATATCTGTGTTCATTCACGAGCAAGGCGACTCAAATTAAGCTCTGCCCATTGTACTGGTCAAGATTTGCCCGTAGCACTGGTCAAAATCTCCCTGTAGAACGATGGACAAACAACTTATTTCCAACGGAAAGCTTCTGCTGGCGAAGTTTGCGACAATCCGGGCTCATTCATCCGTGACGCGATGCGAGGATGCGATCGATCAAAAATCGATGAAGAGCTATTGATTTTATCTTCTCGCGTTGTTCGCGATCCCGCGTGAGATAGACACGAAAGAAGTAAATCAATCGCAATCATAATCATTGCTCAATTGCACTGTTTGGCCTCCAATGTTTTGTTTTATTCCTGAAGCCGCTGGTTGAATAATCAGGGTTCGAATCCGTGGCATGTCAACTAAGTTCTTCTAAAACCCTATCTGATGGCTTGCAAAATATAATGACAGTTACTAAAGTCCGAGCGTCCGGGTCCGATTCTAACTCAAGTCAAACCAAAGACTATAAAAATTGATATTCGCATCTTCCCAGTTTGACAGTGTTCATCAATTAAGAGGACATCGTGAAGCCTCCGCCGTGTGTGGTAAACAGGTGGGCAGGTGGCAGCTTGACTCGAAGACCGAAAGGTCCCTTTGCTGGCTCCTGGCCAAGGCAACTTGGTGAATAAGATGTAATTACAATTACAATTAATTTTGGTAGCGATGTAGTCCTTGGAAAACGAGGGAGGAAGCTCATACTGTTTGATTGTTGCAGAAAATTGTTGGAGTTCAAGTTTAAGTTGATTGAAACTTAGTTGCGATAGAGCTGCAAGCAAATTTGGAAAAATAAAAGCGTTCAAAGAGGTAATCTTGCTTTGTGATTAAACGTGTGCGTGGTTCAATTCGATTTACAAAAAAACTGAGTTGGTTCGGAAAGGTGAAACGAGCAGGCGGAGACTCACTTGTTTGCTTAGGAAAACTGAGTCAATCAGGGCAGGGGGAGGCGGTCAAAAATTAACCAACTCTGACTTCCCAGCGCCTCTTACCAGATCAGCAACCTTAAAGAATGCACTGTTTCCAATGAGCATCGCAGTGTGAGAAATGGGGGTTAGCGTTTTCAATTCGGTAGCCCTCACCACTGCCCCCATTCTGATGCTGTTCAACATTTCCCATTGCTTCCTACCCTCAACCCCATCGTATCTAACTCGCAACCTTAGCCAAGTAACGAGACCTAAAATTTGACATAAAAACTGGGTACGAACCCGGAAATCGCGTAACTAGCATGGGCACTGAGGAAAGATGTTTGGGTAAAGCCGACGTATAACGTAAAATCTAAAAGGAAACCCTGTTTCGCAAGAAAGTTAATTTGATACACTTTTTTGTGCAACTGTGATGAAAGATAATACATTTTCATGTATGGTATCCAATATCCATGCTTAGTGATGCTAGCACAATGCGGTTGAGCTAAGTGGAGAGCCTGTGTGATACTGGTGGAGAATCCTGCTTCTATTGACCTTGTAGTCAGACTTCGATCAAAGCTATCTGAAAAGAGGGAACGATGGCAAGAGCAGAAATTGCCCTCGTGTGTGGTTTGAAGGTTCGGGTGGGCTGCAAGTATAGGTTATGTGTGAATTCAGATGCTGATGAAACACTAGTCTAATGGGAAAACAGATTTGTGAGGTGAATGCTTCCTCACAGTTGTCAAGAAAAAAATATTCTGAAAATCTGCTACGTAACTTCTGAATCCACAATAATAATTACGAAAAAAAAATTAAAGATATCAGAATGTTTTAACCTTGACCCCTTAATTCTCTTAAAGATGAACAAAAATTATACTGATCAATGTTGCCATAATTATTTATCTGTTTAAATCAAAACTTTTCGGTGAAATATTGCAGAAGAGACGTGGACTTGTTTGTGACTTTAGCAATAAACAAATGCAACTTCTTTCTCCAAATATTGATGAAATTGTTTTTAGAGACCATCTAACAATAGAGCTTCTGCTTACCATGGTTGGCACCCCCGAATACGCTTTCACTGCTCCATTCTTCAATTTCATGTAATGTGACGCAACAATAAGGATGGCTGTGATCTGAAAGAAAACATTCTAAAAACACTGTGTGCATTATGACACAATCGTAATCGTCTCATCAGCAGATTTGATAAAATGCCCTCTGATCGCAAACATCAATATAGTTACTGATTCAATATTGCCATCAACTTTATTGTGACGTCATGCGCCCCGTAAAGTGGCATAAAAACATTGGGGCGTTGATTCGCGAAGACCGCGACCCATTGTTTACTTGGCTTGGTTGCACAATGACGACGTGATTTGATATGTTGAAGCTCAAAACAGAATAACGAGGCCAACGCAAAGCAACTAGCCAACCACCAAACCAGCGAATCAGAAACCAGCTAATCACCAAGAGTTTGCTGAAACTAGGAGGGCCATCGCCATTAAACCAGACAGGCTTACAGCGGTCCATGAGCCTGAAATACACAATTACGTATAATTTGAAGCTGGGTTGGGGTTAAAATTCCATTTTGAGCACTTCCTAACAATCGCTGTTTTGATCTGTCCACCTCCACAATCGTGGCTGTGTTGCAGCCGAGAAATCGATGGCTTTGCCATAGCAACAAAAGCGGCATTGTATGAACGCCTGATGAGCCCCTGAACCTCCGCAATGATGCGGCCTTGTCTTTCCCCAGCATCAGTCGATCGAAGCAGGAACCAGAGTTCGCCAAATGTTTCGCTTCGCGCTCTCCAAGCGCGTATTTGTGTGAAGTCATATGTACTGAATGTATCACATTCGATCGCTAAGTTAGCGTGACTTACAAAAAACGCGTTAATTCCAATGAGAAGGATGATGGCGGAGGCCTTCATCATGATCTTCATCCCCCCCAGCACCACCAGAACCTCCTCTTTGAGCGCCTGTGAAGGTTGACAAAGTAAATGCTAACGGCTACGGTACTTAATTGTTTCAACACAGAAAAACAAACTTTAGAAAGGGCGCAAAACAAATTGTAGGCATCCACATGCAAGCGGAATTTGCTCTGGCAAAGTATGAAATTTTACCATTTGTACTTGATCTACCGACTCTACCTCGTATCCTCGATGTTGCCTGATGAAAGGCATAATTGTGAGTAGCGAAATATTTAAGTCAGCAAAATATTTGCAGCAGGAGACTGACAAAGACAAGTTAACATTCAGAAATTTTTTAAGGGCCTGTTGAAATGAATTACAAACAGAAAAAGGCTTGAGGCTTTTCCGGAGAGAGTCGGTCTTGAAAGGACACACACCATTTGCTCGATTCTCGCTAAACAATGTATTGTTTGGGAAAAGTCGAGAAATGCTCAAGAAATAACTAGTTAGCTGCAAATTGCGTGAGGGACAGTTTATCGTGATTTTGCAAGCGGGACGAAAACATTTCCTTCGAAAACTTGTGTACTATTAAGAGCGCTACAAATAGTGATTTAATACCGGTAATGACTTACCGCGTCCATGAGGGTGTCGAGATTGAGTGTTTCGGCCATGTCGATGTTAAGGAGCTGCTTGAGAAGGTTCGACATTAGTTCGATCATCCCTTCCAAGTTCGTCACCAGCTCCTCCTTCAAAACCTGCCGACAAAGACAAGTTATAAAAGAAAACGAGCTGTCTCGGCACGCTTAAGATAATCGTCTAGTAGACCAAAAGAATTGCCGCAACCAAAAGAATAAAGTGTGGGAACATAGCGGTTGGTCAATCACCGCAAACTCGTAAGAAAGCGGTAAAAATTGCGCTTGAATTTGACAAAAATTTTCACTTCTAAGACAAACTCAACAACCCAAATTTTGTAATTGAAATTTGGAGGAGGCAGTTTTATCCTCCTCACCAGGGGTTCCCAAATTTTGGTGTTATGGAGCCCATGATGAGGTTGACTATTATATACCTAGCCCCACAATAAATTTCTAAATTAAAAACGAAAAAAAGCTAATAGCTTGCGGACGCCTAGGTTTCTCTAGCGGAGACCTGGGGCTCCGTACGAAGCACTTTGAGAACCTCTGCTCTAAACCTCTTGAGCTCTGCAAACTCTTCGGTCTAAGACCACAAAATCAGCAAATCATCAATTTAAGACCACAATTTCCAGGCTGCAAGTTATCCGGACCGTTCGCCACAGCGACTGGGGACAAACCGCTTAGAGTAAATTCGTTAAGGAAACAGATGAGAAGTACCGCGCACCATTTTAGCCATGTTCCAGTAGGTTTCGTTGTCAAACAGCAGGTACTCCTCAAACTTCGACAGTTGCACGAAAACAAAGATTGAAATCGCAAATATCGCGATTTCTGTACACGTCATCATGACGACAAAAGACGGCAGTTTGTTTTGTTCCGCCTAAACAAGAACAAGCAATTATTCATGTGAACTCGACTGATCTTATTTACAGCGGGTTTCGAACCTATCTTAAGCGGGTTTCGAACCTACCTTAAGCGGGTTTCGAACCTACCTTAAGCGGGTTTCGAACCTACCTTAAGCGGGTTTCGAACCTACCTTAAGCGGGTTTCGAACCTACCTTAAGCGGGTTTCGAACCTACCTTAAGCGGGTTTCGAACCTACCTTAAGCGGGTTTCGAACCTACCTTAAGCGGGTTTCGAACCTACCTTAAACGATCCATAAATGGCCAGACCGGAAACTAGACACAAGGTGGCGAAGTGGAGCAGGACGAGAACGTATATGACTTGAAAAGCTGCAACAATATGAGACATAAGGATAAAAGTGTTATAACGCATTCAGAGCATTATGACGTCATGTACAGATCGATTTCCAACCTGGGTTCGGTTTGCCACGCACTTAAAAGAACGTGGAACAATGGATGGTTCATTGGGAGCGAAACAAAGTGGCATACTTTTGATGCAATAATACTTACTCAACATTACACTCTTCGCTTCTCTAAAGCCTGATCTTGCTGGTGGCGCCCAAGAGAAGCGACAAGTCAACATAATGAGCAAATTAAGTCGGGAAGAAGAGGAGGAGCTCGCCTACGTCTTTGTGTAAATCAGTGCAGACACGCTAAAGTTTTGTTTTTGCTTTTAAAATTTTGCTGCTACTACAAAAACGCTAAAGTTTGTTCAAACCGTTAAACTTTCACAAAACTACTGAAAAGCTGTTTGCCGCTAAATTTTAAGTAACGAGGAATTATGCAGAGCAGTGGTTATCAAACTGAGGTACGCGTACCACTACTGGTACGCGTACCACAACTGGTACGCGAGAGTCTTATAGGTGGTACACGAGCTACTTCAGCTTACTTAAAAATTTGCGAAGACATTCAAGTTTTAAAACTTTCCATCAGATTTAGCGCCCTTGCCATCAAAAAGCTTTTTGGACATTTAGACGGATAAGTGGCCGGTATTTCCAATAAACCCAAATTTCCGCCGAAGTTAGACCGATTTTACGGCGAAGACCTTTTTTTTGGTCTTCACCTAAATTTTGGAGGAAAATCCCTAATTCCGGCCGAAGACAGCATCAATATTTTTGATCTTCACCCGAATATGAGGTAAATTTCCACCCGATTGCCGCACTCCGAATGCGTCTGATCACGTAACGTAGGTGGTACAGAAGCATTGTACAAAAGCTCAAAGTGGTGCTCGTGTAAAAAAAGTTTGGAAATCACTGATGTAGAGTATGTTTTAGTTGCAAACGACGAAAGAAGTTAAGAACATGACGTAACGTCTCACCAATGAAAAGCTATAAGTGGGAAACGTTCCCTTCAGCCTCATTTTCCCCAAGAATAACAATTGTTTGCAAACAATCTTATGGACTTGCGACCACTAATGTGTCGCTTGAAATTCTTTCTACAGCAGGTTGTTTCCAAAATTATGGGTTGCATCAATTCTGAGGGACGCCATCAGTGATACCATCAGTGACGCCATCTGTGATATTAGAGCACTAACATCTCATTTGGCTCAGAAAGAACACAGTAGCTGGCGAAGCCGAACGTGGAAACAGATTTATAATTTCCATTCAGCTTCTCCCGGAGCCGAACCATAAAATAAATCAAAATTGTTCTCTTTATCGAATCCGCCAATGCGTTCTAGACGTCACAACAACTCAAACAAGGTGCACTGTACTAACCTGCAGGAAGGATCGCAAGATGCTCCCATATCGAGGGGCACAGACACTTGGGGAAGCTATAGGAGAGCGCCGCCACAAAGAGAGCGGAGGAGAGAACCTGCAAGCAAAAACGGTTATAGAAGAGGCTATAGAAAGCCCAGCAATGTGAAGACCGTCACTGTGTGCGAAGAGCACCGGGTTACAGTGACCGATTAATTTCTTCTGAAACGGTTGAGAGGGTGACAAGTAAATCAGCCAGTGTCTTTTAGGACTGCGTTTGCAGACTCGGCCTAAACTACAGCGTTGGAACCTGATCTTAAACGTCCGTGAATAGTAGCTCAAAATTGCGACCCATTCATGCAATGTGACGTAGAAGGGCGTTTAAAACGCGATTACACGCGATGTTGACAAACACTCAAGTCTGGCTGTGACTTTCATTTACGAGCAACCAAGTGTTACTTGCTTGTGATTTCATAATCATATCGCACGATGACGCGAATACTTAAACTTTGTAAAATTACAAGTGATGACGTCAAGAAAAGTGCTTTGGATTTTTGCCCCACGCCCTGCGTAAAAAAACAGGCAAATTTAATACAGCGCCACCTTTCAAATGGGTGGAAGCAGTGGAAGCACTCCGGGGTGGCACCAACCAATCGTGCGAAACTTATAACAAATCATTAAGTTGTAACGAAGTTCGGCGCAGAGTCATAGAACCGCCCCCGCTTTTCCAATTTCAACAAACGTGGGAAATCGATTCTCCTTACTGAAAAGAAATTTCAGGCGATCGCGCTGTTTCGTTTCAAACTTAGTCAGTTTTGTGATGTGATGATTAAACCAAAAACTTCTGTCGGGCTAAGACGTCATTGTTAGTCATTAGGGCGGTTTCCTTTGCATACATAAACAGACCCGCAATGGCGTGAAAACCATGCCACAACTTGCAAAATCTGAAAATTTAAGCTTCGTCATAAAATTGGCCCAACAATTGTCAAATTTGCGGCTGTTTACGACATGTACGAAGGTATTTGCTTTTAAATCTTCGAGCCGTTGTAAAAGTGGCTTCAAATTGAATCAAATCAGCGTATTTGAGTTCCGGGTGAACATTAACCACAAAGTTCGGTTGTTTGCGCGTGACGTCATCTGACTCAGTGCAACTTCAATAATCCGATTCGTAAACATTTGCCACGGTCGAAATAAAAATCTTTAAAGGACCTGCTAAGATGTGCCGTTCCACAATGCAACGGCCACTTTCCCGATTTCTTAGAGGTTATCATGTTTTCAAAAAGAAGACCAATCCTCTTTTTCCACTTTCCATTCTGTTTTCGGGGGAGTTTTTTCCGGCTTCTTACGTACAACGCTGAAGCCCTGGGTTGCGTCACCACCTACTAAACGCGAGGAAAGAGCGCTTCTGGTGTCGACTACTTCTCTTTGACTCTCTGCTTTAGTTTGGAAGGCTCTTGGTTTGAACCCGCGCACCCATAATTACTAAACTAATTTTAAAAAAAAGGACACCGAAGTTACAGCATTCGGAAATTCATCCAAACTGAGTGGGGTGCAATAATCATGTATTAAAACAAAATTGAAAAGGGAACGCCGTTTAACAGGTACATTACGAAAGCAATTGAAAAAACATCAAAATTCACAGAAGACATTACTAAAATAAAAAAAAAAGAAAATTACCAATTGCATGCCTAAAACAGCTATTTCGCCAAATTTTAAGGCTCATCAGTTACTGTAGGCTTAGCAGGGCCAAAGTGACAAACATTACCATAATAAAACTTGCGAAAAAAAAAGAAAAACTTCACCACGAATATTTTGTAAACAAGTTACAACAATATTATCCTTGCTTTTTTTCGACTTGAATACGAGATTCTGCTCAGGTGACAGGGTCGTATTCTGAATGGTACACAGCGCGTTTAATAAATCGCGCGATTGGTTCTCCTTGTGTTCTTCTGCCGAACCTCGCATTAGCTCTGGATTTGGGCAGCATTTTCAGCCTTGAAAGCAGAAAGACGATGTGATGGAAAAAAAGGCACAAATTTGCAACCCGTACACCGCCAAGCTGAACTCGCTGAATGCCCTCCTCGCGACACTCCCTACTCGCAACACACTGATCAAGAACTTGGTGCGTTGCATATCAATTAAGTGCGAATAAAAAACTCACAAGTGTTGTGAAGGCGACGGCGATGCTCCATGTTCCGGTGTCAAAGCGCGGATGAAAGCAAAAACACGCGTGCTTCACCTTCATTGTTACGTAATAAAAACTAAATTATTCTGCAACAAAATACAAGGTTACATTGAATCATGATCACCAGGTTCAAGATGAATAGGCGGCCCGCTCAGGCAGGTCTTATTGGTCATGGGGATCAAAATGCTGTAGTATTTTGCCCCAAATAATCTCCATTATTACAGAGTTTAATTGGAGGGATTGTGCGGTGGCAGTGGAGTCGAACAAAGGAAGCGCGATGTGCATGACTGAGGCGCTTTGTCAGTCACGCGCATCAATAAACAGGACGAAAATTGCAATCTGACGTCAGAATTAAACTGTTTGTTGCTTTAGCCTCGCCCTATAAAAAAACTGATAGTTGCAGCGTTGGCATGTCAGCTTGGTGGTCCAGGGATCCCTTGATCTTCTAAAATTCGCCTTAAACCATATGAAGTTGTTGTTGTTGTTGTTGTTGTTGCGCATATTTATTCTCCTGTCACCGGACAGCGTCAGACGCTTAGTATTGGACGATATGCGCACTTTTCATTGCAATGACTACTTCGTGGTTGGAGGAATCTGTTTAGGAGTTTTAACTTAAGTAATCCAATGTTCCTATGCATTTCTTCGAATTTTTATCCCCTTCGAATTTGCTGCTTGTTCGAAGCCACGAAGCAGATATAATCATCGCGAAGCGTCTTTTCCAAGGATGCAACAACGTGACCAGGGTGCGGGTTGAACTCAAATTATGCGATCAGGGTCGTCGTAAAAACGACGCCTTTACCCTCTCGGCAAAGGCAAATGGACCTTTTGGTCTACAGCAAATGGACCTTTTGGTCTTCAAGTCAAACTGCCACCTGCCCACCTGTCTACCACATACGCTGGAAGCTACTCACTGTCCCCTTTAATATTGCTGAACTTCAAGCAGGGAATGTGTGAATACCAATTTCATGGATTTTCATTTGACCCGACTGGGAATCGAACCCGAGTCTACCGTTTCAGCAGCGGACGCTCTATCTACTTGACCACTGATTGGAAAACAACGCCCATCCAAAAAGTTTATTGCCCACTTTCGGCATCACATGATGTTGTCTTGATGCGGCTCGCCCCATGTTCGCCATCAGCCAACATTTTTCCCGGCCTGCCGTTGAGTAATTAGCTTGATGCTGTGAAATTACTGACGTTTTGCTCACTTGATTATTTTCATTGCTACAACCCCACTTGCTCAGCCTATCTTTCCAGGGACACTGATTTAATTGTTGTTTTTTCTCAAATTATTCAACTGTCCTTTATTAATTCCAATGATACGTCTGATACTCTTTTTTATCCTCAGTTCTTAAGATTATTGTTATAATTCTCGCATAACTTATGTATATAGGCCAAGGGCGTACGCAGGGGGGGGGTTTTGGGGGTTCAAACACCCCCATTGGTCTGTCGACTAAAATGCACAGTAAAGAAAATATCACGTTTTTAGCACTTCTAAGCCTGCTTTTTTGCAATGACACGGACTCCAACATGATTTAAAGCAACTTTTGAGGCATTTAGAGTTTCTTAGGGGGGGTTAATTTGTCAAAGATATGGCTTATAAATCAATAACAACTTCAAAAAATTGCCAAAATTAGCAAATTTAACCGCTAAAAATGCTTAACATTGGCTTCATCAAAAAATATGGAGATGGGGTTTCAGCATTAGTTAATTATTAATCCATTCAAATCTCGTTCCATTTGCCCCCCTTTCTCCAACTGTCTCACTCTATAAACTACAGAATATAAATGCTAGTGAGTTTTTTCAAATTATGATTTTATGATTTACCGGCTTGTAAATTAGAGGACTGAAGTGTTACCATTAGCCACCGCCCACATAACTCACTTATGGGCAAAGGCGTACACAGGGGGGTGGGGGTTTAAACCATCCTCCCTATTGATCCGACGTAGGCCTATATCATTCAAAATATCGCCTTATTGGGCAAAACAAACAAGCTCCTTCTTTACTCTCATATTAATACGAAATATTTAATTACAGTAAATAATTTTTTTTGTTATTTAATGCAACATTGTAAGCGACTAAGTGTAATACTGAAACTCTGGAATGTCGTGTTACGAGTCAGAGTAACTTTAAGTACTGTAGGCGGGGGGGGGGGGGGGGGGGTTTATAGACCCCCATTGGCCTTTCAACCAAAATGCAGAATAAAAAAACAATAACACATTTCTAGCACTTCTGAGACTGTTTTTTGCGCTGGAATGGACTAAAAAGTGATTTAAAACATCTTTTGAAACGTAAATTTAGGGGGGGGGGTTAATTTGTCAAAAATAAGACCCACAAATCAATGAAAACTTTGAAAAATGGTCAAAAACAAGCAATCAAATTTGATCGCTAGAGTAAAAATGCTAAACATAGGTTTCATCAGCGAACATATTATAAACTTAGGAATAGGGGGGAGGGGGGCTACTAAGTATTAGTTAATTACCAATCACTTGTCTTAAAATTTTTTCCGTTAGCCCCCCCCCAATTATTTTTCTCTATAAAATATACACGAAATAGATTACTCTGTGTGATTTTTCTTGAACTATAGGATTTTATAATTTACCAGCATGTAAACAAG
This sequence comes from Trididemnum nubilum, assembly GCA_963965965.1. Taxonomy (NCBI): domain Eukaryota; kingdom Metazoa; phylum Chordata; class Ascidiacea; order Aplousobranchia; family Didemnidae; genus Trididemnum; species Trididemnum nubilum. The sequence goes on from OZ014471.1 coordinate 300,449, forward strand.
AGAGCTAAAATTTTACCATTAGCCACCTTTCACATAGCTCATTTATGCAAACAGTTTAATCAGTTTAAGCAATTAATTGCACTACCAATTTCTATGCCACGTTTTAAAAGCATTATTTTTCATCAATATAGCCCTAAAATTAGGTTATTTTTTTAAAAAATGCTAAATTTTCAAGCGCTGGGGGCTCAGCCCCCAAACCCCCGTGCCTCCGGCGGCTGGGGGCCTTGCCCCCAGACCCCCAATAGCCTCCGGCGGCTGGGGGCTCTGCCCCCAGACCCCCCAAAACAGCCCCGTCAATTGCGAATTTCTGGCTACGTGCCTACCACGCTTTCCCCCCTGTTTATAATCATATGGGTTTGGGTAGGCTTTTGTTTTGAACAATTTTCGTTGATCGTTCGGTTGCAAACCTTATGATGTTAACTATAGATGTATGCTTAATTGTTTTTTGTTTGAAAAGTTTTATTTGCATTACGCACTGTGTGACTTTGACTCCATCTTGTTACATTACGCTAAGTTATTTATTCGCCAAAGTATAGATCGTGAAAAAATTTTTGATGTCACTTTTCAAAACCCCCCCCATTGAAAAATCCTGCGTACGCCACTGATAAAGGCAATAGTAATTACTATCGCAGTTTATTCGCCAATTTGCCTGGCTATGAAACAGCAAAGGGACGGAGTGATCTTCAACTCAAGCTGCCACCTGCCCACCTGTCTTAGTGTCTAGCACACACGGTGGAGGCTACACACTGTTTCTTTTGCTGAACGTCAAACGGGGAAGCTGTGAATAGCACTTTGTATACGGTCTTTGGTTTGACCCGACCGGGAACAAAACCCGAGTCTATTGTTTCAGTATCGGATGCTCTACCCGCTCGACATCTCATAATCGCTCAGCTTGTTTTGTCCAACCATTTTCAGGCCTTGGCTAATTCTTCAGAGGAATTTCCGTTGGATGCCTCAAGCGGCTGAAACTTCGATCCAACGCTGCAGCAAGCAACAAATCGATCACGTGACCGCTAAGCGCTTTTCAGCTTTCTGACATCGCGTTGCTAAAGTTAGCATTGAAACATTAAAACCAAATCGCACTTTTTCACTTTTTGTGATTTTATGATTATCCAACACAAATTTCAGCATTTTTGCTCTTTGTCGCCATGAATAGGCAAGTAACTATTATTCAAAATCCGCTGGAGGACGCTTTAGGCTGGTTTATTGTTGTGCGGAATAATAATGATAACTAGAACATGACAAGAAGACATCGCAAGCAACATCCGGTACTCCGCGAAAGTATCTGTTTTTACTGAACTGAAGAACTTCATCTATTTAAAAATAGCGTTCCTACTGTGTTAAGCGTGCTTATGGTTGTTGATAGTCAGATCTGAAATACATCGCTTTCGAATTTCATAATGTTCCATTAACTTGATCGGGTTTGAGATTACCCGCTTTCAAAATTTAAATGTGGGTAAAAGTATCTACAAAATGTCAATCAATATGTTGCAACTCGGGTTAGTTCTCCATTTAACTTTTAAGGAGTTGCGATTATCACTTAGCAGCGCAGTGCAATTGTTAATCTAATAATTAACAAAGCCTTTAGTTACAATAAAATCAAGTAAACTTGCTATGCTTAGGATCATGTTATGGTCAACTTAGTACGATACTATATGTATTTTTTCTTTTTTTTCTCCTATGGCTCTTCTGCACTAAAACCCTCTATTAATTCTACATACTTCTTCCGTAAAAACTTTCCAACATTACTGTTGACATTTTGTGTAAAATTTGCCCAAAGAAATCCTACTTCCAGGTTAAATTTTTTGCTGAAGAGACTGAGCAATTAAATCTTTCAACTTGCCGCAACTTTGTACGTACCGTCATGTGTGTTGCTTTTACTGTTTGCTTTTGTTTGATATTAGCTTCGAGGGGGCAACTTACTCGAAAACCGCTCGGGCATTTTCGCTGTCTCCTGGTTTGGTTTGTGTGCTTTCACAGTTTTCATTTTTTTTGTGCATGCTCAATGCTATTCAAAATGTGTAAGCGTTGAACAGGGGCGTATTTAGGGGGGGGGGGGCAATGGGTCATGGCCCCCCCTTTGTAAGTTGGGCATCAGGATTGCTGGAAATTTGAGTGAGTTCGGGTGAAAAACGGGACGGACCTTGAGTAAAGACCTTTTTTTTTTTTCGGAGATCACCTGATTTTGAGCGGAAAAAACCTTTGGATTTCGGATTTCGGCCGAAAAATCACTCTGAATTTTGGCGAAGACCTTTCTTTTTTTTTTTTTCTTTGGAGATCACCTAATTTTGGGCGGAAAAAAGCTTTGAATTTCCGAGCTTTCCGAGACTTTTCGCCTCAAGTTTCGGACAAACCGTCTGAAACTGATTCAAGATCAATGAAAATTCGAGTCAAGGTCGTTTGCACACTTCTCACTCTTTCAAAATAGCCCCCCCCCTTTTCCAAATCCTGGCTACGCGCCTGTTCCTGCCCCCCCCCCCCCTTTTGAAAATCCTGCGTACGCTACTGGCGTTGAACCATTCCGAACAAAAGTTCAAGGGTAAATGAGCATAACTAAAAGAAGGATGATTGATAGTCAGTTTAAAAATCACAAACCATTTTTCATCACAATCGTTTCTTACTGAGATGTATCGGTTCAAACTTGTCCACTTTTTGCCGATTTTTAGCCTGTAAAATTCCGGTCACATGACCGCTAGCCCCCAAACTCAATACCCATCAAGCCTTGATAAGCACCCATGTTGTTTTCAAATTTCAGTTTTGAACGTCCAGTGGTTTTCGAGTTATAAGCGAATTAATAAATTTTCGACCCAAAAATCATCGTTTTTCCTTTTGTTTTTTTTTGTGTTTTAATTCACGATTACGTTCCCTAGGATCTTCAAATTTGGCACCCATGCTTTCATTAATTCTTGTGCTGAATCCAAATTTCAACTTTCTAGGTTTAACCGTTTGTTAGTTATGAGCAAATCAATGCTCATCTATTAAAATTGCCGAACAAAAACAAAGATTCTATATGCGCGCTGGCGAGAAGCCCCAATGAAAATGTCTGTCTAATGCGTATGAAATTTTGCGGGGTGTTTCGAAATTAACCCCCTCCACAATTTTTATGAAACTTTATCTAACTTAGTTTTCTTCAACAGAGTTTATTTTTTGGGTCCATCAACGCGGAGCAAGTTTTTATTGAGCTATTTATCATTTATGTCAAAAAATGATATGAAAGTCAGTACATAAATCCATATAAGGTACAGCTAATAAAACTGAAAAAATTAAATGGATTCCAGATCCGGGCAAAACCAGGGATGCTTGTGCATTCTTATTTCTCTGTCGTCTGCACACGTCTTTGTAAAAGCATAAGTGAATATCTCTGGAATGAGGGTGTTGATGAGGGGCGTACAAGAGTGTTGATGAGGGGGGTACAAGGGTGTTGATGAGGGGCGTACAAGGGTGTTGATGAGGGGGTACAAGGGTGTTGATGAGGGACGTACAAGAATTTTGATAAATGGGGTACTAGGGTGTTGATGAAAGGGCGTACAAGAAATTGCAATGGTTTACAAAGTTATTCCCAACGACCAATGAGGCTGCGGTAATTTGTGAGCGAAGTGTTACGAAAAATGTTTTTTAGTAGCGTAACCAGGTTTAAGGTTTTTCAAACGGAATGGGACTAGAGCCAAGTGCTAAAATTCGTCTACGTATCACGATTAGGCAGAGTAGCGCATTAGCGGAGGAGGCTAAGGGGGCTTCATTTTCTAGTTTAGTCCAATCGAGTAGAATATTTAACACAAAATTGCAAGCGTTAAGCATTTTAACATGTTATGAACTTATTTTTCGGTAAGTAAAAGGAGAGTTGAATGGATTGGGCTATTAAATTCTTGTTTCAAATAGCTTTAAAAACATGCAAAATTTGATTCAATTATAACAAGAGAGTGAGGCATCCACCCAATTTTCATTTTGAGATGCAGTAGCTATGCTCCCTTTTCATTATTCTGTCGACCAAAATGCAGAATCAGAAAAATACCACGTTTTTAGCACTTTGAGACTATCTTTTGCACTGGAATGGACTAAAAACGATTTAAAGCATTTCTTGAAACATATAATTCGAGGGAGGGAGGAGGGAGCTTTTTTGTCAAAAATAAAACTAACAAATCAGTAAAAACTTTAAAAAATGGCCAAAAATAAGCATTCAATTTTGATCGTTTGTTTAAAAATGCCTAACCTAAGTTTTATCAAAATCAAAACAAAAAAAAAAAACAACTAACATGTAACGTATATAAGCTCAATAATAGTGAGAGGGGAGGGCTATTCAAAATTAGTCAGTTACTTGTTATTACTTCTCTCAAATCTAGTTACATCAGCCCCTCCCCCAATTATCTTTCTTTATAAAATTTAGAAAAAATAGATTACTCCTTCTGAGTTTTATTGAACTGCAGGATTTTATGATTTACCAGCTTGTAAAAAAGAGAACTGAATTTTACAATTAGCCTCCTCCAACTTAGCCCATTAATGCAATCAGTTTAATCACATTTTTGCACTCCTAATTTCAATGCCGCGTTTTAAAAGCAACAATTTTATCGAAACGGAACTAAAATAAAGTTATTTTTGTAAAAAAAACACAAAATTTTCGCGCGCTGGAGGCTCTACTCCCAGACTCCCGAAACAGCCTCTCCCCCATTGCAGATTTCTGGCCACGTGCCTGGCTGCAGTTGCAAAAATATTTACCCGAATAGGCAAGGCTAGTGCAGTAATGCGAGCTTTGCACAACTCGGTTGTCGTGAAACGAGGATCGTCGAAAAAGGCAAAGCTCTCAATTTTCAAAACAGTTTTTATCCCCGTTCTCACTTACGGTCATGAATCTTGGGCAATGACCGAAAGAATGCGATCACAAGTGCAAGCGTCCGAAATGAGGTTTTTACGAAGAATCGAAGGGGTTACTCCATGTAGCAAAGTGTATATCTCTGAGATTCGAAAATCTCCAAACATCGAGCCGTTACTTCTCTGAATTTAAAGATCTCAGGGTAGATGATTTGGCTATGTAAGCAAGCAGAATGTCTCAGGAAAGACTCCCCAAACAAGCTTTACATGCCAAAGCAAATGGGAGAAGACCAGTTGGACGACCTAGAACTAGATGGACCGATTACATTGAGGATCTTGGATGGAATCGCTTGGGACTTCGCCCAAGCGAAATGATGGAGGTGATGGAAGACCGTGAGGTGTGGCGGCTTAATCTCGAGCTGCTGCCCCCGCAACCCTCACGGAAAAGCGGGCAATGAAAAAAGACGAATATCCCCTAAAAAGTTTTTGGAACCTTGAATTTCTTCTGCCAGTTCGAATTTCAAAAAAAGGAAACGTTTTATAAAACTTGAATTGTCACGTGATTAAGTCATGTGATTGGAAGATTAATATTATTCAGTCTTTCTTTTTCGCTGGAACCGAAAGAACAGATTCAGGGTTCCCAAAAACTTTGGTAGGGGTATAACCTTTGTGTATTTGTTGAATAGCTTTGCGACCGCGGCCCCAAAATGAGAATAAAAAATTTCAAAGATTATATTTTGATTTTAGCTATTGCAAACTATTAGAGTTTAAAAGTAGATGCTTCACCCCTTCTAAAATGGTTATTTTTGAAAACTCATAAAAATAGCCTTTAGGTTTGAGGCAAAGCTCAGCACACGCACCGCCCAGGTGATCGAATTATTTTTCGAACAAAAAGTTTTAACTTTTGGTTCAAGCGTCCCGTTGCAAAAAGCGCTGGCTGTGCCCTAGCAGGTAAGTGGGGCCTGAGGATGGAAGCACCAGCCGCTGAAGGGAGGCCATGAGGATCTGGTTGAAATTTTGTGGAAAAAATAGTCATTTTAACGCCATTCGAATGACATTATGCGCATAAGTAGAGCCATGTAAAATCAACTATAATTGCTAAGATTGGGTACACGTTTGTTGTACCCGCTTTGATAGAATTATAGGACTCATACAGACCTTTTAGCCTCCCCCACCAAACCAGTAGAGGTACTGATCAAGTCCAAAGTAGGTTTTAAAAGCATCTATTGTACATTGAATGCAAGGTTAGAAGTCGATGCTGTTTAAAAGCAAAAACGAATCAATATCGGTAGTTCACACGAAAGGCAAAGAATTGTCGATAGTCTATATTAGAAACAAAAAGCGCAGACTAAAGAAACGAAAAGCAAAGATATCACAAACAAAGAGCAAAGATTATAGTAATCGATGTCGAAATGCGATCAAAAATTTTTATTCTATTTTTCATTGGGATGTACCAAAATTTTTGCTCTATTGACCACTAAATGAAAGTTGTGAATGGAAAAACTATCATTACCGTACTATGAAAGATATAAAAAACTACACTTTCAGGATAATAATAAAAAGCAATTTAGCATAAAAGAAACGAAACGATGCAAGCTTATGCAGACTCAACAAAAACAAAAGTTAAGTTTAAAGATTCTACCAATCGATAACATGTAAGCAAAAACCACAGAAAGGCGATAATGCATAAAAAAAATTGAAAGCAATGCATCTGCGATAATCGATAACATAAAAGCAAAGAATGTGGTATCGATTATCGATTACTAATCGATATTTCCAACCCTGATTGAATGCCGCCACTGCCATAATCACTTTGTTGCGTAAAGCGCTTTACAATGATTAGGGGAAGATGGGGTAAGTTGGCCAGGAGGGCAAGTAGGTCATCGCCTGTTTTTCGAAAATTAGCAGTCCAATGGCCACGAGCTTTTGCTCAACCAATCCCATTGTTGCAATCTATTACCGCACTAAGTCAGATAAGTTTCTTTGAAGCAGAGAGAAAAGTTATTTGCAAAAAACGGATTTTTGATAATAATTTGGATTTTGAAAAATTCAGTTCAGCAACAGCTTTTGTTGCCTTTGTGAAACATTAAAAAAGTTTCCAGTCAAAGGTTGGTAAGTGCTTTCGCAATAAATTCTAATTACGTTTGTGATCTCAACGTTAACCTTCATACTGCTGTGAGACTATTTATAATATGGTTACCGAGTGGTGAAAGGTGGTTACTGCCATTTGTGACCGATCATCGGTCTGATCAACTAACCTGGCCAACTTTCCTGAAAACAAATCGTCTTGTTCCAAAAGTTTTTGTCAAAATTCGGCCCTCAGCTTGTGCTGTACTGACAACTCAGAATAGTACCGGTACGCAAAATTGAGCCATGGGCCCCCTTTTAGATTTTGGGCAGAAAATCTAGGCAGAGAAACGGACTAAATTTGAGTGAAGACCTTTTTTGGTCTTCATCTTCACCAGTTTGGAATTAAGATCGTTTTGCTCTGGTTTTTATTTACCTTTCCAAATTTTTGGCTACGCGCCTGCCTCCCCCCCTCTTTCAAAAATCCTGCGTACGCTTCTGGTATAGAATGTCGATTAAGAACTCCTAAATTTTGTGGGAACTACTGTAGTCACAACACTGATGACTGCAAATTCACAATGTTTGTTGTTTGCAGGTGCGCAGCCAGATATTCGCAATGGGGGGGCTGCTTGAAGGGTCTGGGGGCGGAGCCCCCAGCGCTCGAAAATTTTACATTTTTTTGCAAAACTAACTTAATTTTAGAGCTATTTTAATAAAAAATAATGCCTTTAAAACGTAGCATAGAAATTGGCAGCGCAACATAATTCAACTGGTTGCATATATGGGCTATGTGGGAAGTGGCTAATGAAAACATTGCAGTTCCCTTGATCACATGCTGGTAAATCATAAAATTATATTATTCAATAAAACTCACACGGAGTAATCTATTTCGTCATTGTTTTATAGAAAAAATAACTGCGGGGGAGGGGAGGGCCAATGAAAAGATATTTGAGAGAAGTGATTGGTAATTAACTAACACTCAATAGCCCCCCCCCCCCCTTATTCATGAGTTTATAATACATTTGTTGATAAAACCTATGTTTTGCATTTTGACACTAGCGACCAAATTTGATTGTTTAGTTTTGGCATTTAAAAAAGTTTTCATTGATTTGTGACTTTAATTTTTGACAAATTAGCCCCCCCTGAATATATGTTTCAAAAGATGCTTTAAATCACTTTTTAGTCAATTCCAACGCAAAAAACAGTCTCAGAAGAGCTAAAAACGTAGTATTTTTCTTATTCAGCATTTTGGTTGACAGTCCAATGAGGAGGGGGCAATAGCCCCCCCCCCCCCGCTCCCCCCCTGGCTACGCTACTGATTGTTTTTGTGCTTTCTTTTCATTTTCTCGAACCTGGATTAAGTTTACGTACAGAACTAGTAAGTAAAATGACCACATTTTTTTTTACAATTTGTGCCTGATTCAAACATTATGTAGAGCCATGGTGATGCTCAATTAGTTTTTAGCCAATTTATAACCTGACTGAGGCAAAATTTACGAAAAACACCATACATTTTAACACTGCACGTCGTGAGAATCAAACATGCTGGTTAAGCTTGTAGCCCAACACAAATTCTTTATACGCAGTTGCTGCTGCAAGCCACTGTGCGCTTACTTGGCTCAACAGAACGGCTAGTACAGAAGTACCTGCTAGTGCAATTGACGAAGAAGTGAAATGGCCAACTTACCCTCAGGAATGGCCGACTTACCCTACCAGTGGGACATGTAGTTCAGTTTGAGTGGACATTTTTAAGTTAGCTGTGCCAGCAAAGTTGAGAGTTCAAAATGAGAAGAATCCTAAATAAAAGCCAAAAGATTTGAGATTTAGAGGATCTACTTGATTTTCTAATAGCATTTACAATGACGAAAATATTTAAATATTAAAAAAAAACCGCCAACTTACCCCATCTTTCCCTATCTCTGCTTGGTGGTTTTGAACAAGCAGCAAATTTTTGTGGGAAAAGTCAAACGTCCACCGGCAAACCTGGAAAATAGTCACCTACCGGTAGCCTACTGCTGATCGGTTGCGGATTTGTCGAAAGGATAGCATAACTGTTACAGGAGGATAAAAATGCAGCAATCTAGGCTATCTTATTCTATCATCAACCAGGAATCCAGGATGTGATTACTGATTTGAGAGTGATTTTCTGATCAGTGGTGATTGAGTGGATAGAGCGTTTGCTGCTGAAACGACAGACTTGGGTTCGATTTCCGGTCTGGTCAAACCAAATACCATAGAAATTGGTGTTTACGGTTTCCCTGCTTGTCGCTCAACAATTAAAGGGACAGTTTGAAGCCTCCACAGGCCCGGCGCCAGGATAGCGTGACTGGGGGGGGGGCAGAAATAAATTTTGGGGGGCACGAGAAGTTTATTTTGTGTGAATTCGAGAAAGGCACGAGAAATTTATCCCTGTCTGGATCAAATGAACATTTGAGGAGCAAAAATTGAAAGAGATTTTCCGGCCGAAATCAGAAATTCAAGTGGTTTTTCCGGCTGAAAACAGGTGATCTCAAAAAAAAAGGTCTTCACTGAAATTTCAAGGAATATTCCGGCCGAAATTCAATCAATCAATCAATCAATCACATTTTATTTTGTCACAAAATTAAAACAGTAATTCACGAGAGGATCGGTTATTATTTTTATACATGTGGACTAGGAGGGCTGCGAAGTGACCTGCCGGTCTTCGAGTCAAGCAGCCACCTAAAATTGGAATGGCAAGTGGTTTTTCCGGCCGGAAACAGGTGATCTCAAAAAAAAAGGGTCTTCATCCCAAAAACGTCTCAAAATCCGGTGTAGGTCCACAAAAAACACTAATGTGGGCCTCGGTTTGCGCTCGAAAAGCCCCGAGGTTGTTAATTTCTTCGGGGCACAGTCCTCGCTTGGAGGGCACAATTTTCGTTTGGGGGGGCACAAGCGGTCAGTTGGGGGGGCACGGCCTTGGTATGCCCCCCGTGGCGCCGGATCTGAGCCTCCACCGTGTGTGATAAACAGATGGGTAGGTAAAAGCTTGACTCGAAGAGCGAATAGTTCCTTCGTTATCTTCTGATCAAGGCAACTCGGTAAACCAAATGTAATTAAAAATTACAATTTTTTTAAATCGGAATGTGTTATGCTCTTTCATAATTTGAACCAAAAATCAAGCAAAAGACGCGTGATATTGCTTTTTTACATTTCATGTTTTAGATTTTTTTGTTAAAGCAACCACTAACAATGATTTTTGGTATGCTCTGATTTGTGAATTCAACCGACATATAAAAAGCTGAGCTAAACAATTGGACTGTTAAAATTTGTTGGCAACACATGTTTTTACAATGGAGCTGTTGTTTTTTAAATCTAGCTGTTGTGATAACCGTCTGTGTCTTTAGGTCGAGTTGGGTGGGTTTACTTGTTTGAAGGACGTACTGGACTGTGAATGGCTTCCAAGTAGGTTAATAGAATCCATGGTTAGGAAGGCAATATCAAACCATTGCAACGTAAACATCCATTTTACATTTCCTTAGGTTAGTAGAATCCATTAGGTTAGTAGAATCCGTGGTTAGAAAGCCAACAGGCTATTATGGTACACCATTGCAACATGTACATCCATTTTACATTTTCTTGGAGCAATAACTTAGGCCATGTAGGTAGCTTTGGTTGTATATCGATATGCCTACCTTATATTGGTAGCGAATTGCATTGGCTGTGTCGTGTGGCATTAGAGTGGTACAAACATTCTTAAGCTTAAGTTAAATTAAAAAAAATCTTATGCAAAAACTTTATTTGACAGCATTAAGGTGCTGTCAAATGAAATAGGATTGTAAGATGTGATGTCTCTGTAAACTATTAAATTAGTTCTGCCTATTTAATTTTACTTTACAAATAATTTGACTTGCGAATGCAAACAATTCTTTACGGGTACGAGGTATAGGCTACACAGTCTAGCCTACCATGGTACGTAATTGAGGAGGAGGGTGGGAAAAGAGGAGATTTCTCACTGACAACTTTTCCCTTGCTTAGTCTAAGCCTTCTCTGGTTTTGAATTATTATTGGCCACTAGGCTACTGGTAAATTTCTCTTCACTGCTTGTCACTAGCCTGCCTGTAGATCAGTTTGCTTCCTTGCACTTTCAGACTTTCTGACAGCTGTCTAAGTGAACCAGTATCTGGGCAGTAAATCTATGGTCGCCATTCTGCATTGATATTGCATAAAATTAAGCTAGTTACCAGGTTACATTACACTACAGTACCATTCAACTTTTGTGCAGGTTTTTATTCAAATCACGGTAATACTAATAATAGACCTAGCCTACACTGTACATAGTATGATACAGGTAGATAAAATCTGCTACTGTAGTTTTTGACCACGCTAATCTTTGGCAGTTACACTATCAACATTTTCAGATTTTGCTAGGCTATTGCTTTTGTTGTCTACAATGTCAAATTACTGGTAAGGTAAGTTGTGTAACATTTAACATAGTTAATAACAATGTATTATTCCAAAGCAGATAAGTTTTGCTTGTAACTACTGTTTAACTTAGACCTACAGCAGACAGTAGGCCTACCAGTACCGGCAGATTTTAATTTGTAATAAAGTATAGATTACTTTACCAGGTTACAGTATTATTATTAAATAGGCTACAGTTTGAAATAGCAAGTCTACACTACACAGTAGGCATACAGGAACTACCGGTAGGCTCTAACGTAAACAGTTTGTGGCTGCTGATAATGATTTCCCACTAAAATAATTTACAATTACAGGTTTAAATTAAGGCTCAGGGTTTGTTGAATAGGCCTAGTGGTAGCTCAGAGCTGATTACAATGTATTGTCAGTTCTGTTATCAATAATACACTTAAGCTATCAGTATCATAATGCAATACCAGATACAGAACTCTGGATTACATTGTACGGTCTTACCTTCAGATCAAAAATTAAGTTGTTAGTGTAGGCTAGTTTTCAGTTAGTTTAGCTCTAAATTAAATGTGCTAAAAATGTACATAAAATCTGAGCCACCGACTGCATGTGCTCTGTTAGTGTTGATATCATTGCAACTACTTACGACTAGGCCAACTGTTCTGTTTAAAATTGTTTTGAATTTAAGAGGCAGTTCTTGAATCATGTTAACTGAAGGTTAATTTGTAGATAACATGGTGAATGAAAAGGGAATGTCAGTAATTGCAACTTGGCAGAACCTTCTTGATGCGCATTGCAATGTGGAGTTGTCGAGCGAGCATGTCACCAGCAACAACTCAGTTGGGTACCAGTTGGATGTCGAGTCAATCACCGGACATTCATCGCTTGTGAGTTTTTATAAGAATATTGCAAAATCAGTATCAAAAAAACGTTTATTTTACAAGACAATTAATGAAAGTAATATAATAAATAATAATAATAAGCCGATCCAGTGCCGAAGCACCACAGCAAAACACATTCAAAGCACAAAACGTCCATAAGGTTAGTGAAATGAAATGAAGACACAAAAGCACAGTTGCAAAGTGTAGAATGGAGCAGAGCAAATCAGTTTCGTTTGTCATCATTATCAAATTTTGTAGTCCAGAGGGATAATCACATGAAGTAATATGATTTCCATGCATCAATACGTTCAATCATTCAAGCCCAATTTTACATATAATCCAGTTATAATATGTACCAGTAGTTATAAAGCATGAAAAAACAAATTGAAAAGATGATTAGTTCTTGAAATAAGTATGACAAATAATGTTTAAAATACCTGCAAACTTATATGATATCAGTGCCATATCTAATGATAATCAAAATACCAATGACATTTTACTTAATTAACCTAACACTGCACAAGCAGAGACTCGCTTCTTCTAACCTAACAATGCATTGAACACATCATAACTTAAAAATGGCAGTGTACCTTATACCCTTAGCAGTGTAGGTATACAGTACATCACATACAACACATTCCAGCCGTTTGGTGTTGTTCCTGAGTAACCCAACACACCAATGACGCTCTGGAAAAAATATATCATAAAGAAATTTCCAGTCAATTACATGCAAGGCCATAAGGATCAATACCTCACAATCACAAGAAAGCACTCTTAATGTGTTCAAAGATATGAAGATAGTTATCAGTTCACAAAAACATTCTTAAGATGTTGCAATAGCATTGAGAAGATACAGTCACAGAGCAGTTGATCAGTGAAAACAGTCTCAACAAAAGTGAGCACAGTAATCATTTGCAATGTCTCAAAAAAGCACATTTGCATGTGCATAATTAACACTCTAAACACTATCGCAGCCAGAATATCAGCTGTTAACACTATCAGCCAAAACAAAGAAAAGATTAAAAATAAACAAAACACATATTGAAGCACTAACATTACTAGTGGAGCAAAATTTTTTTTTTTTTTTCTTCCTTTGAAATTGTTAAATAGAGTTTAGGTTTATTGCAGTTGAAAGTTTTTTCAACTGTATTTTATTGCAATTACAAAAAAAAAAAAAAAAAATTAAACATCCATATCCACCTTAGAGGTGACAAAATCACTTGCAAGAGTTTTAAATTTTTTTACAGATTTGCAGTTAACAATGCTAGCAGGCAAACTATTCCATAAAGTCACAATACGATGAGCAAAACTAAATTTCCTACAATTCAGTTTAGCCATTGGTTTCTGCAGTTTGAAGCTATGGCCTCTTGTTGTATTATTGTTTGAAACAAAAAAATCTTCAAAAGACAAACTGGAACTGTGTTTGCCATGTGATAGTCTATATACACAAACCAGATCATTTACAAGCCTTCGATGATATAAAGAATCCAAGTTTAAAATTTTGAGACGTTCCTCATAAGGAATATGATGAAGGCCATGTACGCATTTTGTTGCTCTTCTTTGTATATACTTGTTCTAGCATTCTAATGTCTCTTTTGAAATGGGGATTCCAAACACATGTTGCATATTCCAAATGAGGTCTTATAAGCTGTTTGTAAAGCCTGATAAAAACCACTTTGTCTCTACTTACAATGAACTTTTTGAGAACCTCCATCAAGCATTCAGCTTTTTTAACAACATTTGAGATGTGAAAAGAAAATTTCAAGTTGTCTGATACATGCACTCCTAGGTCTTTTTCATTCTTTTTTTGGGCAATTGGTAGATCGTCTAACATGTAATGATACTGAGCATTCTGTGATCCAAAGTGCAAACTGGAGCACTTGGGTACATTAAAGTTGAGCTTCCATAACTTTGACCATTTTGACAACTGATTCAAATCTTGTTGTAAAAGTACACTCTCAGATAAAGCATTATGATGAGAAAAACCCCTGTAGATTTTCATATCATCAGCATATTTGAGAATTGAGCAACCGGTACTAATTATAGAGTCAATATCATTCACATATGCAATAAAGAGCAGTGGTCCAAGGCAACTTCCTTGTGGGACACCAGATAGCATTCTTTGGGGCAAGCTATGCTTTCCATTAACTACAACAATTTCAGTCCTATCAGTGAGGAAGGACTTGATCCAATTATACAGGTTTCCTTTAATACCAAGTGCAGAAAGCTTGTTTAGTAGTCGTAGATGTGGCACACTATTAAAAGCTTTTGAAAAGTCTAAATAGACAGCATCAACACAGAAACCATCATCAATATAAGTAGTTACTTTCTCAATGAAGAGCAACAGTTGGTCCACACAAGAAGAGCTGGGTGAAAACCCAAACTGTGTTGTTAGGATTAAATTTCGCTCTGACCAGAACTTCCACATTGCTTGTCGTAGACATGACTCCATTAATTTACAGATACAGCTTGTTAAACTAATGGGTCTGTAGTTGGCAGGATCTTTTCTGTTTCCTTTTTTGAAAATAGGAGTTACATGGGCTATTTTCCATTGTTTTGGTAATGAACCAATATCAATGCATACCTGGAATAATCTAGACAGTTGTGACAGTAATGGATAGCCTCCATTTTTCAGAACACAGTATGGTAGTTGATCAGGGCCAGCAGATGAAAAACTGTTAGTTTTTGATAGCACTGACAACAGAATGCCCGTGGAAAAGCTGACTGACACAAGCTCATCAGTAGTTTTTAGTATAGCAAATGGAATATTAACAATATCTTCAACAGTGTATACAGTAGCATAGAAATCACTTAGTGTTTGAGCACATTCCTCGTCGGTTGAGGTTACACTTTTGCCTTGAAGCAATGGGCCAATGCGAGATCTGTTTTTTCTTGAGCTATTAACATAGTGCCAGAATGGTTTAGCATCAGAGTTTTGTGCCAATTTAAATTCAAAAGTTTTTACAGCAAAATTAGTAGCTTGCTTGAGGCTTTTGCTCAATTGATTTCTTAAATTTTTGTTAAGAGTCGATTTATCACTCAGATAATTTCTTTCGGCTTTGTTTCTGAGTACACGTGCAGAGCGCACTGCTCTGGTTTCCCAAGGAGGAGAAGCTCTGGATTTTGGACGTTTTATCGGAACAACAACATCAAGCAACTCATTCATTGTTTTTAAAAAACTAATCCACACAGAGTCAATATCTGGAAAAGAAAAAATGGTTTCCCAATCTACTTGTACCAAGTAATGCTGAAACAAATTCCAATTTGCATGCTTGTAATCCCTCCTCATTAAAGGTTCTCCAGCAGGTGATAGGTCCTTAGAAACCATAGAAAGTTCACGTAGAACCATATTGTGGTCTGAAGTTCCCAGGGGCTCAATGATGTCAATATTCGTCACAATGTCTGAAAAGTCTGAAAAAATCAGGTCTAGAATAGCATCATCTCTTGTAGGATGTAAGACATGTTGTTGCAAATTCATCTCAAAAATGGTATCCATAAAATCATCATAGGCTGGGGGAAAGACAAGATGGACCCAGTCAATAGAAGGTAGATTGAAATCTCCAACAATCAGTTTATAACTTGAATGGATTTGACAGGCAGACCTAAGCAATGAGCTGATATTTTTATCTGTTGTTTTGTCGCTACAAGGAGGGCGATACAAAACACCTAACAATATTTTGTCCATTCCTCCCAGAAATATTTTGCACCAAAGGAACTCTGTAGACCCACAGTCACTTGTCAAATCAACGGCTTCACATTTAAAACAATTTGAAACCAACAACATCACTCCTCCACCCTTGTGTTTTAACCTATCTTTCCTGAAAAGTTGATATCCAGGTGGAACAAATAAAGAATTTGGTGATCTTGCATCAGCCCAGGTTTCAGTTATTGCTACTAAACAAGGTTTATAGTGTGCTATATAGAGGTGCAGTAAACTGATCTTGTTGTTAATACTCCTTGCAATTATGACAAGCATAAGTTCTTTCAATCTGTTCTGGCAGTTGGTAAGTTTTTTGGAGCTGAAACTTCATCTCTCCCAAAATCATCAACATGATCCTTCTTAGTATTACATACTCTTTCATTATTATCATCACTTATCTCCTCAGTTGTCATATCAGCCTCATTTGTTCGATTGTCATTCACAGCATCATCAAAAGCAGCAGCAGGTGGATGATTCATGTTGGCTTCTGAGCCTGTGATTTGGCTATTGTCTTTCTTGTTTCTTCTACTCATTCTAGCTTTGTATCGAGCTTCTCGTTCGGCTTTCGACAGATCCGGGTTTATCCAAATATTATCCCCCATTCCATCTATGTTAATACAACGTCCTTTGCCGTAGCGGTGGAAATATTGTGCATCGTAGCTCAAACGCATTTTCCCTAAAACAAGCCTTGCATGTTGCCTGTCTGAATTACGTTTACCCAACCTTCTGCAGCTTAATAGGTCACCATCCAAAAAACGTGGTTCAAGGTTTGTGCAGATGCTCAGAACCTTGGAAGTCAATGCTCCTGATGCATTTTCTGGAATACCAGAAAGAACAATATTGCACAAACTTTCTTCTTTTGCCGTTCTTCGTTTCTCCATGGCTGCAAATTCTTTTTTAATTACTTTTTCTGAGGAAACTTTTGCCTCTTTCAGTAGCCCTTGACTATGCTGTTTTGCAATATCAGCATAAGACTTTTTCATTTCTTCAACACTTTTTTCAAGGTTAGGCTGCAATTGCAAACCATTTTTAAAATTGTCCTAACTTTTGCTGTAGGATGTCAATTGATCTCTCATTTTTGCAACTTCCTTAAACATTTGTACTTTAGTTTCTTGCTTGCAAGAAAGACATTTAACATCATATCCAGAATTGTACTTAAAAAGTATTTTTAGTTCACTGTCAGAAGCCTTTGGAAAAAGACATTCAGCGTGTATCCATTGTGGACATAATTTACATCCATTGGCTAAATAGCCAAAATGCTCCACTTTATTGGTGCAAATCCCACACAAAACGTTTTTCATGTTTATCACCTACAGTATTTCCTTATCCTCTAGGCCTAGGCCTTATTCAATTTATTGAAACTGGGGACTTATTCAAATGTTCTTAAACCTTATTCAAATAGAAGTACGATATCGTACAATTCCACAGAAGATTCAGCGATAAAATACCATCAGCAATGTGACCAAGCAATGCAAGAAGAAACAGAAGTTTTCATAAGTAGCATCCACACTAAGTTGGTGGATGACAATCATCCGAGGTGAAAATTAAATCATTCATTCAACATTAAAGTTCATATACAAGTAATGTTAGACCAAAATTGATACCATAGTATGAAAATAAGAATATGCATTAGGTTAGATCCAAGATTAAGGACAGTAAAAAACATAGGCAGTGTCTGCTGCACCGGCCCGGTTTCCAACATCTAATCGCTGCTGCACCGGCGGCGGCGGTTGTTTTGTTTAGCTGTTCAATTTACTATCTCTCAGCTGGCATCGCTGCCTTAACCCTAACTCTAAGAATAAGATTTTAGAGAAAAAAAAAAGGAATTCGAAGTTTTATGACTCTCTAGCACTATTTTTGGTGAGCGTGTCCAGCGAGATTCGATTCCCCAACCCTCGGCATTGCAGCCAGGCGTTCTAACCACTACGCCATCAGGACTTCGAAACTGAAGTGTTTAAGTGCTGTATTTAAAGCAAATGAAGGAGAAAAGCACAATTTGATTGGCTGCCGGTGATCCAGCGATTTGATGTCGGAAACCGGGACGGTGCGCTAGACACCAGAGGTGGGGTCCTCGAGGACGTCCTTGGCCTCGAGGACACATTTTAAAGTCCTTGGCCTCGAGGCCTCAAGTCCTCGAAAATTGGCCTGTCCTCGGCTCGAGGACAGCACTAGTTTTTGAATTGTTAAAATATTGTGGAGTGCTTGAAAAATTTTTTGGAAAACGTGTTTTCGTGGAGATCGCTTGAAAAGTTTTTGTGAAGACCTTTTTTTTTTGAGATCGCCTGAAAAAGTTTTGTGAAGACCTTTTTTTTTTTTTTGGAGAGCACTTGCGCTTGTGTCCTTGGTCCTTGGCTTCGAGCATTCCTGTCCTTGGCCTCGAGAGTGTCTGTTCTCGGAAAGGCTGTCCTTGGCCTTGGCCTCGGATATTTTGTGTCCTTGGCCTTGGCCTCGAGCCTTGTGTCATCGACTCCACCTCTGCCAAAAACATAAGCATACTAATTGTGGGCACAAGAATAGAACTTATTTGTTATCATATTCATGGTGTTAATTCAAAGCAAAAAAAAAATTATAGAATTAATTGTGAGTAGCAGTATTCTTAAACCTTATTACTGATATGTAATACCGTATATACTGAAAAAGAGCAAAACCAACAGAAATATCATACAGGTAATGAAATGTATTGCTACAGCTTCTTCAGATCACTGTAATGCAATCACATAATGTTGTAGATATATGAAAAAAAGCAAATACTGCAGGGCAAGACGGGGTAATTCTATACGATTTTCTACTTATAGATAGGAATAGATATTGTATACGTAAAAATCATACTTTAAAATGATGCATCATGGAGTAAGCATACACACATCATATTAAGAATGCCATAGATGGGCAAGTTAATGCAAAACGTTAGCTTTGTTAACCACTAGTTCGTTACCAAACTTCATACCTTCGTTAAAGTTAATTCGTTATTTTCAGCTGAAATTAATGGAAGTTAATAAAGTCCGTTAATCCGTTAACATTTTGAGTATAATTTACTTCTTTTTTTTTGTTCACTCACTTTCAAAACACGCGTAATGACACTGTTGAGCTAATCGTAAGGAAAAATTTATTGCTACGGTGGTCTTTTGTGTTTTGGACGTTACACTTTGCAGTCTAATCTAATTTCAGGATAATAATAAGCTCATATGCAGTAACGAAGCTGCGATCGGAAAATCTTTTGAGGTTGCAAACAGCGATAATTAATAGACCTATGAGACTGCAGCTTATTACTTTCCACAAAAAGCAATTGATGTACTCGCTAATTGTTTGGCACTTTGTTCCGAAAAGGCTATGGCCTCCCTTGCATTAAGATATTCACTAATATTCACCTCTGAAAAACTAACCAAATTTTAATCAACTCTAATTTAGATTGAGCACAACAAACTAAACACAAATGTTAAGCCTAGCCTGCGTATTACGAATGTAATATCAGTTGACGATTTAATGATATGTGAATATTGTTTAACTCTTTCCGTACAGCGTACCACTATATTGCAGAGTTGGACAAAGCGCAATTTGTAAGCGCAAACTGCAACCTACGCAACTTCCGCAAATGCAGAAGTTGCGTTGCACTTTAATATTTCATTTTGACATTCTGAAAGCTACTTTGCGGACGAATGTTTTTAGAATTTTGTTGCAGATTGATTGCGCTAAGCTTTCAAATACTTTTTCGGTTAATAGCGCAATTTTATACTTTAAACAAAATTTTGGTTTGTTTCGGTCGTAATATTGTCAAATGTCGATTTTTTTAGAAAACTACTTGCTTTTTGACCATCTAAAATTGCAAAATGCAGAATCTGCATTGCGTTTTGTGAATTTGATTGCGGAAGTTGGGTTGCGCTTTGACTTGGTTCGAAAATAACGTTCCGCAATTGTGGAATTGCGTTGCGCTTCAAAAATCAAAAAATTAAATTGCGCATTTTGCGTACGCTTTTAGTAGTTGAAAAAGTTGTTTCGCTGCGCTTTTGGTAAAATGCTCTTCGTGTCTACCTCTGCCATATTGCTATTTTAGCAAAGTGGCTAGCAGCCGGCGTGGCAATACATTGCCATTAAAGTCTGAATGTTTAGCAAAGCTTTTTTGCACCTTTCCAGGCCTTATTAAACATTTTGCGATTAGTTTGGCATCATTTTTGGTTGAAATTTTGTAGATTTGTATCACTAAAATAATCTGCTTGGTTTTTAATTATAAATCAAGGTTTAATTTCTTAGTTCTTAGAGCTTAGTAAAAATTTTTGCAGTTTTTACTCATAACCTCGTAGAAACATCAATTTTTATCCGACTTTGAAATTTTGAAGTTTGCAAATAACATAGTAAATTATCTAGCAAACGGCCGTCATGCTTCGTTTCCTACATTGCCATAACGCTTAGAAAAAAGAAAAAAATTCAAGACATCTTTGCGGCTCTTGAAACTTCAGAATTTCATATGCCAGCAAAACTTTTAGTTAAACTGAAAAATGAAATTCTGTACTAAACTTTAAACTTCAGGGCATCATTTGGCTGAAAATTTTGTTTAAAAAGTAGTGGTAGTACTATATTTCGAACGAAAAATGTGCCTGAAATTTGGCATCATAAAATTTGGTATAATTGATCAAATTTCAAACTTCAAGCAGCTTTTTTTTCTCTTGAAATTTGCTTTTCAGTGCTATAACGTTGAAGGTGATAGAGCAATATTTGTGGTTGCAGCGATACGGCAAACACTTCCTTGATAATGACCGTAGCTGCACGCTATTGCCCATTTAAAATACATGGTAGCAATAGTAACGCAATAAATTTGTGCAAACCGCCGTATGGTACGGCAAATTGCCATAGTATTTCGTCATTGTGAAAGAGTTAAAAACGGTCATACAGGGTGGTTGAAAAGTAACTAGGCAATAAAAACCGGGTAATTATTTTTACCGCTAAATTCCGGTCAAAAACAACCTTATTAGGCAAAACGACACTCATTGGGACTACATGTCTTTTAGTTTTCATTAAGCATTTGTGTTGTTCATACACTGTTAAAAATTTTTCCCGTAAATATTACAAAAATCCTGGCAGCAATTTGAAGGTCCACCCGTACGCAAGAAAACGGATTTTTACCAGTAACTTTTTAACCTAACAATAGCTAGTAAAATTTACTGTATGGCTTGGCAGCAATTTGAAGGTTCACCAGTATTTCAAAAAACAGGGTTTTACTTGTAACTTTTTAACATAAAAATGTTGAGTTAAATTTACTGTGCAGCTTGGCAGCAATTTGAAGGGACACCCGTATTTTAAAAAACGGGGTTTTATCAGTAACTTTGTAACCTAAAAATGTTTAGTTAAATTTACTTCGAGGCTTGGCAGCAATTTGAAGGGACACCCGTATTTTAAAAAGCAGGGTTTTATCAGTAACTATTTTACCTAAAAATGCTCAGTTTAATTTACTATATCGCTTGTCAGTAACTTAAAGGTACACACGTATTTCAAAATACTATAATTTATTAGTAGTTTTCACATACCGGTAACAATTAAGCAGTTGTATTTACAGTATCTCCAAATTATTGTTTACTACCAACTTGAAGAAATATGAAAATACAGTTTGAACTATTATACTTTCACTTTGGACTCGATCAATTCAACACAGTGATAACTTTCTATTGGCACAAGCTTTCGCGGAGTCCCGCAGGTTGTAGTACATTTCCTAAGTGAAGTTGCAGTTGGTTCTATTTGGTTCAATTTTTTATGACAAACCGAAGAAGCAACTCTAATATCGCTCAGGAAGTCCACTACAACCTACTGGACTCTGTGAAAACTTGTGCTGAAAGAAATTTATCACTGAGATGAACTGATCAAATCCAGAGTGAAGAGAACAGATTCAACAAACAACAAACAGATGAACTACAAAGTACAATATGCCAATATTTTCTTACGACTGTTAGGGGTTAAATAAATGGTGAAACACAACAACATGCACATTGCACAGTGATAAATAAAGCACAAAAAAGTTCAAAAAAAATGAACTCCATAAGAAAGTCAGCGATGACTGCAAGACTTAAAAGAATATTTAAGTCAAATTATTTACTTTAAACCAAAATGTTGAAAAAAACCTAAAACGCATTCCTACCAAATTTGAACTTTCTACATCTTGCCGTTTTCGACATATTACTGTTCAAAATTAGCAATTTTCCGCTGATTTCAGTGTTGCCATTTTGTCAGTATTGAAACAGAAGATTAACTTTTGGAAAAATTGCTTGAGTTTACTTGAAAAGCAGCTAATTTACAATTCTAACCGTTTACATTGTTTTGACAACAACACAGCCGAAAGCACTTATTGAGAGTTACGAACATGCAGAAACTTTTCGAAATTTTGTTTATAGCCTTGCAATGGCAACCCAGGCAAAATTTTTAAGAAAAAGCCTTTTGAAGTGGCAATCTGCACTGCTATAGCTCAAGAACGGAAGGATATAGAACGCTCAAATTGGGTGAAGTTAGTTTTCAGATAGCCAAAATATTTAGAGAAAACGGAGCAAACAATTTTTCGACTAGATTGCCCTTTTAACATTTTTTTTGTATACACAGTTTTCGTTCTTTTTAGCATACACAGAAAGCAACTGTTTCTATGTATTGTGCCTCAACATAAAGCATTAAAATACACAAAAACAATATAAGCGAAAGGAAACCTGAAGTTTTGAAAGGATCTAAACTCTAAAGTCAGCAAGTGTTGAGGTTGATCTAAAAAATCTTAAAATCAAAACTGAATTATCGCCATATGATCCCATTCCCGCTCCTAAGCTCAACAGCAGAGATGAAGCATACGATGTTACGTTTGTGACCCTATGATAAAAATTTTTTTTAATTAAGAATTTTTTGAACAAATATAATACTTGTTGACTGCGAACAAGTTTATAATTATTTCTTATGCTTTTGCTGAGGTTGCTTCAGTTGAAGCCCTGTTTTTTCGAATAAGGAGTAAGATTGTATACTTGGGATTCATTCTGACTTCGTTGAAAGACTTTTCTTGTCTTTGATCCACGCGAAATACCTGAATACAAAAATCTTAAATTGGCAATTTTACTGTATAGTGTAACATGCTGATTTGTTATGCTTTGAGAAAAGTGCTTAACGAGATTCCCCATCTTTGAATTATAGACAGATAACGGCCTGTCCGATGACAATGAGGTTACTTTGTTTTGCGTGCTTCTGGCCTAACGGCTACCAGCGCGGAAGCCTAGGAAGAGCCACCAGAACGGCAACTACTTAAAACAAGCAATGCGAAAAAATTGTCTTCCCACAGAATTCCAACCTGCAGCCTTTGGATTACCGGTCCACTGCTCTACTACCTGAGCTAGAGAAGACGTCTCCTTACATGCTTAATTTAGGATATTTAAATCCAGCAACTTGCTAAATCTATAATTTTAATAATAAGTCAATTATGATGTTTTTGGAGTTTGCAGGCCAGAGTTTTAATGTTCAATCGTTTCGCGTGCTTTTAAATTAAGCATGCAAGAAGACGTCTTCTTTAGCTCAAGTGGTAGAGCAGTGGACCGGTAATCCAAAGGCTGCAGGTTCGAATCCTTTGGGAAGACAATTTTTTCGCATTGCTTTTTTTAAGTAGTTGCCGTTCTGGTGGCTCTCCCTAGGCTTTCGTGCTGGTAACCTTTAGGCCAGAAGCACGCAAAATGATTAAACATTAAAACTCTGGCCTGCAAACGTCAAAAACATCATAATTGACTTATTATTAAAATCAGAGGTGGAGTCCTCGAGGACGTCCTTGGCCTCGAGGCGTCAAGTCCTCGAAAATTGGCCTGTCCTCGGCTCGAGTACAGCAGTATTTTTTGAATTGTTAAAATTTTGTGGAACGCTTGAAAAATATTTTGGAAAACGTTTTTTTGTGGAGATCGCTTGAAAAATTTTTGTGAAGACCTTTTTATTTTTATTTTTTGGAGAGCACTTGCGCTTGTGTCCTTGGCCTCGAGAGTGTCTGTCCTCGGAAAGGCTGTCCTTGGCCTTGGCCTCGGATTTTTTTTGTGTCCTTGGCCTCGAGCCTAGTGTCCTCGACTCCACCTCTAATTAAAATCGCAGAGGTCACTTTGTCATCTAACCACCGAATTAACTAGGCAAATATTATGCACATTATACCTACGCTGAATTGAAAGAAATATATTACTCTAAAAAAAAAAACAAGAAAAAAACTATACCTATGACACAGACTAAGAGATACCTTTATATAAAATTACCTCAGCAAAATTCCTGTGTCCTAGCAACAGCCGCAAGATATTACATATTAATTACGTAGTAAGCCCAAAACTGATGAACAAAAACGTGGAGAAAATTGTCCATCTTCAACACAACTTGATTTTCAATTGCAACATACACATTTTTCAATAATGACAGAGTGTCATCTAAAAATAAATACGGATAAGTTTTTTCTGTGCTAATACCACCCAAGTCAAATCTATTGGTGTCCTAACTTGGGGAAATTTTGGTTTAGGTAGAATTTTTAATTCGTAACTGGGACACAAGCATTTAGCTCCTGGTATGGCCATTAAGAAAGAAATGTTTTGTTTCATGTTGTGCATTCACGTGCAGACACAGCAAACCTTGAAAAGGATCAAAAATACGGCAAATCTTAAGCAACGTGGAAACAACATTTAAAGCAAGCTTACCGAACCAGCATAAATTGCCAAAAAAGTAATGCAATGAACAGAAAAAAAGTCAACTCAAGTCTTCTTTTACCTTTCGATAATTAGTTTATGAATTATATCAACACTTTTCTGGTTGCAAACAGTTCTTTGAGCATTGCAAACCATTTGCAGCGAACTATAGATTGTTTCGCACACAAGGTGTATTTGCCTGCGAATTGCTACAAAAACATAATGACAAAAATAATCTTTCTTGTACATAGACGAATCCAGAAATTTTTGGAGGGGGATCCGCTCCAGGTATAACTTTTTTGCAAACGTTTTTGTTCGATTCCCCCTTCAGTTAAATAGTTTTAGGTGCAACCCAGATACGCAACTGGGATTTTGAATTATTTTTCAAAAATTTGTTCAAAAAATTGAAAAAAAAATTTTTGAAAAACATTTGCTTTGAAAAAGAAGTTGTTTTGAAACAAAAATCTTGATAATAATTTGATTGGGATATTGTGACGTTTGCACGCCAGAGTTTTAATGTTTATTTGCTTGCGTGCTTCTGGCCTAAACGCTACCAGCGACGAAGCTTAGGGAAAAACCACCACAACAGCGACTACTCAAAACAAGCAAAGTGAAAAAGTTATCCTCCAACAAGATTTGAACCTGCAGCATTTGAATAGATACGAGGTGTGGCTAAAAAGAAACGGGACTTTTGAATTTAGAAGTTTATTTAGATGCATATCATGCAATGTCCACATTGTCTAACACATACAAGTCTTAAGCCATCTCTACTTGTCCCCTTCGAAATATTCCCCATTGGCTTTGATGCACTTTTCCATTCTTTTTGACCACGCTTTGTAGCACTGTGAAAATTGTTCTTTTGTGATGGTTTTGAGGTGTCTCGTCACGCTAGTCTTGATATCCTCGACTCCTTGGAAGCGTGTCCCCTTGAGAATCCCTTTCAGCTTTGGGAAAAGAAAGAAATCGCAAGGGGCTAAGTCCGGCGAATAAGGTGGATGATGTAACGTGGTGATTTCTTTCGAGACCAAGAACTGTTTGACGCTGAGGGCTGTGTGGGCAGGAGCATTGTCGTGATGCAAGATCCAAGTTTTTCCTGCCCAGGAAGCTCTTCGTTTTTGACGAATTTTGTTGACAAGACGAGTCAGAACTTCCTTGTAAAAGTGTTGGTTAACTGTTTGCCCTTTAGGAACAAACTCATGATGCACCATTCCCTGATGGTCAAAGAAGGTGATCAGCATCACTTTCACTTGTGAACGTTGCATGCGGGCTTTTTTTGGTCTGGGTGAGGACGCACTTTTCCACTGACGACTCTGTCGTTTTGTTTCCGGATCATATTGAAAGACCCATGACTCGTCTCCTGTGATGACGTTTTCTAAGAGTTTTTCGTCTGCTTCCATCTGCTGAAGGATGTCTCGGCATGCATTCAATCGTTGAGCTTTCTGCTCCTCAGTCAAGAGCCTTGGCACCATTTTGGCACACACCTTTCGCATGCCCAAAGTGTCAACCAAAATGGTGCGGACCGTTTCTTTGTCCATCCCAACTTCATTGGCAATGACGCGAATTGTTAAGCGACGGTCACTGCGAACCAACTGCCGAACCTTTTCGATGTTGGTATCAGTTGTGGAAGTGCAAGGCCTCCCTGACTTCGGATCATCCTCCACATCCTCCCTGCCTTCCACAAATCGCTTGTGCCATTCAAAAACTCTTGTTCTGGACATGGAAGAATCTCCATAAACATCACGCAACATCTTCAAAGTCTCAGTCGCCGTTTTTCCAAGTTTGACACAAAATTTAATGTTAATTCTTTGCTCAATCGTCTTTCTGCAATTGAACTCCATATGGCCTAAAAATTCGATCAGATCTCGCACAGCAATTTTTTTCAACAAGTAATCAATCACATTCACCTATGGCTCCTAAAAAGCAAAAATAATTGCGATATTGTGTCAAAACAGCTGTTAAACAAAGAACACATGTTACGCCACACTGTAAAAGTGTTGATTACTGATGGTTAATCGTGTTGCGCAATCTGTGACCTCAGTCCCGTTTCTTTTTAGCCTTACCTCGTAGCTTTTGGATTACCATTGCAGGTTCGAATCCTGTGGTAGGGTAACTTTTTCGCATTGCTTTTTTAAAGAATTTGCCGTTCTGGTGGTCTTCCCAAGGCTTCAGCGCTGGTAGCCTTTAGGCAAGAAGCCCGCAAAACGATTAAAAAAAAATTTTTTTTGAAAAACAAATTTTTTTTGAAAAAAAATTTTGGAAAAAAATTGTTTTCAATTTTTATATCTCTGGCACCTAAAAGTCCCCGCGACTAATCGGCGGGGAATAAACGTCCCTCATCCAAACGTCCGTGCCTAAAAGTCACAGTCCATACATACATGCATGGACCAAATGATGCTGTCGATAATACTGACAGAAGTTAATCACTTATTTTAACTCACTTTATGTGCGTGATATATCACTAGGCTCTCTTCTTCAAAACATGTTGCAGCCAGCTTCGGCCAACTTTTGTCATCACAAAAATGTTGAGCAGTATGTTTCAGTGACAAATAAGCAACAAAAGTTGAAATCACTTTATAAGAGTCAAAGCCAATGTAAGGACATATTACGTTGAATCCTTTTTTGATGTGCTGTTCAAATGCGAGATAAGTTGCCGTGATGAGCAAAACTTTACACTGCAATGCCAAAGGTTTCAATCAAAATTCATTGATAGCAAATTTCACTTATATTATGACAAATCAATCACAAACTAAAAATAAAGTATTATCACTAGGTTTTTGTGCCGTATTTTTCAGACTATAAGACACACCGATGTATAAGGCACAGTATCAACAAATGGGCTTTTTATTTCCATTATTTCTTTATATAAAGCGCTTTCAATAAAATGCAGCTTACAAAGCTATATAAACTGTACAACTGTAAAGCTCTAAATAACTCTGAATTACGTAAATCATGACGAGAAAGCGAGTAAAGCATGATTCATATATCAGGCACACCTTCAGTTTCTTTGAAATTTTGAGTATTTTAGGTGCGCCTTATTTATGGTCCAAAAAATAGGTATTTTTGGAATAGCCCAGAGCAAGTCTAATTGTCAAAAACCAGGGTGGTTTCTACAGTAGTTAGACTTTTTTGAAAAAATCTGCAGCTCTATTGAATTATGCCATACTCATCTCCACCCGACACAAATATACTTTAGTAAATATACTTTAGTACTACACGCATATCCTAATTTCTCATAGGCTACCACATTTTTCGGACTCTAAGGTGCACCAGTTCATAAGCCGCAGTATTGATAAATGACCTTTGTTGCTTTTATTTCCTTATATAGGTCGCTTTAAATGATTTTCAACTTACAAAGCTCAAAAAACTGCAACAAAGCTCAAAATAACTCTAAATTAAATCGTAGAGAGAAAGACTAAAAAGAGTGTAACCTGATCTAGATAGCACAACTTCAGCTTCTGAAAAATTTCGAGTATTTTAGTTTTACACACACCTTACGGTCTTAAACACGCGTATAAAAATTTGCCAAATCCTAATTAGCAGGCTACCCTAACCTCAACCTTAATTGTAACCAATACCCTGTAACATAACACTATCTGCTATTACGTACCGGTTACTGTAATTAACTGCAAATTAAATCAATGCAGGCCAAAAAACATTTGCCTTCCCCACTCGAGAAAATTACAAGTACGGTTTTACTGGTAGCCCTATGGAAACCTGGCAACCATACTAATTTTTACTCTTATTGTTAAGTGGCAACCATACAGTTTGACTGTAGGCTATCATATCGAACAGACTAAAACTATTAAACTACCAGTACCACTGTAGGCTACCGAATAGCAAAATAAGCAGTTTCATTTTTTAATTACTGCTAGCTATTTTCAACCGGTTCTTTGAACCTGTAATCCAGAATCTGGTAATAAAATTCTACGAGTGTCTTCGCATGAACCGGATGAATTGCACCACTAGCCTAAGTCTAGGCTACTGATCTGGCATCTGTTGATATTCTACCCTAATCTACTAATTGTAACCTACAGGGTGACCCAAAAAAAACAGAACCCATAAAAATTTTATTAATTCCTACAAAGATCCAGTAAACTTAAAACACTTTGCAGGTTTTAAACTTCAGTCTGTGTATAGTCATTCCCCAAAGTTTCAGTCATTGATGTCCCTTTGCATAAAAGTCATGTTCTTTCCAAAATATGTTCCAAATGGCCTCCACAGCGTTGGAGGCAAACTTGCATCTGTCGGGCAAAATTGTCAATTACTCTAACGCATTCTTCTTTGGGTATTTCAATAATTTTGCCTGTGATTGCTGCCTTTAATTCACCAATCGTTTGAGGATGCGTTAGAGTAATTGACAATTTTGCCCGACGTATGCAAGTTTGCCTCCAAAGAAGAATGCGTTAGAGTAATTGACAATTTTGCCCGACGTATGCAAGTTTGCCTCCAACGCTGTGGAGGCCATTTGGAACATATTTTGGAAAGAACATGACTTTTATGCAAAGGGACATCAATGACTGAAACTTTGGGGAATGACTATACACAGACTGAAGTTTAAAACCTGCAAAGTGTTTTAAGTTTACTGGATCTTTGTAGGAATTAATAAAATTTTTATGGGTTCTGTTTTTTTTGGGTCACCCTGTACATTCAAGTAAATACAATGTCGAGTAATAAACCCGAATACTGAGCCTTAACCAACTTAACTAAAACTCTACAATCCTTCGCCCCCCACTCCAACCAAGCTTCAACCGATAACTGATCAAAGTGCTAACTTTTGAAACTTTGCTTTCACCTTATTGGACTTTGGCAAATCACGTGACATTCGAAAAATGGCGAGTTGGTAAAGTTTACCACATTTTTGCCGTTTCTAAACAATAAGGGCGCAAGAAGGCGATTGCTAAATTTCATCTCCACAAAGTTATATTTTGAAGCTTTCCTCATTTGGATTTTGGTTTTTAGGCCAGTCGTTACTGGCTGAATGCAGTGATTCCATTAAACTCTGATTAAACAACTACTTTTAAACAAATTTATTTTACCTCTTCCGTCATACAAAAACAGCAATATTTTTAAGAAAAAAATACAAAAACAGCAATATTTTTAACCAGTTGTGGATGACATAGCATTGGGATTTTTCTTCGATGAATTTGTGGATTTGATGTTCTAGATTTTTAATAGTTTAATTCGGACATCTCTGATTGCGATCTGAGCTGTGTAGTGTGTAAATTAGATGCAGGTCAGGATTTTAACACCTGGATAATTTGGTTGTTTTTTTCACGTTGGGTTTGGAGGCAGATCAATTATTTTTAATTCTGGATTTGCATTTTTTTGAAAATGCAGCACCTACAAAAAAGGGGAAATTTTTGTTAAACTATTTTAAATGCTCCGATAAATACCGAATCAAGCTTTTATTTAGTTTTGTAGTTATATTTAGGCTGCACATTACGCTGTAGCTATTGTTTCATAGCTGTAGCTTAACATACAAACTTACGATACAAACTACATAAAATAGTCATGTTCTGTAATTTTACTTGCAATTGAAATGTAAAAAATTTAAACCAATAATAGTAGTATTTTTTATTCGCAACGAACCGTAAAAATTATCTGGTAAACGAATGTTAATTTCACAAATTAGCTGATTAAAACAAACTTTAAAACCATAAAAACAACTACATGTTAACTTATAGTATAAAGTTGCTGCAAAAGTCACTGTAAAAGCATTTACTAAAATTATGTAATTTTTCTTACAGTTAAAAAGTAGTAACAATGAATGCAAAACTAATAGTAAAATCGTTTATCGTAATTATATTGTTCAAAAATTTGCGATTAATGCATGCTAATTTTACAAATTAGCTAATTAAAACAAAAATTATATTCTTAAAAATAATTACGTATTAACTTGTAGTTTAAAGTTACTGCAAAAGTGACCGTACAAAAATGTACCACAATTTTGTAATTTTGCTGACAATTAAAATGTTAAAGCAGTTAAGGCAAGCATAACAGTAAAACTTTTTATCGTTAATAACCTGTTCGAAAAGTTACCGTAAACGTATGTTAATTTTACAAATTAGCTAATTAAAATAATGATTATAACCGTAGAAGTACTTACAAATTAAATTGTACTTCGAAATTACAGCAAAAGTTTGGTACAAAAAAATACCGTTATTTTAGTAATTTTGCTTACAGCAAAAATGTAAAAAAAATGCTATAAACCTTATAGTAAAATGAGATACTCTATATAAAGTTATGAAAATTTACGGTCAAAATATGTTAATTTTACAAAATAATTAAGTTAAAGCAACTAACAAAACCGTAAAAAAAGTTACTAATTAAGCTGTATTCAAATTTTACTAAAATTTTCACTGTAAAATGTACCAAAACACCTGTGATTAAAAAACCGTAAATTTAGTTACCCTTTCTGTTAAAGTAAATATTACAAAAATTTTTAACAGTGTAGTTTGCAATATAGCATTTTTGAAAATGATCTCTCGCTTGACCATTCAAGAGCTAGCCAAAATTGCAGCACGTTATGAAGTGTGGAATTCCATTGTCGAGTTGCAGTGATGGCGGCGTACGTCGAAGGGTAGGTATGCAACTTTAAGTACAGAGGCACTACAAGAAGTTGTCATGCAGAATTGATGACCACAGGATCGGTAAATGAAAAATGAAGGAGCAAGTGCCCATCAACAAGTCAAACGTCCAATAAGGTGGTAAAAGTGTGGGAAATATTTGATCAGAGCCCGCAAAAATCAACTTGTTAAGCAGCTCATGAAAGTGGACTGACTGCGGAATTACACAAAGGAGAAAGTCAAAAGAATACTGCTCGTTTTGGAAAATTTGAAGATAAGAATTCAATAAGTTCTGAATGCTACCCCAGAAGACATTTTTCTAAAACTTGTTTATTTTATTCCTAGTCGTTTAATGAAGCTAGTTGAAACAAATGATGCATCCAATAAAATACGAATATTTGATTTTAGTTATAAATTTAAAGTAATTCAAGTGAGTAATTATACTTTCCCATATAATACTCAATATGTTTCGTTAAATTTCAAAACCCTTACTGGCAAAATTTGGAATTTGAAACAAATTTTTAATGCCTAGTTACTTTTCAACCAATATCACGTCAAAAGGTTATGCGTATAAACACCAGCCTACACCACTATGCCTACCAGTAAGCTTTTTGTGAAGCTGATGTATGTTTTCTACTATGCAGCATCAACTACAAGTTTTTGGCTCAACAATTACTAACACATTAAATGCTGTAAAGCATAATGCAACGAAAATCCGACTAAGAACGAATTGTCAAGCTGAAAAAGAAGTTTAGCACAAGTAGCGTTTCACTACTTCTTCCAATGAGGTGATCGCTGATGCTGGTGGTGCTCATTGCCTTTTAAAAACATCAAAATGTTAAAGTTTTCATCTGAAATTCTTGACCTTTTTGCCCTCATAATGTCTTTACCTAGAGAAAACAAACGCTCCACCGCAGCTCCGGACGGGACAGCTGTGTTATATCTGAAATAGAAAATATTGATCAATTATTGTCAGGATACCAAAAAAAAGGAAAGATTTATCAGGTTTTGTAGTTAGAGCAACAAAGCATGACATAAGTAGTACACAATATCAATTGCAGAAATAGGGTTATTGAAGCATTCGCAGCCTTTAATTATTTTTACAACTGAAAACCATTATTATCACAAATTTATTATAAAATTATAAATTATCAAATCTTTCATTATACTCGCTGTATTACGCCAAAGCCTGTAACGAGTTTGCGAGGTCTATTTCCGTGTCAATTCGCCTGGGTAACACAGTTTTTTTGAAAAAATATGGCCGTGGTGGCGAGCAGTTGATAACACTGTGTCAAATTTGACCGGTCCGAGGTTTGAACCTCAGACCTTGTGCTCCAGAGACGAACGTGTTACCGCTCAACCAATCTATGTTGTACTATAAATTGTTACTAAATGAAAATCATTATTATATAAATACAACCATTCCTCACTAACTTCTATAGGGTGCCTAACCTGATAAACAAGTCAATAAAAACTTGTTCATGCATGAACGTTGCATCATCCAGAGTTTCGACCAGCTTTCCCTCAAGCCATTTCGCCACCATATCTTGAGCCCTTTTTCTCACCGACTTCTTGGACCTTCCAATTTCATGAGTTGAGATAACGTCCATAAAGTCGTCTGATTTAGCATTCTCTTTGCTGCTGCCGTTACTCGTCATTCCCAAATCCTCGTGACGAAGGTACTCTTCGACCTTATCTTCCATAAGTTTCTTGGCATGCTCTTTCTTTTCCCTACTTCTGTCATATTTTTCAAGCCAGATTAAGCGAAATCTAAACAATAGTCCACTTATTAAAACTAAAGATATTGCCTAGGTGCTCACAAATCACTTTAAGCAAAATGCAATAGGAAAATTAATAATTGTATACAGATAATTAAGTTACAAAACGCTGTACATGGCTTACATTATGGCTTTATGTACCTTCAGCCTTTTTGTATCCAACTAACAATGGCACAGACTTTACTAACAAAGAATCACACGTATATTTCGTTGCAAGAATTTAAGAACATTTAAGCAAATTCTTTAGTGTATAATAATTTCTTGATAACCATGACCTTTTGCATAGTCCTTTTTTGATTTTCCTTTTCTATACTTACGCTGAATACAAAACAATACGATGAGGTAAAGAAGCCCACGTAAGCTAGGTATACGGAGAAGTTAAGAGTTTTATATGGACCATGAACGCTTACGAGAGAAATGCTGAAATATGGTTAGCCTGACGAGGGGTATAACCAGCAAAACTATAGTTGTAGGACAGGCGTTTTCGGCATTTCTTGCATAAGCTTTTATGGCATATACCTTCTTCACATTTTCGTATACAATTGTGAAAGTTTTTAAATGTCCAACCTGGGATGGAAGCCAGCTGCGACGAAGACTCATCGTTGTCGAAAATAGCGTCGAATCTTTTTTTGATGCCAGCCAACAAGGCGTTTACGAGTGGTCCAGAGTAGTGTAGTTGTTTATTCTTGACCGCATTCAACCTGATAACAGTAGTAACGCAAAGGGGTAGAAGCCACCCTAAATATGCATTGCGATCCCCTTGTATGATATCGATAACCTTTGCTACAGGCTGCATAACTTGTATATATTCAGTAAAGAAGTTGATGTCTTGATCGTGAAACGTCGTCAAGCCGTGCTGAATCACAACCCTGCGTAGACCATCCTTATGCTCTTTCAAAACTTTATTGAGGCAAACAATAGCATCGAACAAGCTGTTCCATAGGGTGTCATTGGGTACGATCAGCCTCTTATTCAACTCCTTGTACAGAGCATCGGCAGCCACTGTACTCTGATTCTGGTGATTCCATAACGCTTTAGCTTTGGCCAGTGCAGCCCTGTATGCTCTTTTAAAGTTGTAGTTTTCCAAAGCTGCTTCACTGTCTTTGCAAGCAATTAAATTCCATGTGTGTGCCCCACACTTCATGTGGCCTGCCAATTGCGTAGTGCCATACCCAACACCCAATTCTTCCATTTCTGCAATGTCGTCTACAGATGCAAATTCCACATGCTCATCAGCATCAACTTCGACTGACACCAGTTGCTGAAAAAGGTCTGTGTCAGATTGAGCCTCGTCCATGGTATCATCTTGTATGAAAGGTTCAACTGCAGTAGAAGGAAATAAGTCTCTCTCTTCTCTGAACTGTATGAAAGCTTTAACAAAATTGCGTGCGTTATCCGTTGTAGTCATTGTAACTTTTTTTTCAATGCCAAACTCTACATGAACTTTCTCTATTGCCTGAGCAAGAACATCGTAGGTGTGCCTTCCCTTTAATCACATACTAGCCAGCACACCATGTTCTCTCTCTCTTATCTTTTCATTTAGCCAATGAACGATCATTCCGATATATCCTTTTTTCGTGGTTGTCCAACAGTCGGTAGTTGTTGCTACCCATTGAGCTTTCTCCAAGTTCCTGAATATATAAAAATGTTTAGTCTACAAAGCAAAAACTGTTCATCGTTTGATGATGATGATTCAGCAAAAAAAGCTTATGACAGTGCAACCAGGATTTGACGACGGGCATAACTCTATTGCCTTGGTTTTCCTACCCAATGAGTTGCGTCTTTCTGTCTGTAACGCTTCACGATTTATCAACTTGGTGCATTCAAACAAGCTGCTGGAGTACGAAATGCTTGGAGAAAGAAAGTTGCAACAAAAAAAAATTCAGAAATACTGTTACCGGCAGCTCCTACATGCAAATCGTGATTTGTTGTGTACGCATAACTAATGAACTATATAGTCTACTATTTTCCTGTATTACAAAGGTTGAGCCTACAGTGGGATAAGCAATAATAATTATGATTAAGCTCAAAGGAATTAGCACGAATTAAGCATAATAAAGATTGAGAAGAAAGGGGTGGGCTATAAAAATAAAGATATATAACCAAAGCAATTAACTTTAGTTAAATGTATTAGATTACAGTATTATGGCCGACCTTATTTACTTCTTACTATGCCATGCTTATAATCCGGACATCGGCTCGATTCTTATTTTACTTAAAAAACGAGTAGTGGAAAATATGTGCAACGTATTTTTATATCATAAGAAAAAGATAAACGAAATACAATTTAATGTTATAGCAATTATTAATTTGGGCCCGATCTTTAATTTCCAGATTGCAGAAATTGATTTATTTACTTATCTATATGAGCAAACCAGCATTAAAGTATCTGTATCTATTCTATCCCATTAGTGAGAAAAAGCGTCAAAAGCGCTGCGCAATGTGTACAAATGAGCATAAAAATTGCTTAAAGTTAATCAAAGTTCGCTTTTTGAACTAAACTACAGTAACTCAAAGTAAACGTACGCCTATTTGCTCGCTACAGCCAACAGCTTTTTCTTTTAAACCATCAAGCAAAGACTACACAGGTATCATTGCAAGCAAAGTCGCAATTTTAAGAGCCAGAGCCAAACAAAATAATATGATGACAGACAGTGACCTTGGAGCGAATGGAACGTTTGCTATTAGGAAGGAAGACTTGGTTCGTCACTACGTAGCTTAGAGCTATTGACAGCGTGGAGACAAACAGGAAAACAGGGCTACAACAAAAAAGCCGAAATATAATTCGTCCTGGAGCTACAAGGCCTTAGCTTCAAAATGCGTTTACGTAGGGCACGTGGCAAGCGACAGGCGACATTTCTCACTTCTGATTTGTTTAATTTTGTCATTCACGTACCCTTCGACACTTTTTAATGCCACAAAACAGCTTGATCAAAATGAATTACACCTGAGTGTACACTGTGTACCAGTGTGTACTTCTTTTGCAAATTCTCTAACGATAAACATGATCACATGACTTTGACAACTGAGAAAAAATTCGTTTCAGACAAAAAACTCCCGCTTTGTGATAACATTCATTTATGTCACAAAAATAACTAATTACAACATCAATGAGAAACTTAATGAAAGCAGCCATGTATTTACGTTTATTAAGCATTCACATGGTGATATCGCTGAAAACCCTGATGTTTTAACAATGTTTTATTGTTCATGACGTTTGTAATAATTTTATTCGTGTTGCCGTATGCCCCATGTTGCATGGCAAGTAAATGCAACGTAATAGGTAACTCCATAGACAGCGCCATAAATTCTCTATGGGCCTACAATCCAAACTGAGCTAATCTATAAATATCGTAACAGTGACCTTGCGTATATCGACATGTCTAACAAAGTGATAGGGAGATCACATAATGGTTTGCGTCTGGCTGCAGTCAGTGGTGCCAATCTTTGTTGAGTATTGGGGGGGGGGGTAATTTGCAATTTTACCCCAATTTTGCCCTATTTTCAACATTGGGGGGGATGAACCTCGACCACGATTTTGTTCAGGTTTGGAAATTTAGTGAAGACCAAAAAAAATGCAAATGGAACACATTTTCCCCCAAATTCAGGTGAAGACCCCCCCCAAAAAAGGTCTTCATCAAAAATAGAACGCTTTTTTCCCCAATTTTCGCTCAGATGTACACCCAATCAAATTATTTGGGGGGATACAGCCAAATTATAGGGGGGATATATCCCCCCATCCCCCCTTGTTTCGGCACTCCTGACTGCAGTGCTCTTAAAATTTTTTGCTTGCATCATAAAAAATCTATCGTGCAACCACCAGGAACAAAAGATGCTATATACCTGTAACCAGTACTTAAATTTTCATCGAGAGTTAACGTCTCCCCATCGAGATTTAGGCGTCCTCTCATCGAGAGTTGAGCGCTGGATGACCAGAGGAAAAATAGCCAGCCTGGACCAAAAGATCCTACAAATTTCCTGCCGAAAATAGTCGCAAATTGCGGCGAAGACCTTTTTTTTATCTTCACCTGATTTCGGAAAATAATGACTTCAATTTACGGCGAAGACCTTTTTCTTGTTTTTGGTCTTCATTCAATTTCGGCGACGGAAATACATCATTTCCACTAAACTTTTTGTAAAGTTGGTCCAGGCTGCAAAAGCGTCCCCCCATGCAAAATTTTGCAATTTAAGTACTGCCTAAAACCGCTCGGTGCTTACCTCATTAATTGTTCTTTCTTGTTGTTGAATGACAGAATGATTCTTCTTCCTAAAGTCCTTCTTGAAGGAATGGTTTTAGTAGGATTCAAGACTTGTGCAAATTTTCTTAGCCAGGGACAGTCCGCTATCTGCAGAGGGTACATTCCATACACAACTAGGCCAACAAATGCTTCGTCGACATTAGCTTGTGGAACCCCAGCACCTGCGGCATTTATTTTAAGGGACTCCCGCATAGACAACTGCCGGGGTGGACTTATTATTTTCTTCATTGAAATCGAAGATTTGGGTGAATCAACCAATTTTCGTTTCATTCCTTGTTGTGAAGAAGCTTTACAGGCTTCATCCACGTCTTTTAATGCCGAAGGGTGCTTTTTCTTAAAGTGGCTTTTTACGTTGTTGTAGCTGCTTTTGTGAGCCCTGATTTCATGGTTTAAAGGATGGCAGAGATCACATTTGAACACATAGTTCATTCCATCTGATTTAACGAATGACAGAAATTAATTCAGATGGGGCCAAGGGTTTTCTGAACCGCTCACTTCTACTATTTCGTATTCTTTATTTTCATCAGTCAGCTCAGCCTCATTACTTTCGGTCAATATTATTACAGATTCAGCATCATCTGCTACTTTCGCCATCTTCTACGACCGAAAAGACAATTAATTAATTATGCAGTATGTTCAAAATATTGGAAATACCGAAATAGAGAGGAAAACTTGTTCGTAAACAGAAGTGTACTGGACGGATTAAATTTTTGACAAAAAACTGTGAATAACTATTGGCTTTTCACATTTTTTATGCTTTGGATTATTGCTAAAACAGCAAAAACTAGCAGTAACTAACTTCAATGCGTATTGGATACTGAACTCCGATTATATTACGAATAGAATTGGAATTACGGAAACTTTAATAATCAGTCAATTGTAAAGATTTTGATGTTTGCAGGCAGGGATGCGAACTCGAACTTGAACTCGAAAAAAACTCGGTTATTTTGCCGAACTCGAACTTGAACTGAAAAAAATAATTTTCCTGAACTCGAACTTGAACTCGAATAAAATTGTTCGAGTTCAAGTTCACTAAAAAGAAATTTTAAGATTAAAAATTTGTCGGAAAAATATTTGTTGTTGATCAAGCGTGTAAATTGAGACTGCGTTTTTCATAACAGCTGCATAAGTGCATATCCTTCACTGTCTTATTTATGTCGTGGCGACCTAGAAATACAGCGCAAGTATCAGAGCTAAGAACTCAAAATTGAACTTGAACTCGAAAAAACTCAGTTATTTTGCCGAACTCGAACTTGAACTCGAAAAAATTAAATTTCAGAACTCGAACTTGAACTCGGACTTGCTAAAATAGGCTGAACTCTAACTCAAATAAAAATCACTTGAGTTCGCTGTCCTGTTTGCAGGCCAGAGTTTTAATGCTCAATCGTTTACGTACCATTTGGTCTAAAGGCTACCAGAGCGGAAGCCCAGGAAAGAGCCATTTTTTGCATTGCTTGTTTTCAAGTAGTCGCCGTTCTGGTGGCTCTTCCCTGGACTTCCGAGCTGGTAGCCTTTAGGCCAGATGGTACGTAAACAATTAAACATTATGGAAAATGTTCGTACAGACGGTTGCTTACTCAGTGCCAAGACGCTACAACTCTACGTCTCTATGCTTTCATACTACAACATCTAAAATTAACTATTTAAGCTATGGCCTGCAAAATAATTTCTAGACAGTGTCGAGAACCAACCTAAACCAAAGCTTAATCTTGACTCTTAAAAAAACAACTAAAAAAATTTGCGAATAAATATTCGTCATTCACTCTCGTTTTAGTCCTATCACTAACCACTGTACACAAGGGCGCCGAGAGCCGAACGTGGGCCCTGGGCCAGCTAAAATATGATGGATTTCTGGTTTTGTGAACGCCAAAACAGACGGAGAAAATGCCGCAGTTTTGTTTGAATTATGATGTGATCTCCAAAAAAAAGTCTTCACCTAAATTCTAACGGTTTTTCCGGTCCTATTTAGGTGACCTCCAAAAAAAAAGGTCTTCAGGCCTCACATGCTGATTTCTCAGTGTTATTTCGATGGTCCTCTATCGAGCTCATGGGCCCTCGCTGGGCCCGCTGAAGCCAACGGCCTTCCTGAAGCCCATGAGCCCCTTCATGGGCCCCGGGGTCATTGTACCCCCCCGGCCCCCCTTTCGGTGGCCCTGACTGTACAGTAGGCCTACGTAGATTTAACGTTTTGAAACCATCCGCGATTTGTGGATGCAAGCACTTCCAAGTTTTTGGATGATGTTAACATTTAGCTCAAAATAAACACTGCTTTTATAGCAATATTATTTTAGTACTGGTACCTACATTCTGTTCTTTTAATAGCCTATGCTTTGATTATATCGATTCCGCCGATCACGATTACAAATGAGCACCCAAGTAATCAATTTTCCATTGCGCACTTACCGGCGTTCGTCTCTGGAGCGGGAGGTCTGAGGTTCAAATCTCGGGCCGGTCAAATCGGACACAGTGTTGCCAACGGCTCACCACCGTTGCGACATTTCTTCAAAAGGAGCTGTTTTGCCCTTGTGCAATGACGCGAAGATGGGCCCCGCCAACTCGTTACACGCTCCGGCGTATTACAGCGAGTATAATGAAAGATTTGATTTGATTATTTCACTTATAATTATCGCTTTGCTACTACGATTAATTGCATAGCTTCGCCAAAATTAAAAAATACTTTTTGTAACAGCACTTATAAAGCCGGAATCCATCCTGCATTTCTGCTGCAATCTACCCTTCAATTCTGTTTTGCATTATCATAACTATTAGGCTGTTATTAATAAGTACAATCATGCAATTTTTGCACTTGCATTCTGTTATGTAGTTGGTCAACGGTGCCACTCCCATAATACAGTTTATACACTTATATCATCATTCACGCTTTTGTTTGGTACTGGAAGCCTAGCCTGTAGTAGTAGCTAGCCATGGCTCGATTATATGCAATTCATAGATTACGATCCTTTTCGCTTTGTAATTGATTTCTGATGACGATTATTTGAAAACTGCGTAATCGATTACAAATTACTGATTGTAGATTACGAGAATAATCGAGATCATTTCTGCTATACATTAGGCTAACTATCTATCCTTGTCCACTTTCCTTGCTAACGCTGCCATGCTAGTCACTTTCATCTTACCACCAATGACAGATTATTCGTGGGTGCATCATGGGCCTATCGCAGTTCAACTCATCTAAGATCTAACCCACTTTATACGGTCTTGCATGATTAAAATTATACTTGCAGCATTTCTTATCGCGCCTAGTCATTTGATCCCTCGCTTGCTTTTTTTTTATCTTGCAGCTCCTTCGCTTTTTCTTCTATAAAACTCGTGCTTATTACGCAGCAAGTGTTACCAGTGCAAACTGGTTTGTACCGGTACGATGAATGAATGGTGCAAGAAATTAACGATGAAAATCTTATGTTAACGCAACTTCACGGAAGTTCATGAGCCACTGTCATTAAGTTAACGGGCATTTTAACGAAAGTTACTTTAGTCCGTTAACATGAAAAAACTTTTTAACGGATTAACGAGTTGATGAAAAAGTTAGCTTCATTATTAACGGATTAATGATTAGCGGACTTGTGCCCATCTATGAAGAATGCTGTAAATAAAAAAGAAAAACTAAAAATAAAAATGAGTAAATTTGAAGTTCTGTACCGATATAATGAATTTGTGGTAGTCTAAATTTTTAGGCACCGGTATGCATATGTGGAATAAGATTAAAGAATATTTCTTTCAAATCGATTCCATTGCTTTTTGACTTGCCCAAAAGCCATGCAGAGCAACCAGAGTTGCTTTAAGAGGGGCAAATCGAGTTTTGGTCCTCAGGTGGCGAATTACATCAGCGTATTTTTCTTTTCTTTTGTTTGCTTATTTTTTTTCTTTTCTTTTGTTCGCCCAGCCGATTCAAAAATTTGGTACATTCTCGAGACATTCCTCCTGATGTCAGAAAAACAAGTGGAGTGAAATTTCTTTTTTCTACTTGAGTGACTCTTTCTTAATAACAATCCTTTTTTTTTTTTTCTTGTTGGAGCAGAATGGTTTCGAGGGATTTGCTCTCATTTGATGGGCAGTTTGGATGCATAATCCTTATGTCAACGAAGTACCTATCAGATAAGGATCATATTCCTCTACCAGACACATCCAGCCTGGCATTTGGTTCCTTGTTTGAGTGTGCCAGAGTTAAATCACCTGGCTCAACTGGTATGAGGTGAGGTTCGGTTTGAACGTCAAAGCACACTTCCTTCATTATTTCGGCCACAGTATCCCTAATGTGATTGTATCGCATGATTACATATACCCCTAGTTTGCAACTGAGGGAATGGTCAATGCTATTCGATTTTCCACAGCCACAGTATTTTGGAATGCTTTCAATATTCCAATTGTAGTGAAGATATCCACTGTTCTTGAATTCCTGCTTATTATATGCATAACCCAGCCACTCAAGGGGTAGATTTGTGAGCCTGCTTGATGCTTCTTTTGCTTGCATTCTGTATGGCCCTTTTTGTGCTGGGGGTTGCATGCAAACAAATTGAGTCGAATTTGGACTTTAACCAAAGGTCTTTCTCTTTTTTTACCTCAGCCTTGATCAATTTAATTTCTGCAGCATCTAATTGGGTCTGGGTTTTCTTTTTGATGAAAGA
This sequence comes from Trididemnum nubilum, assembly GCA_963965965.1. Taxonomy (NCBI): domain Eukaryota; kingdom Metazoa; phylum Chordata; class Ascidiacea; order Aplousobranchia; family Didemnidae; genus Trididemnum; species Trididemnum nubilum. Next base: position 342,195 of record OZ014471.1, read on the forward strand.
TTCTTTGAGGAGTTGAGTTATTTTTACTAAAGCTCTGTATTTCAAATCGGACATTTCATCTGGTTTTGGAATTCCCATCCCACCCAATCTAACAGGCAAGGCAAAAATATCTTGCTTTTCATTAGAAATATCTTGTCCTGTTATAGCTGGAATTAGAGTATGTTGAATTTCGAATTCAAGCTCTTTGATGTACACAGATATGTCTGGAATGGTTCGTTGGACAAACTTCCATCTATGTTGTATAGCATAGGTCATGGCAGTGTACGCACATTGGGGTTCAGACTTAGCAATATTTGCCTGCAGCTTCACATCATCCACCCATCCCGTCACTAGCCCTTGCATATATTCTGCTTTAAAGTTAGTGCTTCCAACTGCAGCTCCCAAGTTGTGCTTCCCAGTAGTAGTTATCTCCATTCCAAACTTACCAAACATCTCCTGGGCCTTTCTTTGTATTTCTGAATTTTTTGTCATTAACACACATTTGTTGGGATTGGGGTTGTATCCATATCTAGGTCCAATAGTGATCACTGACCAGCTGGTTCCACCATTTAAGTATTCCAGATAAATTGCCAGCTGCACTTGCATCATCAGCAAACCATGCTTGCCAAAACTTGTCCTTTTCCAATTCATAATAAACATTTTTTTGCTGTTCTTCAATGATTAGACGAGTACTTATTGCATAAAATGCCATTGCAATGTTGTCTCCTTGGGTTGTGCCTTCTTGAGATGAAATGTACTCTCCTCCACCATTACTGATATATAGACGTGTGGACTGCTTGTTGCTGTTTTCTATGTACTGAGCTAGGTTGGGACAGATGATTTTTAAATTCTGCAAGGCCACCTTTCAGTTTAATGAATTGAATGCATTTGTAGCGTCCACTCAAAGCATAGCTTCACAATTATACGATGTAAATTATTTCCAATTATGCGATGTAGCCTCTATCCCACTCCTATTGGTCTTATTCCTGGTCTTTTATGCGGTGGAATAAGCCGACATGCAAGCAGTTCCTTTAAATGATCAGGATCACAATCTTCAGTGCATAGGTGCTGAGTCAAAGTTGCTATTGCTTGGCAGAGGCTTCTTTGATTGGATTTGAAGTTGTTAGAACAAACCATATTTTAGGTGAAGGTCCTAAATTCATGGTTTCATTGGCTGGGCTAGCATTAGGGTGCTTTTGAAGAAGTTGAAACTTCACATCCTTGTTCAAAGGAAGAGGGCCGTGATTGCTTTTGTTGATGAGTTTTGAAGCCTGGGAGAGCTTGCCCAGCAGTAAAAGTTTAGTGAATCTTTTGGTTATGCTGGACATTGACTTTGACTGAGCTGTTTCTAAGCGCTTTTGTATTTCACAGCACTCGTTTAAGATTGATCGCAGATCCCCTTTTTCCCAAAATTGAAGCCGATTTTGCAAATATTTGCAATGGTCCTTTGCTTTTGAGTAGTTGTGGTTTGGTTTTTGTAGCATCATGGGCAAAAAGACAGGAAAGCTTTTGAGAGCAATGGACTTCAGTGGGGTGTCATTGTTGCATAGATTTGTGATTCTAGTTGCTTCAGACAAAAAATTCTCACCAGCATTTTCTCGAGGGACTAAAAAGAAATTTTTCTGCCAGGTGACAATGGTGTCATAGCACAGATCAAGTTCTTGCCTAATTTGATTGATGGAGGTCATATTTACCCATCTGCATTTTTGCTCATGTGTTACAGCATTTCCTGACTCTAAACTTGCTGTAGTACTCTAAGTAGCACTGCAGGTAGAACAGAACCATTGCTGGTTGGAATTAGTCAGTTGATTGTATTGCTTGATTGTCATTTTCTCACATTTTCTGTGGAGCCAGGTATTGCATCCTTCACATAAGATCCCCTGTTGACCATCTTCAACAAGGATATTGCATAGGCTGCATATGTCACATTCTTGATCCATTTTGGTCCACAGTAATGCTTCTCTGGCATTACCCGAATCCACTTACACATTTATTCTAAGCCTAACTAGGATATTCAGGTTGATTAGGTCTTATTCAAATAGGTCTTATTCAAATATCAAAAAAACTGAAAAAGTGTAACATACTTGTAAACTTGCAATTCAGATTGTGTTTAAAAGTTTGTAGTTTGCTACATACAATAGTTTTGCTCATTGCATGGTGTATCTACTGTAACTTTTTAGCTAATTTTGTTCCAGTGATTTTACAATTACATGCTTTACATTTCAGATTTATACATGATCCTTAGCAATTAGATTGGTTACAACAAAATTACCAGTGCTATTCATTTGTCTTAAAGTCAAAAGAAGAACTACAATTTTAAGGAAGTTAATCTCAAAATTAAATTCTAAAAAGAAAACAAAATTAATTTGATTTTGCTCTGAGTGTAAAATCTTTATATGCCTAGATTAAAGAAACTGTAGCAATATAGGGCATATAGCAAATCTTTCTGTAGTGCCCCTATTAACCTTCAAAGACCAATAGCTACACTACGCACAAACCAAAACATTGCTCTGCATCCAGATGTAATAAAAGGGTAAACCTTCAGCTTCTGAACATGGCTCTGGACATACCTATATTCAAAGTTGTTGCCCTTGATAGTGAAGAAATGTTTGGAAGAAAATCGGAAATCATTGCTAACATGGGAGCCGACATCATATGCCTGCAAGAAACGCACAATGGCTTTGTTCCATATAAAATACTTCAATTGTTATAGCACCCACAGAAGGGGGATACAACAAAACAAATGTAGATGGAGAATAGGATGCATCCAACCCCCTGCCACTAAAATTTGTCAGGGTTATTGGGCAAAAATGTTCCTTTTCGTACAAAAACACTCTGTGCAAAATACTAAAAAATTAAGTAAAATCTACCAGAGCAGCATTAGTAATAAAATTTTGGCCAAATCTGCATAAAGAAATAATGCAAACGTTACCAGTACAGGAGTAGTTTGCTGCTTTTGGGCCATTTAGCACAATTTTGACCTGATGGTTTTTGTAAAACCATTGCCAATGCAATAATCACAATGCTTATTGTGATTAATCATTTCTACTTGGTGCTAGTATGGTAGCACACAGTCAGCATTGTTGCTCAATAAGCACAACATTAGGTATTGATAATTAGCCAATGCAGTTAGGCCTATTACTTCTGAGAGCAAATGCAGTAGCAGTTTTTTGGTTGTTATGCTGGCACAATTATAAGAGCTGAAGAGGGATTTAAGAGTACACTGGAAATTTTTATATAGTCAGCAGTCAGCCTTTTACAACAGTTGTACAGTGGATGCTGGATCTGAGCATACTTACTAACTGCTAATTATCGGCATATGTTGTATGAAGAAGAAAATAAAAACCTAGTCTGGAGCTGCAAATTTAGACTTACCACTTTAGTGAATTATCACGGCTGCAAAAGTAGACATTAAAATAAGCTACCTGAGTATAAAACTGTAAGATTGCAGAGAATAAGCTGCAGAAGTACTCTTTTGGTTACAGATTTATATACATACCGGTACTTGCTTTCATATACTGTAGGCTACCAGTAATGGACTGAGATAGTTACTTGTATTCTTCTTAAGTTAATACAACATAGTCAACTGTATTGAATATGCATCAAAAGCAGAAAACAAAATAGCAAAGACAACCAAAAGTCAAGAATCACTTGTGAAGCAGCAGGTATATTTGGTGGTGGAAGTTTTATTGGAAGTTTGTAATTGTAATACATTTTGTTTACAATGTTGCCTCGGCCAGGAGACAGCAAAGGGACCTTTTGGTCTTCTAGTCAAGCTGCCACCTGCCCACCTGTCTACCACACACGGTGGAGGCTTCACACTGTCCTTGTAATTGCTGAACGTCAAGCAAGGAAGCTGTAAATACCAATATTTGTAGTCTTTGGTTCGACTCGACCGGGAATCGAACCCGAGTCTACTGTTTCAGTAGCAGATGCTCTGTCCACTCAACCAGTGATTAATGGCGTAACAAAAGGAAGATGCAGAAATTCAGGCAGCTGGTTACCTACCTATAAGCAGGTCATAAGATGTTTTGTGTTTCATAGACAAGAAGCAACTTCTGAAGGTACAACCTCCAACAGAACAAAACGAGACGATGCCAAAATTGTTCTAGAAAAAGTCATTCCATTTTATTTAAAATGAAACATTACTATGGTATTAGCAAATTGCGAGAAAATCATTGAACTCTTTGAGAAAAATGCCAAACTTCGACAAATACCAGTTGTTATAGACACCCTCTGTAACTATTGTATGTAATTTCCATGATGCTCCTGGGATTTGAAACTGAAGCCTTTACCGTTTGTGTTGTTTCAAATTGCTGGAGCAATGTAGGAATTACATACAATAGTTACAGAGGGTGTGTGGAACAACTGGTATTGGTCGAAGTTTGGCATTTTTCTCAAAGAATTCAATGATTTTCTCAAAATCTCATTTTGCTGATACCATAGGAATGTTTCATTTGAGATAAAATGGAATGACTTTTTCTAGAGCAATTTTGGCAATGTCTCTTTTTGTACTTTTGGAGGTTATACCTTCAGAAGTTCCTTCTTGTCTGTGAAACGTACAACATCTTATGACCTGCTTGTTGGTTGGTGCCTGAATTTCTGCATCTTCCTGTGCTATGACACCACCAAATATACCTGCTGCTTCACAAGTGATTCTTGACTTTTTAGTTGTCTTTGGTATTTTGTTTTCTGCTATCGATGCATATTCAATACAGTTGACTATGTTGTATAAACTTAAGAAGAATACAAGTAACTATCTCAGTCCATTACTGGTAGCCATTTTTGTTAGGTTTAGTTTATTTCTAATATATAAAATCTGTAAGTATGTATATAAAATCATACATAAAAATTTAACGTTGTGCAGACCAAACCTGCAATGTTAGCAGTAAGTAGGCTTAGCTTGTAAGATTTCGGTAAAGAGGTAGTAGAATTGATTAGTGGTAGATTTTGAAGGTTTCAAGTAGCGAGTCAGTAGCCTACTGGGTAATGGTGGTCGGTAAGTTGTCAGCGAAAAGTTTTGGAGTAGCCATATTGCACTGGAAGACATATAGCCTAGAAACGGTGAGGGGGGGCCGATTCCAATTAATTATTTTTTTATTTTTTTTGTTTTGGCTAATGAAAACAAAATTGACCTTTGTCGCCTGAAGAGTCCCTTGAGCAAGGACGAAACGCTTCGCGACGCCTCAAATCCATTTATTATCAATTGTCATTAAATCATTATTCATTTTGTGAAACAATGTCTCAAGTGCTCTTGTCCTGAACCCCCTTAACTGAATTTGAATTAAAAATCATACATAAGTATGTATATAAGTAGTATTTGAAAGCAAGTATGTATATAAAATCTGTAACCAAAAGAGTACTTCTGCAGCTTATTCTCTGCAATCTTACAGTTTTATACTCAGGTAGCTTATTTTAATGTCTACTTTTGCAGCCGTGATAATTCACTAAAGTGGTAAGTCTAAATTTGCAGCTCCAGACTAGGTTTTTATTTTCTTCTTCATACAACATATGCCGATAATTAGCAGTTAGTAAGTATGCTCAGATCCAGCATCCACTGTACAACTGTTGTAAAAGGCTGACTGCTGACTATATAAAAATTTCCAGTGTACTCTTAAATCCCTCTTCAGCTCTTATAATTGTGCCAGTATAACAACCAAAAAAACATTGCAAATAAAAGTAACTTCTGCTTCACTGCATTGGCTATTTATCGATACCTAATGCTGTTCTCTAGAGGAGCAGTCGAGGACACAAGGTATGAGGCCTAGGACGCAAAAAATATTCAAGGATAAGGCCAAGAACAGCCTTTTTGAGGAGAGACCTTCTTGAGGCCAAGGACACAGGTGCAAGTGTTTTCCAAAAAAAAAATAAATAAATAAAAAGGTCTTCAAATTTTTTTTTCAGGTGGTCTACAAGATTTCAATAATTCAAAAAATAGTGCTGTCCTCGAGCTGAGGACAGGGTAATTTTTGAGCCTTTGAGGCCAAGGACTTGACCTTCAAGGCCAAGGACTTCATAATGTGTCCTCAAGGACGTCCTTGAGGCCAAGGACATCCTCAAGGACTCCACCTCTGCTGAGCTCATTAACCAACAATGCTGACTGTGTGCTACTATACCAGCACCAAGCAGAAATGATTGATCACCACATGATTTGTGATTATGGCATTGCCATGCCATGCATTGCCGATGATTTTGGAAAAACAATCAGGTCAAAATTGTGCTAAATGGCCCAAAAGAGGCGAACTGGAAAGGTTTTATGACTGATGTTGATTAATCGATTTCCAACATTTGACCCACCCTCTAAGCTTAGAGCGATTTCCAAAAATTTGCATGGCAAATGGCAAAGAAAAATATTTCCAAAGCATTCCAATAAAGAAGAATTAAGTGCAGTAATTTCACATTTGCAAAATGGCAAAGCGTCTGGCCTTGGTGGGATACCTACTGAGATGATTTCACACTTTAGAATAAATGCTAGAAAATGGTTACTGTCACTATTTAACAATAATACAGCTTTCTTGAACCTGTAATATTTTCTAAATCTGGAAGAAAGCAAAAGTGGTGGCCCTCCTGAAACCAGACAAAGATCCAACCTCTCCAAGTAGTTACAGACCAAAATCCCTGTTGTGCTTTTTTTGCAAATTGTATAAACACATGATACTAGCCCGAATCATTAACAAAGTTGAAGAAATTTTAATCGCTGTTCAAGCTGGCTTTATACCAGGCCGCTCTTTCTGTGGTCAGGCTCTGAACTTGACTCAGTATATTCAAGATGGGTTTGAAAACAAGCGGATCATCCGTGCTGTTGTTTTGTTGATTTTACAGCGGCGTATGACTCTGTAAACCATAGGGTGCTTATTCTAGAAGTTGCAAAGATATTACGTTGACTTGAAAGGAAGAAAGAGTAAGTGGCACACCCAGAAGAATGGCCTCCCACAATGTTCTGTTTTCATATCCAATCTTGTTCAACATCTACACAAACGATCAGCCTTATTATCATAACATCACTAGGTTCATATACACCGATGATCTGTGTATCTTTACCCAGTCCAATAACTTTCAAATTATTGAAGAAAGACTGTCAGAAGCTCTATCTAGCCTTAAAACAAAAATAGAAAAGGGCACACCATTTAAAAGGTACATTACGAAAGCAATCGAACAAACATCAAAATTTACATGAGATATTACTAAAAAGCAGACAAAAAATTACCAGTTGCTTGCCTAAGACAGCTGTTTCGCCTAATTTTATGGCTCATCAGTTGGCCTACAGCACCCCACTCAGCTTGGATGGATTTTCTAATGCTACAACTTTAATGTCCCTTTTCTCTATCTAGCCTCTGGAAATTCTACAAAAAATGATAATTAAATGCGGTCCAAATAAAACTCAAGTAAGCATCTTACATTTAAATAACCACCAAGCTGATAAGAAATTCAAAACAAGTGGAATAGCAATGAGCTGACTCATCAGTCTTTTATGAACAAATCTAAGTATAAGAAAGCGATAACCCTGTGGGGAGCCATACGGGTGTTTACCCCAAATTTCTAAAACTGATCGATCCGAAGAAGACCACAATCCGTCGATTAGATAAATGTATTTAGGTATGGTGTGTAAAATAATATCTGGGCAACTTAAGACAAATCGAGCAAATTTTTTACATCGCGGCTGGCTTCCAACCTAAAAGTATTATACGTTCAAAATAAAATACTACACACTGTTCAACACCAAACCAAAAAGAAGAATGACCTCAGATCCAATGTGTGAAGCGCTTGAAAAAGGTTATTACGTGATGATAATCACAGAAATCCAACGATGAGAAGTGATTTATGCAAAATAGGACTAAAGATATACACATGGAGAACAAGCTTGTCAGATACGTCACAGATTGAGCGAGAGGCACTTTTGACTACCGGTATATGATTCTGGAACAGCCTTTGAGTCACCCTTGATAGAACACTTTTGCACAAAACGCATATTTCTAATCTGAATGAAAAAAATCCAATTCCAGACAAGCCTATTAAGCAAACTAGCTAACACCAGTTGGGGAGATGATCCCAAGATTCTGCGGCAAACAGCTTTGGCACTGTGTCAATCTGCTGCTGAATATTGTGCTCCAGTATGGACAAGATCGTGTTGATCCAACAAAGTAGATGCAGAACTGAACAAAGCGTATCAAATAATGACATGCAGTCTGAAACCAACTCCCTTGCCAGCTTTGTGTGGCTTAACCAGATTTCCACCACCATATATCAGGCGCAAAACTATCACAAAAATTGAAATGTTCAAGCAACCAAACAATTCTACACATCAATTGTTTGGTTGGCAGCTAGCAAGGAAAAGATGAAGGCAGCTAGCAAGGAAAAGATGAAGTTTGGTTGGCAGCTAGCAAGGGAAAGAAAAAACTTTGCAACAGAAGATGACATTCCCCAAATCAAGCTGACTCCTTCAGACTTAAATCTTGGCAGAAATTTGACACTGACGGCAACCTGAATAACGATACCCTACCAGATCTGCAGAATCACTCCCTTCTGGATCAAATCTTAAAAGAATAAATGGGTAGCTCTCAATCGAGCCTGGGCGAAGGTAAATAAAACAAAAGACATTCCTTACGAATGGGGAATCAGCACTCCCAGTGACTGCCTGCGCACGAATTTGCAAACAATGAACCACAATCTTCAGGAGTGTCAACTTGGACCACGATGCCCCGATCGCGACCTAAAACAAACCCCATAATCATTCGATGGGTGAAGTTTTGTTGCGACAAGATATAATGATGATCAAAAAAACTGCCTCTAGTAACATAGTTCAGTCTGCCATGTGCTACCTACAAAATGCGAAGATATATTGGTAGTTTGTCTTTTGAAGTACCAGTACCATAGTTTTATTGCTGCTGAGTTATGTTTTGTTTTTACGAGCATTTTTTTACTAGAGTGGACAATAAGTACGTTGTTACAAAGAAGGCAAACATTTTTATTTACTAAATACTACGTCTTAAGATATGTTGCTGTTGTTGTTGTAGCCCATATTTATTCTCCTGTCACCGGACAGCGTCAGACGCTAAGTATTGGACGATCTACGCACTTTTTATTGCATTGACTAGGTTGTGGTTGGAGGAATCTTCACCTGCTTAAAAGTTTCCAGTGATCTAATGTTCCTGTGGATTTCTTCGAATTTTTGTCCACTGAATTCGCTGCTTGTTCGAAGTTACCAAGCAGAGATAATCATCGTAAAGCATCTTATCCAAGGACGCAACAACGTGACCCGGGTGCGGGTTGAGCCCAGATCATGTGATCAGGGTCGTCCTAAAAAAAAACGACGCCTTTACCTCTCAGCCACGCTGCCGACATATCTCATACGACGATGGAATATTTGGATAAGTTAGTATGATGATGTCATAATTGCAATTGCATTTTATTTGCAATGTTGCCTTGGCCAGGAGACAGCAAAGGGATCTTTTGGTCTTCGAGTCAAGCTGCCACCTACCCACCTGTCCACCTCACATGGCGGAGGCTTCACACTGTCCCCTTTAATTACTGAACGTCAAGCAGGGAACGTGTGAATACCAATTTCATGGATTTTTATTTGACCCGATCGGGAATCAAACCCGAGTCTATTATTTCCATAGCAGATGCTTTATCCACTCGACCACTGATTGGCTTAGTGTTAAAAGGTTGGATAAGTTAATGTGATGTCGTCATGATGTTAAAAGGATGGATGAGTTAATGTGATGATGTCGTAGTATTGAGAGAATGTGGTGATATTTCACAGAGCAACCCTGCAGTCCACCATGTTGAATACCACATTCGTTTGTCCTTGTTCGATGCTGCGTATCGGAGGTTTGTCGGCCACACATGGAGGAGCAAAACAGTGGCAACCACTCGGTCGGAGCTGGTCACCCAACCACAAAGGATCAACTTTAAACAAGTACATTGCTCATCTAATTTTTGACCAATCAGGAATCAGTGTGAACATTTACCAGGAATAGTTCATCTTAATCCTTATTTATCCTCCACTCACCTCACACGCTTAGAAGCTGATCGTATTCCGGGCTTTCCGGTTCACGTTGTTTGACTTCTTAAGTAAAGTTGCTGTTTGTTTGATGTGCCACCAAGCAGAGGTAATGACTGTAAAGCGTCTTAAGGAACAACGTGTCCAGGGTGCGGGTTGAACTCGGATCATGCAATTAGAATCGTCGTAAAAACGACGCCTTTAGCTTTCAGCCTTGCTGGCCACAGTTACCGCGATGTTATTGTTTGCTCAATTGAAATTTTGAAACCTTAGTCGCAACAATGCCACACTCCGCTCCAAGCCTCCACTACACAAGCCTTAGTTCTGATCATATTTAGTGGCTTCATTGTTGCGTGCAACGTTTGTTGGTGCATTGACGTGGTGGCAACATACTTTTGCTCTAAGATGCTCATTTGGACTTCGTGTAAGCGCATAGTATCTTTGCTTTTGTTCGCGAATTTTTGGAGATGAGAATTGATTTGCTCATAACTAGCAAGCGGTTAAACCTAAAAAGTTGAAATTTTGCCTCAACATAACAATTAATGAAAGCATCATGTGTAGCAATTTTGGGGATCCTAGGTCACGTGATCGTAAATTGACACTCAAAAAAAAAACGTGGCGATTTATGGCTTGAAAATTTATTAATTCGCCTATAACTCAAAAACTACTTGGCGTGTTAAGCTGAAATTAGGACACACTGTGGGTGCTTAAGTTTATAAGTGGTTTATGCAAACCGAGTTTGGGGACACCCGGTTGTGTCACCAAAATGTTACAGGCCGAAAATGGGCAGAAGATGGAGATTTTGAAGCGATTTATCTCGGTAAATACATACCGATTTTGATGGAAAATGATTTGTGCTTTTCATCACACTATCAACTGCCTTTCTTTTGACTGTGTTCGTTTATCCCAACCTAAAAACTATTCTTTTTTTCTTGTTTCTTATTCTTCTTTGGCAATCTACTTTTAAACCGCTAAACGCACTATATTCAAAGTTTGAGCAATTGAAGATATCAGGGAGGACTAGTGCCCGACTGAAATCGGGGGTGCCAAGTTGGGGGGACTCCTCTCAATCGGGTCCTGCAAAGTTTCAAACTTTTAAACCGCCACAACCAATGGATCATAATTTCGTAATGGGTAGATATTAAAAACAAACTAAACCTAACAAAAATTGGGGGTTCCACTGTGGATTGGTTGATATATGATTATTGATTGATTGGAGGTTTCTCCCCAAACGTGTCCTCCAAAAATATAAACTTTTTGACCTCTAAAGCTAGACACAGGAATTGCTGAAGTGAAGTAAATATTCGGAAATGAGAAAATTTGACAAAATTTGGGGGTCCCAAAATTGGGTTTTCTCACTTAAACGGAGCTTTCGAAATTGCAACTTTTTAACCACTCATGCTACGTACACAAAATTTTTGTGTGGATAAATTTGAAAAGATAAAATTTGACAAAATTTGGGGTTACCAACGAAATTTTTGAAACTTAAATCGTTTGAGACAGATGTATCGAATTTTCAGAATGGGTAAATATTAGAAATAAACTGAACCTAACAAAAATGGGGGTTCAAAAATAGGGAGTCTCCCCCACACACGACCCTCCTATGTTCAAAGTTTTTAAGCTGGAAACATGAAGTGTTTTAAGGTAAGCAAATATGAAAAAAAGATAAATTTTGACCAAAGTTTGGGGTACCAAAATGGAAGTTTTCTCCAGGGGCGTACCCAGAAATTTTTAAAGGGGGCTTGAATGTGATCTCGACGTTTGAATGTAATAATGAAATCTCGACGTTTGAATGTAATTTTGCGGTGGCTTTCATTTTCAAGCAGTGGATTGTTTGCTTTTCTTCTGCAAAAGTGTATTTGGCTTAGTTGTTTTTTTTTAAAGGGCGACTTTTTTCCCTAATTGCCCATCTGTCTCTTTTTAGCTCTGCTCTGCTCAGAGGTTTATAATCGGGTATAATCTATGCATTATTCAATATAATGGAAATATCAAACACAAATAGTAACACAATGCTTCTGTCAGCAATATTATCTGTTATAGGTGAGACAAATGCAAACAATTCAATTGCTAGATAAATATTGTTCAGGATCAAATTACACCCTAAAACAACATCTTAAGTGATTAACAACAACTAAATGGATTATTTAGTGAATAGTAAATACAGCAATGTTTTACAAACTGCGTTATAACAACAAACTATGTTGTTTTTTGAATTCCAAAAGGGAAGGGGTTCGACTCCCGAACCCCCTCCCTGCGTGCGCCACTGGTTTCCCTTTCGAAACGGGGCCACCAAATTTTTGAACTTTTGAACCATTAGACCTAGATGGATCAAATATGCGGAAGGTGTAGATATTAGAAAGTAAAGTAAACTTAACAACTAAACAGAATCATAAATACACAAAACAGCATCAAAGACATAATCATAAACAAAAAATTTGTGATCGAAGACAGAAAACAATTTTTTTTCAAACGCAATGTAACATCGAAACATTCGAATTGGAGGTCCCTAGATATCGCTTGCGATGTCATACTCAAGTTGAGCTTAATGGCTTCGGTAATTTGGGCTACATGGCTGATTTTGTTTTTTTTTTCACGAAACTGTCACCTGTGACGTTGAGAAACCGTACTTTTTCTTATGGCTCAAGATTTTTGAAGTATTTAAGTGAGCAAGTTTTAGTGCTAAATAATGGATTTAATAGTTATATATACGGCGTATTTCGAAATTTGGGTCCCTCCCTCTACCGCTTACATGAAAATTTATCAAGTTTTCTTCGTTAGTCTAGTTTGAAGTTCATTAACGTAACTTTCTACAAACCTATTTTTGATTTCAAATTTCTTTCACTTTCATATCGATTGGCTGAGTTCGATAAACCCACATAGCTAATTATTCAGAAAAAATTCGAATGATGGATAAACAATAAAAGCCTGAAATGTCGGTGCATTTTCAGCACCTCTCTCCGTCTAAGCTAAATCTTTACAAAACCATGCTGGGTAGTCATCTCGAAAGATCGCATTAATTAAAGGGCGTATACAAAACTGCTATGGTTTACCAAGTTATTCTCATTGACCTGTGACAACTTATGAGTGAAGCATTAACTAGGAAAAATAAATTTTAATTCTCCGCCTTTTTTTGCAATTTCTCAAGTTATACCATTCGAGAATGAAGGCTATGTGGCAAAAGCATGAACGATTTAGTAAAAAACTTAAATACTCGTAAATGCCTGTTTTAATTTTGCATAATTTTAGCACTTTTTGATTTTGTTTCTGCTGTTGAGGAGGGAGCTTTAATTTCGAAGCAATCGGTATACCAATACTATAATATGTTAAATTACGATGCGAAAGAACGTTTTCAGAATCATACATTGCTGTAAGTTTTGTAGATGCAACGAAATTTGCTTGTGAGTCCTGGAATTTTGAAGACTGCTTGATGTTATTGCAAATGGAGTGAAAAACTGCTAAGAACTTGTAAAAAATGCTGAGATTTGACGTTGTATTGTAAACTGTTATGCGAGCTTTTTAAATGACTTTACTCGATTATTTTTGTTAACTTCGAGAGATTTAAATTTTGAACTCGAATAACCACAAAAGCGATTTAAGGTAGAGAAACAAAAATTGAAATGGGCGCATTTAAAATATTGATCGAATATCAACGACCGCATTTTTTTAAAATTTATTTGAAGCAATTGGATCACTATTTCAAAGCTTAATAAAGTTCAGCAAAAGTTGGATAATGCCGCGAAGTCCCCAAATATCGCTTGCGATGTCAGGCTTTAGTTTTATCTTGACTTTTTTTAAGTTCAACAACAGAGCTTACGGCACAACATTATCTGATCAAGCGGGATTTTTAAACTGAAGTACTTTAAAAACAAGCCCTAAGTTTTGACTTTGATACTTGAAATGAAGAGTTCATATTTCAAGATTTAAAATTGTTTGAGATATGAAAATAAACTTATTCAATTCGGTGTTGGTTTTTCAAAAGAGAAATAAAGTTTTTTTGGTTGATCAATTTATGTGGTTAAATTTGCTCGGCGGAGCGTTCTATCTCAAATTATTGTCCATGTCTCACTGATTAATGACTTCGTGTTCCTCACAGCCGGTTTATTTCCACACCCCAATTCTGGACTCGAGCATAATGGTGGTGATTGAGCTGGTGACCACGCTAACCCCGAAGGATCCTCTTCCGGGCCAGGAGGTGCAAGGGAAGTCGCACTCAGCAGGATGGAGCTTGATGAGACTCTTCAGCAGCGACCAACCGCTGCATGAGGTTGGCGGGACGCAAAAGAACGCTGTAAAAAAGTAAGAAAACGGTCGGAAGTCGATGGGGGGAAGTTTTTACAAAGAAATGCCGCAGCCTGGCGGAGCTGATGGCGCTGCGGCTAAAGCCTTAATTTAACTGAGTTGGACCTAATTCCCAGACCTTGGCCCTTTCACGGCATGTCCGCTGACCCCTTGAGCTTCTGACCGGTCGTACGTTGGTCTGCTGTCAGCGGTTTAGAGTACTGAAAGCAACGTTGGTTGCCAGGAGGTTTTTCTGGAGTAAAAATAGATCATAATGGAGGCGTAACTTAGTTGGTGGTCCTGCAGCACCTTTCTCGAAACGAAGGGGCGCAGAAAAAGTTTGTGGAAGCCGAGTAGTTTGGTCGTACCGCAAAGTCTACCGGAGGTCAAAGACGGAGAAAGAAAAAAAAAAAAAAATACTCGAACATTTGTCTCGCCGCTGTAATGTGTTGGTATGGTACCTTTTCTGAATGTAGGTCAAAATAAATTCCCCTACGTGACTTGACAAAAAGTCGCCACTAAGTTGGTAGAGTGTCGGGTAATGATCGTTAGCTCGCCGACCCCCGGTTCGATTCCCGAACTGACAACGCGTCGTTGTGTCCTTGGGAAGCATTCCAACTTATTTACTGGAGCCAAACAGCCCGCCCGGCGCGATGGGTAGCCCTAAAGTGAAAGCCTTCAAGCAGAATCAAAAAAGGGTCCGTGGATTCTGCACTTCAGCTAGAAGCTTTATTAGCAATTTTTTAGACCGGCTACCTCAAAGTATAGATGCTTCTCTTCTTGGGTCTGTTGGAGGAAAAGTGTCAAGTTCTTACCCAAATGCTCAATGGCGTATTGCCGGTTTGATACAAGAACTGGGTGCTAGCAACGCATTACCAGCTCAACGTGTCACAAACTGAGCTGCGCTACCCGCCATCAACTAATATCAATGCTTTGGTGCATTTCAAAGTTAAAAACACGCGAATTTCCTTTAAAACTTGAAGGCTTTCCGTACAACGGCTCCCATGCTCAATTGCCCACGCCTCAGTTCAGACATTTTACTTCCAGACTCGACTTGTTTCAAGGATCTCCGCGTGCTCTGCTGTACTTACAAGAGCCCGTTGAAAGTGAGTCCCGGTTTGAATTTCATTTCATCTTTGATTAAGTTAAGCAAAAATTATGTGACGGAACAAACTCAACCAGCAAAGTGCTGCGTTCTGTTTCGAATTCGGATTGATTTTAGTCGACGTAATTTCAGCAAAATGTCATATGAGGTCAATGATTCGCTAAAAATGTGTTCTCAGAAACTTCGGCTACGAGAAAGACTAAAGAAAAAATCATCCCGCTGAAAGATAATGAGGTATTGTGAGATAGCTTGATGAGTAAAGGTTTCGTCGTATGTCACCAACAGGTGTGAATTTTAGTAGTCGCGCCATTTCGCTTTCGCTCTGAAACGAGGGTACTGATTTGCTGAGTTGTGGATGCAAATTTCCAGCTGAGCAGAGCAAAAATAGATTGCTGACCCAATCTTGTTTCTCAGGCAATCCGAATATCCTTCTGGTCCCCGGCTGCCAGGCCTTTGTCAGGTTCTCCAGGCACTCCGCCCTGCACACCGTGGCGCACCTCATTCCTGAACACGTCATCGTTGCGTGCGACCGCAGGATACCTGGGGTGTCGGACCAACACAGCGTCGTCGGCGATGGTGAGTCGCGATGGGTTGCAATGCGCTTTGTGACGTCACTAACATGACACTGTTGCAGTGAAAGATTATTACCTGAAGCCGAAGATCATCAAACCGAAGACGTGCTACGTCGACCACTTGAGAATCGAACTGGGGCTACCCTTGGAGAAGTTCGAAGCGGAACTTTGTGCAAAAGTAGGCTGCTTCTCTGATGTTAAACCAGCGCGCTGTTACGTCATGATTTTGTTTATTTTCAGGTCAACGATGATCGATTGCAACAGAGCGAGATCCCGGACGACGGAAAGAGGGTGACAGTGGCCGCGCGCGGCCTGCGGGTGAGCTGGTGTGCTGGCTGAGTCGAAAGATGTGGTGTTTTTTCCACCAGTCTTTGAAGAGATGTATGCTTTTGACTTGCTCTGAGAGGTTAAGAAGATCAAGATCGGTGGAGAAAATGCTTGCAAATAAGTGTGAATGTATTGGTGCTGGGAAATCTCCAGGGAGCCGAGGCATTCCAGAGGTACCTACAAATATGCTGATTGCTGGGGTAAAATGTTGCTTTTTTAAACATTTTTTATTTTCCGGTCCTAAAACTAATCGCAAAGCTTGTCCCATGCTGGCGGGGTGGTGCAAAAGCTGCCTGGCTTCCTGAACGTCCATCGAACCGAAAACGACTTTTGCAGGTTGGCGTTCACAATGGCTATTGTTACGTACAAAAACCTCAATTTTTTCACGTGGAACCAGAAGCTCTCATTTGTGGGTTACGCATGAGCGATCAAGCATCGAAGAGGTCAGCAGGGTGAGATACGTGTCATTGTGACTGGGTGAAACACCCATTGGGGTTATAGGATGCGAAGTTGAGGGTTGTGATGTACTTCGTTTGAGGAAAGGTGTTAATAGGTGCCTCAAGTAGAGAAGTTAAGAGATACCGATTTGGAGGCTTTGCGTTACCCCCTTTGGGGGTATAAGATGCCACATTTTGAAAATTTATGAAATGCCCCAGTTGAAAAGTAATTGAAACTACATCTTAGTTTACAAATTGCCATGGCCGTGGGCAGCGAATGGTCCTCCAGGTCTTCGAGGCAATCAACCTCCTGCCCACCACACACGGTCAAGCTTTCGCAATCTTTTTGTTGCTGAGCGCCCAGCAGGGAAGCTGTGAGTGCTACTTTTTGTTATCTTTGATTCAATCTGACCAGTAATCGAACCCGAGTCCACCGTTTTAGGAGCAGACGCTCAATCCACTCAGCGACTGATGGTTGGTGCGAAACGGTGCTCACCCGTTGTCACGTCACAATGACCTTTTTCTGACATTCATGTTAACGCAATTTTTTAGATCTTGCGCTGAACCGGAAGTTGTGTTGAATTCGTCGTAAACAAACAATAGCAGAGCAGTTTGACTGTTTTGGACATTTAACAATTCGACTCTTTTGCTGAAAAACGAGTTAAGAACTTGAAGCTTCGGTCTATGAGCTTCAAAAAAGGGGCTTCATGCTTTGCAAGTTTTGTTTTTGATGCTTGAAACATTTTTTGCGGCACCAGCGCTGTTCATCGAGTTTCTTTTCGGGAGCGATCGACATGAATCGATCTGGTTTGCTCTTTGGGTTTAAAGTAACGAGTAGTTTTTTTGTCAGGGAGCCCTCCAGCGAGGCCCTGGTGTTACGGAGTCGACTAGAGCTGGCGGAGATGGTGTTTGATCCGGGCATGGCCGTGTGCTTCGAGCTTGAGTACACCCTCAGCCTCCCGACTCCTGGACACGCCCCCGTGCACGGTAGGCTGGCTCATATTTGACGGAGTTATTTCGGTCAAGAGACAGCGAAGTGGTCTTGCGTCGCTTGACAGCGAGTCAAGCTGCCAAATGACACACACGCGAACAACGAGACTGGCATCAATGAAACTTTGTTTGTACAATGTACATTTCAAGATTTAGAAATAAACAATTGCAAAACAGTTTTAAGTATCAAGGATTTAGAATATGGAACTTGGTCCCAGACAACTTACAAAAATTGCCGTTTAATCGATTTAAAGTATAAAAGGTATTTGTTATCTACTTACGAATAAAAAAAAAAAAAAATTAGAAGTTGTCTTATCAAAATTAGTAGTATACGCCAAACAGCACTATTTTTAAATAAAATGGAGGCTGCTTGACTCGATGACCGAGGGGTCCCTCTGCAGCTTCCTGCTTCAACTGACCAGTCGTTTCCTTTGTGCTGTTGAAATTAAATGTTGTGTTTTTGTTTTGCGCATTTGATAAATTTGCAAAATACACTATTGATTGTCTATTATGGGGTCGGTTGGGGGTTGGGAAAGTTTGCTGAAGTCGTTCGACACACACTGGTGGGTCCACAGTTCCACACTCTTCCACACCGGTGGATCCACACTCTTTCTTTTGACGCTGAACGTTAAATAAGAAGTGTCTAACCCGATTGGGTTTTGAACCCAGTACTTCCGTTTTAACTGATTGGCTAGCCGTTGTGGCCTACTATTGGTTCGCACTGGCCATAATTTACCCATCATTGAAAGCCGCTTTGGACATGGAGAAATTTATGAAATATAAAGTGTCTGTTATGTTAGTGAAACCAACCACACTATGACGTCATGTTGCAGGTTCACGTACGTCGATGTTCCACCAATCACAAACAGTCATGGTTCGCTGGGCATGGTGGGCACCGTCGAAGAAGGACCAAACTGTCAGTGTTTGCCTCATCGTAAGTCTAGGTTTTGTGCAACCGTCGTGGTAAAGTGGTAGGTGGTGAATCTGCCGGGTTCGAGTCCAGCCGAAGACAGCGTTAAATTTTTTTTGGAAAAGCTACGTAAAGTGTAAGTAGGCCTACTGTTAACCGGTGTACCCCCATAAGCGCTGTAACTGTCACATCCCCATTTGTTGCTTACCCATAAGGCCCCATTTTTCGTCGTCAACGCTGTGCAAGATCTCTTCCATTGACATCCTGGTGCTCTATCAACCACTTCTATTTTCGCAGGGAGGCGGTACAGCCAACCCCGGGAGGCAGTTGTTCTACAAACCAGACCCGGAAGAAGTTGCGGAGTTGGGATGCATCAGGTGCGTGCTTGCGGAGTGTTGCCCGTCACGTGCTAACGTCGTTTAATGTTTCTTTCATGACCGAAGATCAGAGCTACGTTGTCGCGAGACTAACACAGAAATGCAACTGTAAATTGCGCCAAACTTTTCCATTAAATTTGACAAAAGCCGTATTCGACCAGTCTCCATTGTATGGAGAATTTTATGAAATCATTAGTTTTTTCTGTGTGGTGATAAAAAAATCTTGAATTGAGCAGCTTTGACTGTAGTGCAGCTGTCCATTAGTTGACTGTAATTGCAAATTCGTGTGTTATATTTTTTACCAAAGCCTGATTTTTATTGCAACGCTGCATTGCTACAGTAGGGCACACCAAAATTCCACTTTTTTTTCCAAACATGGACATCAGTATTGCAATCCGTGAGGATGTCCGAAAAAACGCTTCTGTGAAAAAATCAGGGAGTTTCGTCAAGTATTCGCGCTGCAACAGCACGTTTAAGTTTTAGGGGGGTATTTTCTTGAAATTTGGGGGTGCCAATATCCAATAAGTGCTATATTTTTATTTTTACGTAAAAAAATCGTGTTTAAACGTGATTGTATTTACGTGCCAAGATTGACTTATCGACCTAAGCATGATTTGCCGATACTGCTGCTTAACAAGGACCTTTTTGGGGTAATTTTTCTCATTTTCTGCAATTTTTGAACAAAATTTCAGGTATTTTTCTAAGTTTCAGCCATTTTTTGAGCATGAATGTACTGAACATGCTAATACTACACTTTGTGAGAAAGGTGTTTTTGGGAAAACTTTGTTTTAAAGCCTGAACACCACGTCAAGGTGTTGCCCGTCGTTCAGGTTCCTCTGTTTTTTATCCCGGAGAGGGCCCTTTTCCTGCATGTCATAAAGGGAACGATCACGGTTTGGAATGATAAGTTCAGTGTGTTTTGGCCAAAGTGGATTTACGAAAATCTGGGTGGAGCTTTCGTGTGTCTTCTACACAGTGCAGTAGCATCCTCCTTTGTTTCTCATCATCCGTCAAAACGTCCTTGAACTCTTCATCAGTCTCACTCCTCTTTCCGCCACATCATTCACAACTTTGAGGTGAATAGTGAGAATAAGTTATGATGTTCAATTAATAGTTTGGACTAAATGTGAATAGATTTGACCTCAATATGTTGACAGTGAGACCAGATATCTAGCTGTGTGACGAAAAAATAATTCTACACTTTCTTTATCTAAAAAACAATTAAGGTTATTGGATCACAATATTGAATTTTGCCTTTGCCATATACCACGTGTAATGTTGCAAAGCATTTTCATTAAAGCATCAGTGCAGCTGCAAAGCAGTAATATTAAGTTTGTTTAAGCTGGGGAACAAAAAGATCTGCAGATGTAGCATTTCCTCTTATTGGCAAGCCAATAGATAAGCTCTCCTCTTTGAAACTACCCAAGAATTTGGAGGTGATGCAGAGATTTTTGTATGATTTTAAATGTGACAAATTAAGCTAACAGAAATCAATCAATCGGACTTGCGACGAAGTTGTTCTCTTGTGGCAAAAAGTTGCAGAGGGTTCTACTCCTGGATACCCTTGCTACCTAAGTGTAAATTCTATCAAGACCAGAATCTATACGCTTTGGGAAGAATACAGGACAATGCAAGCTTGGGGAAAAAGGAGTTCTGAAGAACAATCTAAGGCTTCCAAAAATTTCAAGGAAAAGTTGGAATCTCTTTTTGATATTGCTAAGCCGGATATTGAGTTTAGACTGTGTGAAGACGATTGGAAATTTGTGCAGGATCTAAGAATGAAACGAAAGTCGACGTTTGGTAACAGGGACACCAAATGATTGGCTCGTTTGGAGCGAAAGAAGATACGCGGAGAAAACCATAAGAGACGGCAGGACCAGGTAAAAGAGGAGAAATAGATGCTCACAATGGTTTTGGGGGGTAAAGAAAGCGATGGGTCAGTTGAGGAACAAACAGGTGAAGATTTCTGTGAGCCTCCTTCTAACCAACGGAAGAATCCGGACCGGATTCTGCTGCACGTGCCACGGAATATTGCATCAACGTCGCAGGTGGTGATGACTGCAGACCGACATAAGATTTCGAGTAATGCTCTGAATGACATCATCGCATCAATCATCAGAGAGAGTCAAGGATGCGTAGAAGATTTTGTGCTTAGCCAAATGAGTACTTTAAGAGGACGTAAGAAGCTCCGTTCCTTTAAGTTCGAGTTAGTAAAGGAAAATTTTTCGGCCGGGTTGGATGATCATTACTTTAAAATTCACTGGGACGAAAAGTTATCGAAATGCGGAAAAGCCTATACTCACAAGGAGCATCTAGCTGTTTTGGCCAGTTCTACAAACGGGAAACTGGTGAAGTTATTGGGCATTACAGATCTTGATAGCGGAACTGGTTTAAATCAAGCGAAGGCAGTCAAAAATATGCTGGAAGAATGGAGCATTGAGCAGCGATGTGTTGCAATGTGTTTCGACACAACTGCATCCAACACCGGGAAATTCGCTGGATCATGTATTATATTGGAAGCTCTTACAGGCCACCCATTACTGTGGACATCATGCCGTAACCATATGCTAGAAGTCATTCTGGGAGATGTCTTCAAAGTAATACTCGGTCCTTCCAGTAGCCCCAAGAGTAGAATTTTTTGACATTGTGAAATCAAAATGGCCAACACTAAATTTATCTTCAATTGACCAGTCTGATCTTACCAATTTAGGACCACTGGACAGTTTCAAACTCAAGGCAGAAGAGAGTCTTCAACATCTGTGCTCTGACGAAAGCACCTACTTACCCAGACGCGACTTTGATGAATTTTACCTCGAACAGCAAAGTGTTAGTAACTTTGCGTTTCGACGCCCAGGAACACAACATCGTTCGCGGTAGATGTCGACACCAATTTATGCATTTAAGATGTATCTTCTCCGCAGTCAACTGGATGTAGATGCTACTCTTTTCAATGGATTGACGCGGTTCTGTAACTTTGTGTCCATCTTCTATGCTCCATATTGGTTGCAGTGCCCTTTAGCTTCGGAAGCAGCTGTGAACGACTTGGAGTTCCATCGAGCCGTGATGATTGATGAACTACTCTAGCGTTGACGAAGAAGTTGCTGAAGCTGCCAAACCTGCCTTTTTGAGACAGGTGGTATTTAACAGCTGAGTTAATACCACTGGCATTGTGCTCTCAGCAACTGCCCGACATCGAACATGAAAAGTTAGCTTTCAGCATTTGTAAAAGCTATCAAAAACATGTATCTTGTGTCCAAAATCCAACTGCCCCTGTAATTTCGGAGAAGCCTCAATTTCCCAACTTATCCTTAGACACTTGTGTCTCTGACCTTTTGGGCGAGCGATCGGTGATCATTTTCCAGCGACTGAACCTCTCCTTGCAAGACATTCGCTTTCTAACGTATTCACGAGATAAATGGTGCAATTTCGATGAGTATAAGAAATTTAAAATGCTGATTAATGACCTCAAAGTTGTGAATGATGTGGCGGAAAGAGGAGTGAGACTGATGGAAGAGTTCAAGGACGTTTTGACGGATGATGAGAAACAAAGGAGGATGCTACTGCACTGTGTAGAAGACACACGAAAGCTCCACCCAGATTTTCGTAAATCCACTTTGGCCAAAACACACTGAACTTATCATTCCAAACCGTGATCGTTCCCTTTATGACATGCAGGAAAAGGGCCCTCTCCGGGATAAAAAACAGAGGAACCTGAACGACGGGCAACACCTTGACGTGGTGTTCAGGCTTTAAAACAAAGTTTTCCCAAAAACACCTTTCTCACAAAGTGTAGTATTAACATGTTCAGTACATTCATGCTCAAAAAATGGCTGAAACTTAGAAAAATACCTGAAATTTTGTTCAAAAATTGCAGAAAATGAGAAAAATTACCCCAAAAAGGTCCTTGTTAAGCAGCAGTATCGGCAAATCATGCTTAGGTCGATAAGTCAATCTTGGCACGTGAATATAATCACGTGTAAAAACGATTTTTTTACGTAAAAATAAAAATATAGCACTTATTGGATATTGGCACCCCCAAATTTCAAGAAAATACCCCCCTAAAACTTAAAAGTGCTGTTGCAGCGCGAATACTTGACGAAACTCCCTGATTTTTTCACAGAAGCGTTTTTTCGGACATCCTCACGGATTGCAATACTGATGTCCATGTTTGGAAAAAAAAGTGGAATTTTGGTGTGCCCTATATGCTGCAGTCGTAGACCCAAATCTGCAAATATTTTATGTGTTATCGGTCAAATTCTTAGATGAAACTTGCAATATTTGTGTTTTGAGTCTGATTATAACGTTACAGATTTGATTTCTTGACGACTGACGTCACAGTTATTCGGTCAGAGGAGTTCCGCTCATTGGAGCACAAGATGAAGGCTACCTCGTCCCCGCGAAAAGGACTCCCAAAGAAGCTCAGTGACGTATGCGCTTAGAACTTTTGGTTTTTGAAGTTTTGTTGCAATACGCAACTACAATATGATTTGGGTTGAAACCCCCGCAAGTGAAACTATTAAAATTTGATTTGTGTCCGGTTCATCTTCTTGTTGGCCAGTTGGCTGACCCGCCAAGATTGGCTTTGGAAACTGCGAATACGAATCTAAATCTTCAGAGTTCCTACGACTCCGGACGCGTTGTTGGTACGGTTAGGGGAAAGGTCAACCTGGGGTGCGAAGCAAAACAGTGATCGGATATCATGCACTGAAACTTCAATTCACTACTCGTGGCCGCTATGGGCTGCGTGGGAAGGGGTTCGGCCGAGAATCAGTTCGTCTATATTGTTAGGGGACTTTATAATGTCATACGCTAATAAGTCCCCAATGCTGCACAGAAGTGTCGGAAGATGTTGGCTTGGTTGGGATTCGAACTCGGGTTTTTCGTTGCAGGATGAAGTTGATGAGGACCACGTGGACATGAGCCAGGCGCAAAAGTCCTCCCTAGTAGCTCAATCCTCCTTTTTGGCGCAGAAGTCCTCCCTGATGCAAAAGCCTTCCGCCATTCCCATAGATAAGTAAGTTTTCTGCCATGCGGTCGCATTGGCTCTGCTCTAACGATAGCGTTTCCAGGTTGTCGCGAGCGATGCACGCGCGGTTTTGTGCGGAAATCCCCGACATCATTGACCGAAAGGGAAATCCCTCGGTTGCGATTGACCCCACTGACGCAGGGTTCAAAGTTGACTTCGAGAAGAACGTCACAGATACAATGCAGGTGATTGTGCGGTAATAAGCAGGTCCGATAGTTGCGTTGATTCAAAGTGCCCATTATTTGGGCCAAACGAAATGAGCAGTGGACGCATTTGAGCTTTGGATTCAGCCACAGCCCCCATTCGTTGAGTGGAAGATGGGGTAGACGAGTAAATCCGAGTTGTGCATTAAAACTCATCTGGGCTTCGAAGCTTCAAGTGCTGGCGGCTTTTGTGACGCTCTGTTAGTTCCGATGTGGCTGGATTTGCCCGACTCGTTCCTATTGAGTAGAGCGTGGTGCGGCGAAATGCTACACTGCAGAGGCCCAGTCTGGCTGGAGAACCCGGGAAAAAAAGTGGCTGCACCACTCAGTGAGTAGGATTACCCCACTGGAGGCCACCCCTGACGGATACCCCTTTGCCGCCTCCCGCAGTACTCCCCGCTGGTCGGGCGGCAAAACAGTAGAAGTCGGCCAACGTCATTAAAAATTGTTGATCGTAATTTATTGCGCCACTCAATCAGTAACAAATATTCAGAAATAAATGAATACCACGATCGAGTGTAGCAACAAAGTGGTTGCGAAGGATTGGCGACTCGTCGGGTCGAGTATCCGCCTGGTTAGTCACACTGTCATGATTGTGTGTTATGGCGCAAAGTGGTGAAAGACAACCTCCTTCAAAAAAACGCAAATAAAAAAAACAACAAACGAATGAAAAATTAAGCACGAAAGCCACAAAAAAAGAGCAATGATTAACTTGTGTGAGCAACGAGCTAATTTTGCATTACAGCATTGTAAGATAAAAGCGATACTCAAGCTTAAATTTGTTCATAAAGTTTTTTATAACCGTTGTTAAATTTTTGAAACTAGTATGGTCTAATTGGAATTGAGTTCCAAATTTTAGCACCAATGAATTAAACATATCTTTTTAAGTTTATGTGTTTCAAAAAATGGGATTGTTAGTTGATCGCTGCACGAGGTATGTTGCCTCTACCGGTGCCGGGCGCATGTGGCCTAAATCTCATATGCTGGAGCCGGCTTGTGGCCGTGACGGTTGGACACTAGCGACTCTATTTTATTGCAGACGAACGAGATCGTCCTGCAGTTTTTGGCCTACGCCCCACCTCACCCCGGCCCCCAAGAAAAGGCGCCCCCTACCGTCAACTCTCTTTTCTTTTCCTTCCATTTCTACCGCTTCGAGGCGCTAGCAACCCAGCGCGTCGCCCTCACGAAACGCATCGTCGCTCCCGGTTGCCACGACAACTACGCCCCGCGCCTCCTGCAAAAGATCGAGCCTGGAGAGCGAATCGACGAAGGTGGGTCCGGTTCTAGATGGGGGTGGGTTCTTAGCTAACGGCCCTGTTTTGTCTCTAGGTCCGGCTGGGTTGGAGGTAAAGTTTCGGGTGGATCCGGCCGACCTGGACCCGGGGGAGAGCAGCGGGTTCCTCTCCTACCTCATGACACACAAGCTGCACATCGACGTCTGGGACGGGGAGTCGCTCATGCTTCTTGGATCCGTCGCCGTGCCGCTGCAGGTGGGTTGCGGCTGCTCTGTGATGTCACAACAATCTGTCTTCACGCACTTTTTTATTGCTTCAGCATCTGCTACGCAACAGACATTGCGCGGTGTCGGCGCTGCACGAGCTCGACGTGGTGCTGCTGGAGCATGCCGACGTGGCCTCCACTTTCACGGGCGACCTCCACGGCAGGGGCAGGGTGCGACCGCTCGGCCTCAAGGCGCTGCACAGAGGGAAGCTCTTTCTCAGGTAGCCATTGTAGCTAGCACAGTAGACTAGTGCGCTTGGAAACTGGGCGCACTTTCAATTAGACTCGAGGTATTTAGATTACTTGAAGACAACCTAAAAGCATACCGCAGCGGATGGATTATGTGGACTCCTGCTTGATCAAACTAGGACCAACAAGCTTATGACGTACTCCGTCGCTTTCAAAATAATTTTAACTTGCCAATATTCTCCGTACATTGTTGCTAATGTCTAGTGCTTGCTAGATATTTGGGGTCGCTGTTTGCCCCAAGTTTTCCCACAGCCTCATATTGTGCCAGGATCTTAGTTTAATCAGCACCAAGGTCCATGACTAGTTGCAGCTGGTCCTGGTGGGATCGCTATGATCGACAGGCCCGTTTGGGAATCACTGAGTAGCTGCTGCTAGTCGCTCGCCAGGTATTAGCCGCCCCGACTCCGCCGTATCGCCACCAATCGACGCGGGCCTGGCGGAGGGATGACCTGGGATTTCATTTCCACCGATCAACCGCCTAAGTCAAGGTTTGTTGCAGAATGGGGAACGTTGGCTATCCATCGCAATGCGAGACGCCGGCGAAGTGGAAGTTGTCGCCTGTAGTGGTGGCTGACCTCTCAGGTAACTCGTTCACTGGAGGGAGCGTTTCGTCGAAGAACGTTGTAGGTAAGTTGCTCATTTCATCCGCCACTGGGTGAGATCGAAGCACGAAGAGGTTTTGTAATCGTTTTTGATTTTCTTTCATTTCCCACAAAATTTGATCCGGAATGGGAAGGAGATCCAACAGGTTGCTCTAAACTCCTGGTTTCTGGTGTCGATGTAACCTGTTGCACGAAAGATGCGTTTGCACTGGGTGCGAAGCGAAGATTGGCAATTTTCACGAGTGGTCGCTTACGTCACTTTCTCAAAATGAGCCAGCTATTCAAAAGCAATTTTGTCTAATCAAAGTTAAGCAACCGCTCTCGAAGTTTGCGACCGGTTGAAATCTTTTGCGAGGTATCCATGACGTCAAATTTTGGTTGCTTCGCGTCCAGTGTCAACGCACCTTAAGGATTCATTCATCATCGCTGCGGCGTCGGCCTTTTTTGATTTTGCATCAGGAATTTGTTGGTTTCACAGAGCACCCCCCTGGCTGCTGCAAGGTGGCTAAGCTGGCCAGTCTGGATGTGGAGTTGGCGGAGTTGCTGGTCCTCAACGATGACGCTGCGAGGTAGGTTGTGGAGTGGATGCTGTTGACTGTATTTCGTCGGCTGCAGCCCGAGCGGACCGGCGAATCTTGCTGGTTCGAAGAGTTTCTGCACACGAAGCAGCTCCGTTCTGTGGCAGCACAGATAAAGATAATTTGGCTCTGATATTTTGCTTCGCGATTGAACGAAGAAACTGGTAGTTAACCAAGCGACCGAAAGGCTGCGAAGGCATCTTGTCAATTGATGGGGGCTTCGCGCGGTGTCGCTGAATGTTCAGGCAGAAAAACTTCAACACCGATTTTATACAGTTTTTTGGTTTGACCCGGCCGGAAATCGAACCCAAATTAGCATTCGCGTGCTGAAACATTCTGCGCTCTTGCGAAGCTTCAGGTTGCTGCAGTTCTTGGTTGACGAGTTTACAAAGACGCGGGACTGAAAAACCAAAACTTAACTGGTCCTGGGTGGCCATAAAAATTGGGATTTTCAGGGGCTTGGTTCAACTGGCCATTTTTACCTCCATTAAGTGAAAACCTGTTATTGTTTAGAAGTTACATGTTATTGTTTAGTAACAAAGAAAACAACGAGGCGATCGATGCGGAACGTAAGCGCAAGTTGACGCGAATGAAATTTGTGCGAAGTGCGGAGCGCGACGACGCTACGCGAATCCGCATCGGACAGAAGGCGCTGGTATGTGTGTGTATGTTTATGTGCAGTTTGTGCCGCGGGTGTCATCGCTAGTGTCAATAACATCATTGACTGGTGACGTTATTTTGTTGAATTAACTTGCAGCTGGATGAATTTGACCGCCATTTTTCGCGAGTGGTTTTGAAGTTGTGGCTGCGTCATAACGTGGCTCTGCTCCACAAGTTGGGCTGCGCTCAGTTCAACTATAAGTTCGTGTCGTGTGGAACTCGCTGTGCGCAAAGAAATCTCGAGGCAGAATACGAGGCTCCTGAGATTTTGATTTTTTTCGCCAACCTTAATTGAGCTCTTCGAACGTTGCTTCGTTTCCTTGGCGCCATGTGGTTTCTGTGTTTCAGCTGGAACGACAGGAGCGTGCGTTGAAGGAGCGCGACTTGCGAACTGTAGCGTCGTATCGCGAACGCACAAAGGACGAGCGCATCATGCGGGTACTCACCCTGGCGATCACCACCCAGCACACCATTCGACCGCCAGTGGGAGTAGCAGAGTTTGTGGAGCTGCAACTGCGCAATCCCTTCCGTACTCCTCAAACCATTACGATTGATTGTGACGTACCGGAGCTTAGGTAGGTGTATGTGATGTCATATATCGCCACACTTGTTACGTGGTGCTTCGGTTCAAGTGATCATTAAGTGCTTAATAATTTATGTTTTGAACTCGACCTAATTGCGAGCTTGTTTATTTATTAGACTTCAATATTACACAGCATCTATGAGCATGGAAAGATAAACATCAAGAGTATCATCAAATTGCTGCAGTATCGGGGGCGTCGCCAGCTTCGCGAGATCGGGGGGCAAAATTAAAATCAGGGGAGCAAAGGTTTTCGCCGAATTTTTGTGGCCGAAATCACAGGTGATCTAAAAAAAAAAAGGTCTCCGCCGAAATCCGAAGGCTTTTTCTGACCGAAATTGCAAATTTTATCGTTTTTTCCACCCAATAACAGCAACTTCTTCCTCCCAAAATAATTCCGTGGGGGGGCAAGAAAAAAATCGGGGGGCAAAAACGAAAATCAGGGGGCATTGCCCCCCCCCGCTGGCGACGCGCCTGTGCAGTATAGTAGTAGCAAACGCCCGACTGCCGTAGTGAACTGACGCAGTGGCACCACAAAGTAGCTACGTTCGATCGAAATAAAAACGCACAGTTCAATAATAAGGTGGGTTACAGAATAAACAGTGATAAAAGCACAAGAACCGGTTTCAAAACAGTTTAAAAGTCAATTCGTTACAATTTATAAGTTTAAAAAATCGCTTTGATCAAAATGTTCATATCTTTGAAGTGGCTTTTCGTCTGACACTTGTCAAGAAGAATCGTCAGAATGGAAAGCGCAGGGAAAATGACCAATGAGAGAGCGTCATTAGTGCATAATCTGCTGTACACGAGCTCTTTTTTTGCCGGCAGAGGGCTTAAAGTTCTTGTATAGCTTATCGATTGCACACTACTGTCGCTCTCTCATTGGTCTTTTTCCAGCAAATCACGGCTCGGCTTTTCCTGTGATTACAGTAGCCGTTCTTTTTTCTGCGCTCCATTCCGAGGGTTCTTCTTGACAAGTTCAGATGAAAAGCTGCTTCGAAAAAATGAACATTTTGATTAAAATAATCTTCAAGTTTTGTGCCACCAATCAATTCTTAGAGAAACTTATTTGGTGGCTTTTGGAGCGAACCTGGTGTTTGATGCGTTCAACACTGCCGCGCTGTTTTACCACTGTATCCTGCTGAGGTTGGACGCCATTCCATTGCATTCTGACCTCGTGCAACGAGAACTTCATCCATTTGCACCTTCCACCGGTTCAACTCGGACACACCTAAGAAACCGCCGCGCCGGTTCGAATCTCTTGCTCGTACTGGGAACTGCCATATCTCCTTGACGAAGGCACTAGCAAATCCTTCCTTCGCTTGGGGGCATGCATGGAACCTCTGAGGCCCAACACTATGCTGTCCCATTGACGACATCAAAGGCTTGGAAATGATTGTTCATTCTCTTCTCTCTCCGTGAATTTTAATGTACAATTGTGACGTGACATGAAGTCGTACACAATTTTGTTTTAGGGTGGTGACGGATTTCCGCGAGTGGCGCCATTTTAAAGAACGGTCCGGGTTGCACACCCCGGTGGAGGAGGATATGTTCGGGTTCGACGCAAAAAGCTCCCTCCCCCAGGTAAGTACGAAACCCGGCATAAGGGCGCAGACAAACGGGCGCAGGGACATAATAAGGTCGAAAGGATATAAGGGCGCAGAAACGTAAACCTGCAAGCTGCGCTAACATTTTCGTGCTTCGGAAATAACATTGATTGATTAGTATTATTGATTGATTAGTATTTTAGTTAATTTTTGAAAGTCAAGTTTTGAAAAAAAGTTTTTTCAGTTCGTTTCCTGTTTTTAATGTTCAGTTGTCGCACAAAGCACAACCCTTTAACCAGTGGTTTTCAACCTGTGGGCCATGGCCCACCGGTGGGCCGCCGAAGTATTTTGCAGTGGATCACAGAGCATTTTGGTTTGAAAAAGTCGTATTTGCACCATGAGCTGCTTATTGATTCGGTTTGAAAGCTTGCAGAAAGTTGCGGTGAATGGCGAGTTGACTGTTTTTTTTTGGGGGGGGGGGGAAATCACCCGTTTTCGGCCGGAAAAACCGTTTGAATTTTGGTGAAGACCTTTTTTTTGGAGATTACCTGATTTTGACAGAAAAACCGCCTCAATCTAATTCAAGACTGCTGAAAGTTAGGGTCAAGTTCGTTTACTGATGTTTCAAGCTTCCAAAAAAGCCCCCTCCTCCCTTTGCCAAATCCCTGGCTACGCTACTGCTCAGGATAGTGGAAAATTGCAATTGAGCAATACTTTGAGAAGAGGGCCATGGAAAATTTTTCAAAATGAAAATGGGCCACGGTTAGAAAAAGGTAGGGAACCATTGCCTTAAACTGATGTTTATTTTTTCATCATTTTATTTGCTTTACGTAACCGACGAACGTCAGCAGTTGTTTTCAAACGCAATCGTTTGACTGTCTTCAAACGCCGTCATTAAAGGATTGTAGTTCATTTGTTAAGCAAACAATAATAACTAGTCTTTTGTCCCGCTGCGAAGCAAAAATCAATTCTTTCAATTTTCTCGCTCTGTTACGCCGAAGGCGTGTAAAGGAGTTTGTGGGGCCCATCTCCGTGTTATTGCGCCCGGCAACGCAGCTCTTTTCGAAGTGATGTTGCAGCGGTGGCGAGCCGTTGGCAACACTGCGTGCGATTTGACCGGCACAAGTTTGAATCTCAGGCCTCCCACTTTAGAGACGAACAGCAAAAGCGTATCCTGATCACATGCACGTGTACTGATTGTAGCCGTTTTACAGAATTAAGAAAAATCGATCGTTTTTTTTTTTTTTGTTCT